>OZ005760.1:7986075-8549276 GCA_963930825.1 Silvanus unidentatus | reverse complement strand
CCTTTAGTCTGCCCTCAGAGTTTATAAAGGTTCAAACGAATAAAATGTTTTATATATCACATTTTCAAATATCTATTATTCTCCATTTTACTCGATCTCCTAAACGGTAAAGATAGGACATCGCGGTTTTCACCAGTGGAATTAGCACCTCATTTTACATAAAATAAGTCCTATAAGTCTACTCTCAAAATTTGATAAAGGTGCAAACGAATAAAATATTTATATATCACATTTTCAAATATCTATTATTATCCATTTTTACTTCATCTCCTAAACGGTTAAAGATAGGACATCGCCGTTTTCACCAGTGGATTAAGCACCTTATTTTTACATAAAATAAGGTCCTATAAGTCTACTCTCAAGAGTTGATAAAGGTACAAACTAATAAAATGTATGTATATCACATTTTCAAATGTCAATTATTCTCCATTTTTACCCGATCTCCTAAACGGTTAAAGATAGGACATCGCGGTTTTCACCAGTGGATTTAGCTTCTTATTTTACATAAAATAAGTCCTTTAAGTCTACTCTCAGAAGTTGATAAAGGTACAAACGAATAAAATGTTTATATATCACATTTTCAAATATCTATTATTCTCCATTTTACTAGATCTCCTAAACGGTTAAAGATAGGACATCGCGGTTTTCACAAGTGGATTTAGCTCCTCATTTTACATAAAATAAGTTCAATAAGTCTACTCTCAAGAGTTGATAAAGATACAAACGAATAAAATGTTTATATATCACATTTTCAAATACCTTTTATTCTCCATTTTACCCGATCTCCTAAACGGTTAAAGATAGGACATCGCGGTTTTCACCAGTGGATTTAGCTCCTTATTTTACATAAAATAAGTCCTTTAAGTCTACTCTCAGAAGTTGATAAAGGTACAAACGAATAAAATGTTTATATATCACATTTTCAAATATCTATTATTCTCCATTTTACTAGATCTCCTAAACGGTTGAAGATAGGACATCGCGGTTTTCACAAGTGGATTTAGCTCCTCATTTTACATTAAATAAGTTTTATAAGTCTACTCTCAGGAGTTGATGAAGGTACAAACGGATAAAATGCTTATATATCACATTTTCAAATATCTATTATTCTCTATTTTACTCGATCTCCTAAACGGTTAAAGATAGGACATCGCGGTTTTTACTAGTGGATTAAGCACCTCATTTTACATAAAATAAATCATTTAAGTCTACTCTCAAGAGTTGATAAAGGTACCAACGAATAAAATGTTTATATATTACATTTTCAAATACCTTTTATTCTCCATTTTACCCGATCTCCTAAACGGTTAAGATAGGACATCGCGGTTTTCACCAGTAAATTTAGCACCTCATTTTACATAAAATAAGTCCTAGAAGTCTACTCTCATGAGTTGATAAAGGTACAAACTAATAAAATGTATGTATATCACATTTTCAAATATCTATTATTATCCATTTTACTTGATCTCCTAAACGGTTAAAGATAGGTCATCGCAATTTTCACCAGTGGATTAAGCACCTCATTTTACATAAAATAAGTCCTATAAGTCTACTCTCAGGAGTTGATAAAGGTACAAACGAATAAAATGTTTATATATCACATTTTTAAATATCTATTATTCTCCATTTTACTCGATCTTCTAAACTGTTAAAGATAGGACATCGCGGTTTTCGCCAATTGATTTAGCACCTCATTTTACATAAAATATGTCCTATAAGTTTACTCTCAAGAGTTGATAAAGGTACAAACGTACAAAATGTTTAAATATCACATTTTCAAAAATCTATTATTATCCATTTTACTTGATCTCCTAAACGGTTAAAGATAGGACATCGCCGTTTTCACCAGTGGATTTAGCACCTCATTTTACATAAAATATGTCCTATAAGTCTACTCTCAAGAGTTGATAAAGGTACAAACGTATAAAATGTTTAAATATGACATTTTCAAAAATCTATTATTCTCCAATTTACTTGATCTCCTAAACGGTTAAAGATAGGACATCGCGGTTTTTACCAGTGGATTTAGCACCTCATTTTACATAAAATATGTCCTATAAGTTTACTCTCAAGAGTTGATAAAGGTACAAACGTATAAAATGTTTAAATATCACATTTTCAAAAATCTATTATTCTCCAATTTACTTGATCTCCTAAACGGTTAAAGATAGGACATCGCCGTTTTCACCAGTGGATTTAGCATCTCATTTTACATAAAATAAGTCCTATAAGTCTACTCTCAAAATTTGATAAAGGTAGAAACGAATAAAATGATTATATATCACATTTACAAATATCAATTATTCTCCATTTTACTCGATCTCCTAAACGGTTAAAGATAAGACATCGCGGTTTTCACCAGTGGATTTAGCACCTCATTTTACATAAAGTAAGTCCTATAAGTCTACTCTCAGAAGTTGATAAAGGTACAAACGAATAAAATATTTATATATCACATTTTCAAATATCTATTATTATCCATTTTACTCGATCTCCTAAACGGTTAAAGATAGGACATCGCGGTTTTTAATAGTGGATTTAGCACCTCATTTTACATAAAATAAGTCCTATAAGTCTACTCTCAAAAGTTAATAAAGGTACAAACGAATAAAATGTTTATATATCACATTTTCAAATATCTACTATTCTCCATTTTACTCGATCTCCTAAACGGTTAAAGATAGGACATCGCGGTTTTCACCAGTGGATTTAGTACCTCATTTTACATAAAATAGGTTCTATAAGTCTGCTTTCAGGAGTTGATAAAGGTACAAACGAATAAAATGTTTATATATCACATTTTCAAATTATCTTCCATTTTACTCGATCTCCTAAACGGTTAAAGATATGTCATCGCGGTTTTCACCAGTGGATTTAGCACCTCATTCTACATAAAATATGTCCAATAAGTCTACTCTCAAGAGTTGATAAAGGTTCAAACGTATAAAATGTTTAAATATCACATTTTCAAAAATCAATTATTCTCCATTTTACTCGATCTCCTAAACGGTTAAAGATAGGACATCGCGGTTTTTACCAGTGGATTTAGCACCTCATTTTACATAAAATAAGTCCTATAAGTCTACTCACAAAATTTGATGAAGGTACAAACGAATAAAATGATTATATATCACATTTTCAAAAATCAATTATTCTCCATTTTACTCGATCTCCTAAACGGTTAAAGATAGGACATCGCGGTTTTCACCAGTGGATTTAGCACCTCATTTTACATAAAATAAGTCCTATAAGTCTACTGTCCAGAGTTGATAAAGGTACAAACGAATAAAATGTTTATATATCACATTTTCAAATATCTACTATTCTCCATTTTACTCGATCTCCTAAACGGTTAAAGATAGGACATCGCGGTTTTCACCAGTATATTTAGCACCTCATTTTACATAAAATAAGTCTTATAAGTCTACTCTCAGGAGTTGATAAAGGTACAAACGAATAAAATGTTTATATATCACATTTTCAAATATCTATTATTCTCTATTTTACTCGATCTCCTAAACGGTTAAAGATAGGACATCGCGGTTTTCACCAGTGGATTTAGCACCTCATTTTACATAAAATAAGTCCTATGAGTCTACTGTCAAGAGTTGATAAAGGTACAAACGAATAAAATGTCTATATATCACATTTTCAAATATCTGTTATTCTCCTTTTTACTCGATCTCCTAAACGATTTAAGATAGGACATCGCGGTTTTCACCAGTGGATTTAGCACCTCGTGTTACATAAAATAGGTTCTATAAGTCTACTCTCAGTAGTTCATAAAGGTACAAACGAATAAAATGTTTATATATCACATTTTCAAATATCTATTATTTTCCATTTTACTCGATCTCCTAAACGGTTAAAGATAGGACATTGCGGTTTTCACCAGTGGATTAAGCACCTAAGTTTACATTAAATAAGTTGTTTAAGTCTACTCTCAGAAAATGATAAAGGTACAAACGAATAAAATTTTTATATATCACATTTTCAAATATCTACTATTCTCCATTTTACTCGATCTCCTAAACGGTTAAAGATAGGACATCGCGGTTTTCACCAGTGGATTTAGCACCTCATTTTACATAAAATAGGTTCTATAAGTCTGCTTTCAGGAGTTGATAAAGGTACAAACGAATAAAATGTTTATATATCACATTTTCAAATATCTATTATTTTCCATTTTACTCTATCTCCTAAACGGCTAAAGATAAGACATAGCGGTTTTCACCAGTGGATTGAGCACTTTATTTTACATAAAATAAGTTCTATAAGTCTTCTCTGAAGAGTTGATAAAGGTTTAAACGAATAAAATGTTTATATCACATTTTTAAATATCTATTATTCTCCATTTTACTCGATCTCCTTAACGGTTAAAGAAAGGACATTGCGGTTTTCACCAGTAAATTTAGCACCTCATTTTACATAAAATAAGTCCTAGAAGTCTACTCTCAAGAGTTGATAAAGGTACAAACGAATAAAATGTTTATATATCACATTTTTAAATATCTGTTATTCTCCATTTTACTCGATCTCCTTAACGGTTAAAGAAAGGACATTGCGGTTTTCACCAGTGGATTAAGCACCTTATTTTACATAAAATAAGTTCTATAAGTCTACTCTCAAGAGTTGATAAAGGTTCAAACGAATAAAATGTATATATATCACATTTTCAAATATCTGTTATTTTCCATTTTACCCGATCTCCTAAACGGTTAGAGATAGGACATCGCCGTTTTCACCAGTATATTTAGCACCTCATTTTACATAAAATAAGTCCTATAGGTCTACTCTCAAGAGTTGATAAAAGTACAATCGAATAAAATGTTTATATATCACATTTTCAAATATCTTTTATTCTTCATTTTACCCGATCTCCTAAACGGTTAAAATAGGACATCGCGGTTTTCACCAGTAAATTTAGCACCTCATTTTACATAAAATAAGTCCTATAAGTCTACTCTCATGAGTTGATAAAGGTGCAAACTAATAAAATGTATGTATATCACATTTTCAAATATCTATTATTATCCATTTTACTTGATCTCCTAAACGGTTAAAGATAGGTCATCGCAATTTTCACCAGTGTATTTAGCACCTCATTTTACATAAAATAAGTCCTATAAGTCTACTCTCAGGAGTCGATAAAGGTACAAAGGAATAAATTGTATATATATCACATTTTCAAATATCAATTATTTTTCATTTTACTCGATCTCCTAAACGGTTAAAGATAGGACATCGCCGTTTTCACCAGTGGATTTAGAACCTCATTTTACATAAAATAAGTCCTTTAGTCTGCCCTCAAGAGTTTATAAAGGTTCAAACGAATAAAATGTTTATATATCACATTTTCAAATATCTATTATTCTCCATTTTACTCGATCTCCTAAACGGTTAAAGATAGGACATCGCGGTTTTCACCAGTGGATTTAGCACCTCATTTTACATAAAATAAGTCCTATAAGTCTACTCTCAAAATTTGATAAAGGTACAAACGAATAAAATATTTATATATCACATTTTCAAATATCTATTATTATCCATTTTACTTCATCTCCTAAACGGTTAAAGATAGGACATCGCCGTTTTCACCAGTGGATTAAGCACCTTATTTTACATAAAATAAGTCCTATAAGTCTACTCTCAAGAGTTGATAAAGGTACAAACTAATAAAATGTATGTATATCACATTTTCAAATGTCAATTATTCTCCATTTTACCCGATCTCCTAAACGGTTAAAGATAGGACATCGCGGTTTTCACCAGTGGATTTAGCTTCTTATTTTACATAAAATAAGTCCTTTAAGTCTACTCTCAGAAGTTGATAAAGGTACAAACGAATAAAATGTTTATATATCACATTTTCAAATATCTATTATTCTCCATTTTACTAGATCTCCTAAACGGTTAAAGATAGGACATCGCGGTTTTCACAAGTGGATTTAGCTCCTCATTTTACATAAAATAAGTTCAATAAGTCTACTCTCAAGAGTTGATAAAGATACAAACGAATAAAATGTTTATATATCACATTTTCAAATACCTTTTATTCTCCATTTTACCCGATCTCCTAAACGGTTAAAGATAGGACATCGCGGTTTTCACCAGTGGATTTAGCTCCTTATTTTACATAAAATAAGTCCTTTAAGTCTACTCTCAGAAGTTGATAAAGGTACAAACGAATAAAATGTTTATATATCACATTTTCAAATATCTATTATTCTCCATTTTACTAGATCTCCTAAACGGTTGAAGATAGGACATCGCGGTTTTCACAAGTGGATTTAGCTCCTCATTTTACATTAAATAAGTTCTATAAGTCTACTCTCAGGAGTTGATGAAGGTACAAACGGATAAAATGCTTATATATCACATTTTCAAATATCTATTATTCTCTATTTTACTCGATCTCCTAAACGGTTAAAGATAGGACATCGCGGTTTTTACTAGTGGATTAAGCACCTCATTTTACATAAAATAAATCATTTAAGTCTACTCTCAAGAGTTGATAAAGGTACCAACGAATAAAATGTTTATATATTACATTTTCAAATACCTTTTATTCTCCATTTTACCCGATCTCCTAAACGGTTAAGATAGGACATCGCGGTTTTCACCAGTAAATTTAGCACCTCATTTTACATAAAATAAGTCCTAGAAGTCTACTCTCATGAGTTGATAAAGGTACAAACTAATAAAATGTATGTATATCACATTTTCAAATATCTATTATTATCCATTTTACTTGATCTCCTAAACGGTTAAAGATAGGTCATCGCAATTTTCACCAGTGGATTAAGCACCTCATTTTACATAAAATAAGTCCTATAAGTCTACTCTCAGGAGTTGATAAAGGTACAAACGAATAAAATGTTTATATATCACATTTTTAAATATCTATTATTCTCCATTTTACTCGATCTTCTAAACGGTTAAAGATAGGACATCGCGGTTTTCGCCAATTGATTTAGCACCTCATTTTACATAAAATATGTCCTATAAGTTTACTCTCAAGAGTTGATAAAGGTACAAACGTACAAAATGTTTAAATATCACATTTTCAAAAATCTATTATTATCCATTTTACTTGATCTCCTAAACGGTTAAAGATAGGACATCGCCGTTTTCACCAGTGGATTTAGCACCTCATTTTACATAAAATATGTCCTATAAGTCTACTCTCAAGAGTTGATAAAGGTACAAACGTATAAAATGTTTAAATATGACATTTTCAAAAATCTATTATTCTCCAATTTACTTGATCTCCTAAACGGTTAAAGATAGGACATCGCGGTTTTTACCAGTGGATTTAGCACCTCATTTTACATAAAATATGTCCTATAAGTTTACTCTCAAGAGTTGATAAAGGTACAAACGTATAAAATGTTTAAATATCACATTTTCAAAAATCTATTATTCTCCAATTTACTTGATCTCCTAAACGGTTAAAGATAGGACATCGCCGTTTTCACCAGTGGATTTAGCATCTCATTTTACATAAAATAAGTCCTATAAGTCTACTCTCAAAATTTGATAAAGGTAGAAACGAATAAAATGATTATATATCACATTTACAAATATCAATTATTCTCCATTTTACTCGATCTCCTAAACGGTTAAAGATAAGACATCGCGGTTTTCACCAGTGGATTTAGCACCTCATTTTACATAAAGTAAGTCCTATAAGTCTACTCTCAGAAGTTGATAAAGGTACAAACGAATAAAATATTTATATATCACATTTTCAAATATCTATTATTATCCATTTTACTCGATCTCCTAAACGGTTAAAGATAGGACATCGCGGTTTTTAATAGTGGATTTAGCACCTCATTTTACATAAAATAAGTCCTATAAGTCTACTCTCAAATGTTAATATAGGTACAAAAGAATAAAATGTTTATATATCACATTTTCAAATATCTACTATTCTCCATTTTACTCGATCTCCTAAACGGTTAAAGATAGGACATCGCGGTTTTCACCAGTGGATTTAGTACCTCATTTTACATAAAATAGGTTCTATAAGTCTGCTTTCAGGAGTTGATAAAGGTACAAACGAATAAAATGTTTATATATCACATTTTCAAATTATCTTCCATTTTACTCGATCTCCTAAACGGTTAAAGATATGTCATCGCGGTTTTCACCAGTGGATTTAGCACCTCATTCTACATAAAATATGTCCAATAAGTCTACTCTCAAGAGTTGATAAAGGTTCAAACGTATAAAATGTTTAAATATCACATTTTCAAAAATCAATTATTCTCCATTTTACTCGATCTCCTAAACGGTTAAAGATAGGACATCGCGGTTTTTACCAGTGGATTTAGCACCTCATTTTACATAAAATAAGTCCTATAAGTCTACTCACAAAATTTGATGAAGGTACAAACGAATAAAATGATTATATATCACATTTTCAAAAATCAATTATTCTCCATTTTACTCGATCTCCTAAACGGTTAAAGATAGGACATCGCGGTTTTCACCAGTGGATTTAGCACCTCATTTTACATAAAATAAGTCCTATAAGTCTACTGTCAAGAGTTGATAAAGGTACAAACGAATAAAATGTTTATATATCACATTTTCAAATATCTACTATTCTCCATTTTACTCGATCTCCTAAACGGTTAAAGATAGGACATCGCGGTTTTCACCAGTATATTTAGCACCTCATTTTACATAAAATAAGTCTTATAAGTCTACTCTCAGGAGTTGATAAAGGTACAAACGAATAAAATGTTTATATATCACATTTTCAAATATCTATTATTCTCTATTTTACTCGATCTCCTAAACGGTTAAAGATAGGACATCGCGGTTTTCACCAGTGGATTTAGCACCTCATTTTACATAAAATAAGTCCTATGAGTCTACTGTCAAGAGTTGATAAAGGTACAAACGAATAAAATGTCTATATATCACATTTTCAAATATCTGTTATTCTCCTTTTTACTCGATCTCCTAAACGATTTAAGATAGGACATCGCGGTTTTCACCAGTGGATTTAGCACCTCGTGTTACATAAAATAGGTTCTATAAGTCTACTCTCAGTAGTTCATAAAGGTACAAACGAATAAAATGTTTATATATCACATTTTCAAATATCTATTATTTTCCATTTTACTCGATCTCCTAAACGGTTAAAGATAGGACATTGCGGTTTTCACCAGTGGATTAAGCACCTAAGTTTACATTAAATAAGTTGTTTAAGTCTACTCTCAGAAAATGATAAAGGTACAAACGAATAAAATTTTTATATATCACATTTTCAAATATCTACTATTCTCCATTTTACTCGATCTCCTAAACGGTTAAAGATAGGACATCGCGGTTTTCACCAGTGGATTTAGCACCTCATTTTACATAAAATAGGTTCTATAAGTCTGCTTTCAGGAGTTGATAAAGGTACAAACGAATAAAATGTTTATATATCACATTTTCAAATATCTATTATTTTCCATTTTACTCTATTTCCTAAACGGCTAAAGATAAGACATAGCGGTTTTCACCAGTGGATTGAGCACTTTATTTTACATAAAATAAGTTCTATAAGTCTTCTCTGAAGAGTTGATAAAGGTTTAAACGAATAAAATGTTTATATCACATTTTTAAATATCTATTATTCTCCATTTTACTCGATCTCCTTAACGGTTAAAGAAAGGACATTGCGGTTTTCACCAGTAAATTTAGCACCTCATTTTACATAAAATAAGTCCTAGAAGTCTACTCTCAAGAGTTGATAAAGGTACAAACGAATAAAATGTTTATATATCACATTTTCAAATACCTTTTATTCTCCATTTTACCCGTTCTCCTAAACGTTTAAAGATAGGACATCGCGGTTTTTACTAGTGGATTAAGCACCTCATTTTACATAAAATAAGTCCTTTAAGTCTACTCTCAAGAGTTGATAAAGGTACAAACGAATAAAATGTTCATATGTCACATTTTCAAATATCTATTATTTTTCTTTTTACTCGATCTCCTAAACGGTTAGAGATAGGACATCGCGGTTTTCACCAGTGGATTTAGCTCCTTATTTTACATAAAATGAGTCCTTTAAGTCTACTCTCAGAAGTTGATAAAGGTACAAACGAATAAAATGTTTATATATCACATTTTCAAATATCTATTATTCTCCATTTTACTAGATCTTCTAAACGGTTAAAGATAGGACATCGCGGTTTTCACCAGTGGATTTAGCACCTCATTTTACATAAAATATGTGTCCTATAAGTCTACTCTCAAGAGTTAATAAAGGTACAAACGAATAAAATGATTATATATCACATTTTCAAATATCTGTTATTCTCCATTTTACTCGATCTCCTTAACGGTTAAAGAAAGGACATTGCGGTTTTCACCAGTGGATTAAGCACCTTATTTTACATAAAATAAGTTCTATAAGTCTACTCTCAAGAGTTGATAAAGGTTCAAACGAATAAAATGTATATATATCACATTTTCAAATATCTGTTATTTTCCATTTTACCCGATCTCCTAAACGGTTAGAGATAGGACATCGCCGTTTTCACCAGTATATTTAGCACCTCATTTTACATAAAATAAGTCCTATAGGTCTACTCTCAAGAGTTGATAAAAGTACAATCGAATAAAATGTTTATATATCACATTTTCAAATATCTTTTATTCTTCATTTTACCCGATCTCCTAAACGGTTAAAATAGGACATCGCGGTTTTCACCAGTAAATTTAGCACCTCATTTTACATAAAATAAGTCCTATAAGTCTACTCTCATGAGTTGATAAAGGTGCAAACTAATAAAATGTATGTATATCACATTTTCAAATATCTATTATTATCCATTTTACTTGATCTCCTAAACGGTTAAAGATAGGTCATCGCAATTTTCACCAGTGTATTTAGCACCTCATTTTACATAAAATAAGTCCTATAAGTCTACTCTCAGGAGTCGATAAAGGTACAAAGGAATAAATTGTATATATATCACATTTTCAAATATCAATTATTTTTCATTTTACTCGATCTCCTAAACGGTTAAAGATAGGACATCGCCGTTTTCACCAGTGGATTTAGAACCTCATTTTACATAAAATAAGTCCTTTAGTCTGCCCTCAAGAGTTTATAAAGGTTCAAACGAATAAAATGTTTATATATCACATTTTCAAATATCTATTATTCTCCATTTTACTCGATCTCCTAAACGGTTAAAGATAGGACATCGCGGTTTTCACCAGTGGATTTAGCACCTCATTTTACATAAAATAAGTCCTATAAGTCTACTCTCAAAATTTGATAAAGGTACAAACGAATAAAATATTTATATATCACATTTTCAAATATCTATTATTATCCATTTTACTTCATCTCCTAAACGGTTAAAGATAGGACATCGCCGTTTTCACCAGTGGATTAAGCACCTTATTTTACATAAAATAAGTCCTATAAGTCTACTCTCAAGAGTTGATAAAGGTACAAACTAATAAAATGTATGTATATCACATTTTCAAATGTCAATTATTCTCCATTTTACCCGATCTCCTAAACGGTTAAAGATAGGACATCGCGGTTTTCACCAGTGGATTTAGCTTCTTATTTTACATAAAATAAGTCCTTTAAGTCTACTCTCAGAAGTTGATAAAGGTACAAACGAATAAAATGTTTATATATCACATTTTCAAATATCTATTATTCTCCATTTTACTAGATCTCCTAAACGGTTAAAGATAGGACATCGCGGTTTTCACAAGTGGATTTAGCTCCTCATTTTACATAAAATAAGTTCAATAAGTCTACTCTCAAGAGTTGATAAAGATACAAACGAATAAAATGTTTATATATCACATTTTCAAATACCTTTTATTCTCCATTTTACCCGATCTCCTAAACGGTTAAAGATAGGACATCGCGGTTTTCACCAGTGGATTTAGCTCCTTATTTTACATAAAATAAGTCCTTTAAGTCTACTCTCAGAAGTTGATAAAGGTACAAACGAATAAAATGTTTATATATCACATTTTCAAATATCTATTATTCTCCATTTTACTAGATCTCCTAAACGGTTGAAGATAGGACATCGCGGTTTTCACAAGTGGATTTAGCTCCTCATTTTACATTAAATAAGTTCTATAAGTCTACTCTCAGGAGTTGATGAAGGTACAAACGGATAAAATGCTTATATATCACATTTTCAAATATCTATTATTCTCTATTTTACTCGATCTCCTAAACGGTTAAAGATAGGACATCGCGGTTTTTACTAGTGGATTAAGCACCTCATTTTACATAAAATAAATCATTTAAGTCTACTCTCAAGAGTTGATAAAGGTACCAACGAATAAAATGTTTATATATTACATTTTCAAATACCTTTTATTCTCCATTTTACCCGATCTCCTAAACGGTTAAGATAGGACATCGCGGTTTTCACCAGTAAATTTAGCACCTCATTTTACATAAAATAAGTCCTAGAAGTCTACTCTCATGAGTTGATAAAGGTACAAACTAATAAAATGTATGTATATCACATTTTCAAATATCTATTATTATCCATTTTACTTGATCTCCTAAACGGTTAAAGATAGGTCATCGCAATTTTCACCAGTGGATTAAGCACCTCATTTTACATAAAATAAGTCCTATAAGTCTACTCTCAGGAGTTGATAAAGGTACAAACGAATAAAATGTTTATATATCACATTTTTAAATATCTATTATTCTCCATTTTACTCGATCTTCTAAACGGTTAAAGATAGGACATCGCGGTTTTCGCCAATTGATTTAGCACCTCATTTTACATAAAATATGTCCTATAAGTTTACTCTCAAGAGTTGATAAAGGTACAAACGTACAAAATGTTTAAATATCACATTTTCAAAAATCTATTATTATCCATTTTACTTGATCTCCTAAACGGTTAAAGATAGGACATCGCCGTTTTCACCAGTGGATTTAGCACCTCATTTTACATAAAATATGTCCTATAAGTCTACTCTCAAGAGTTGATAAAGGTACAAACGTATAAAATGTTTAAATATGACATTTTCAAAAATCTATTATTCTCCAATTTACTTGATCTCCTAAACGGTTAAAGATAGGACATCGCGGTTTTTACCAGTGGATTTAGCACCTCATTTTACATAAAATATGTCCTATAAGTTTACTCTCAAGAGTTGATAAAGGTACAAACGTATAAAATGTTTAAATATCACATTTTCAAAAATCTATTATTCTCCAATTTACTTGATCTCCTAAACGGTTAAAGATAGGACATCGCCGTTTTCACCAGTGGATTTAGCATCTCATTTTACATAAAATAAGTCCTATAAGTCTACTCTCAAAATTTGATAAAGGTAGAAACGAATAAAATGATTATATATCACATTTACAAATATCAATTATTCTCCATTTTACTCGATCTCCTAAACGGTTAAAGATAAGACATCGCGGTTTTCACCAGTGGATTTAGCACCTCATTTTACATAAAGTAAGTCCTATAAGTCTACTCTCAGAAGTTGATAAAGGTACAAACGAATAAAATATTTATATATCACATTTTCAAATATCTATTATTATCCATTTTACTCGATCTCCTAAACGGTTAAAGATAGGACATCGCGGTTTTTAATAGTGGATTTAGCACCTCATTTTACATAAAATAAGTCCTATAAGTCTACTCTCAAAAGTTAATAAAGGTACAAACGAATAAAATGTTTATATATCACATTTTCAAATATCTACTATTCTCCATTTTACTCGATCTCCTAAACGGTTAAAGATAGGACATCGCGGTTTTCACCAGTGGATTTAGTACCTCATTTTACATAAAATAGGTTCTATAAGTCTGCTTTCAGGAGTTGATAAAGGTACAAACGAATAAAATGTTTATATATCACATTTTCAAATTATCTTCCATTTTACTCGATCTCCTAAACGGTTAAAGATATGTCATCGCGGTTTTCACCAGTGGATTTAGCACCTCATTCTACATAAAATATGTCCAATAAGTCTACTCTCAAGAGTTGATAAAGGTTCAAACGTATAAAATGTTTAAATATCACATTTTCAAAAATCAATTATTCTCCATTTTACTCGATCTCCTAAACGGTTAAAGATAGGACATCGCGGTTTTTACCAGTGGATTTAGCACCTCATTTTACATAAAATAAGTCCTATAAGTCTACTCACAAAATTTGATGAAGGTTCAAACGAATAAAATGATTATATATCACATTTTCAAAAATCAATTATTCTCCATTTTACTCGATCTCCTAAACGGTTAAAGATAGGACATCGCGGTTTTCACCAGTGGATTTAGCACCTCATTTTACATAAAATAAGTCCTATAAGTCTACTGTCAAGAGTTGATAAAGGTACAAACGAATAAAATGTTTATATATCACATTTTCAAATATCTACTATTCTCCATTTTACTCGATCTCCTAAACGGTTAAAGATAGGACATCGCGGTTTTCACCAGTATATTTAGCACCTCATTTTACATAAAATAAGTCTTATAAGTCTACTCTCAGGAGTTGATAAAGGTACAAACGAATAAAATGTTTATATATCACATTTTCAAATATCTATTATTCTCTATTTTACTCGATCTCCTAAACGGTTAAAGATAGGACATCGCGGTTTTCACCAGTGGATTTAGCACCTCATTTTACATAAAATAAGTCCTATGAGTCTACTGTCAAGAGTTGATAAAGGTACAAACGAATAAAATGTCTATATATCACATTTTCAAATATCTGTTATTCTCCTTTTTACTCGATCTCCTAAACGATTTAAGATAGGACATCGCGGTTTTCACCAGTGGATTTAGCACCTCGTGTTACATAAAATAGGTTCTATAAGTCTACTCTCAGTAGTTCATAAAGGTACAAACGAATAAAATGTTTATATATCACATTTTCAAATATCTATTATTTTCCATTTTACTCGATCTCCTAAACGGTTAAAGATAGGACATTGCGGTTTTCACCAGTGGATTAAGCACCTAAGTTTACATTAAATAAGTTGTTTAAGTCTACTCTCAGAAAATGATAAAGGTACAAACGAATAAAATTTTTATATATCACATTTTCAAATATCTACTATTCTCCATTTTACTCGATCTCCTAAACGGTTAAAGATAGGACATCGCGGTTTTCACCAGTGGATTTAGCACCTCATTTTACATAAAATAGGTTCTATAAGTCTGCTTTCAGGAGTTGATAAAGGTACAAACGAATAAAATGTTTATATATCACATTTTCAAATATCTATTATTTTCCATTTTACTCTATCTCCTAAACGGCTAAAGATAAGACATAGCGGTTTTCACCAGTGGATTGAGCACTTTATTTTACATAAAATAAGTTCTATAAGTCTTCTCTGAAGAGTTGATAAAGGTTTAAACGAATAAAATGTTTATATCACATTTTTAAATATCTATTATTCTCCATTTTACTCTATCTCCTAAACGGTTAAAGATAGGACATCGCGGTTTTCACCAGTGGAATAAGCACCTCAATTTACATAAAATAAGTTCAATAAGTCTACTCTCAAGAGTTGATAAAGGTACAAACGAATAAAATGTATATAAATCACATTTTCAAATATCTATTATTTTCCATTTTACTCGATCTCCTAAACGGTTAAAGATAGGACATCGCGGTTTTCACCAGTGGATTGAGCACTTTATTTTACATAAAATAAGTCCTATAAGTCTACTCTCAAGAGTTGATAAAGGTACAAACGAATAAAATGTTTATATATCACATTTTCAAATATCTATTATTCTCCATTTAACCCGATCTCCTATACGGTTACAGATAGGACATCGCGGCTTTCACCAGTGGAATAAGCACCTCATATTACATAAAATAAGTCCTATAAGTCTACTCTCAAGAGTTGATAAAGGTACAAACAAATAAAATGTTTATATATCACATTTTCAAATAACTTATATTCTTCATTTTACTCGATCTCTTAAACGGTTAAAGATTGGACATCGCGGTTTATACCAGTGGATTTAGCACTTCATTTTACATATAATAAGTCCTATAAGTCTTCTCTCAAGAGTTGATAAAGGTACAAACGAATAAAATGTTTATATATCACATTTTCAAAAATCAATTATTCTCCATTTTACTCGATCTCCTAAACGGTTAAAGATAGGACTTCGTGATTTTTACCAGTGGATTTAGCACCTCATTTTACATAAAATAAGTCCTATAAGTCTACTCTCAAAATTTGATAAAGGTTCAAACGAATAATATGATTATATATCACATTTACAAATATCTATTATTCTCCATTTTACTCGATCTCCTAAACGGTTAAAGATAGGACATCGCGGTTTTCGCAAGTGGATTTAGCACCTCATTTTACATAAAATAAGTCCTATAAGTCTACTCTCAAAATTTGATAAAGGTACAAACGAATAAAATGATTATATATCACATTTTCAAATATCTATTATTCTCCATTTTACTCGATCTCCTAATCGGTTAAAGATAGGACATCGCGGTTTTTACCAGTGGATTTAGCACCTCATTTTACATAAAATAAGTCCTATAAGTCTACTCTCAAAATTTGATAAAGGTACAAACGAATAAAATGATTATATATCACATTTTCAAAAATCAATTATTCTCCATTTTACTCGATCTCCTAAACGGTTAAAGATAGGACTTCGCGATTCTTACCAGTAGATTTAGCACCTCATTTTACATAAAATAAGTTCTATAGGTCTACTCTCAGGAGTTGATAAAGGTACAAACGAATAAAATGTTTATATATCACATTTTCAAATATCTACTATTCTCCATTTTACTCGATCTCCTAAACGGTTAAAGATAGGACATCGCGGTTTTCACTAGTATATTTAGCACCTCATTTTACATAAAATAAGTTCTATAAGTCTACTCTCAGGAGTTTATAAAGGTACATACGAATAAAATGTTTATATATCACATTTTCAAATATCTATTATTCTCTATTTTACTCGATCTCCTAAACGGTTAAAGATAGGACATCGCGGTTTTCACCAGTGGATTAAGCACTTCATTTTACATAAAATATGTCATATAAGTCTACTTTCAGGAGTTGATAAAGGTACAAACGAATAAAATGTTTATATATCACATTTTCAAATATCTATTATCTTCCATTTTACTCGATCTCATAAAAGGTTAAAGATAGGACATCGCGGTTTTCACCAGTGAATTGTGCACTTCATTTTACTTAAAATAAGTCTTATAAGTCTACTCTCAGGAGTTGATAAAGGTACAAACGAATAAAATGTTTGTATATCACATTTTCAAATATCTATTATCTTCAATTTTACTCGATCTCCTAAACGGTTAAAGATATGTCATCGCGGTTTTCACCAGTGGATTTAGCACCTCATTCTACATAAAATATGTCCAATAAGTCTACTCTCAAGAGTTTATAAAGGTACAAACGTATAAAATGTTTAAATATCACATTTTCAAATATCTATTATTCTGCATTTTACTCGATCTCCTAAACGGTTAAATATAGGACATCGCGGTTTTTACCAGTGGATTTAGCACTTCGTTTTACATAAAATAAGTCCTATAAGTCTACTCTCAAAATTTGATAAAGGTACAAACGAATAAAATGATTATATATCACATTTACAAATATCTATTATTCTCCATTTTACTCGATCTCCTAAACGGTTAAAGATAGGACATCGCGGTTTTCACAAGAGGATTTAGCACCTCATTTTACATAAAATAAGTTCTATAAGTCTACTCTCAGGAGTTAATAAAGGTACAAACGAATAAAATGTTTAAATATCACATTTTCAAATATCTATTATTCTCCATTTTACTCGATCTCCTAATCGGTTAAAGATAGGACATCGCGGTTTTCACCAGTGAATTGTGCACTTCATTTTACTTAAATAAGTCTTATAAGTCTACTCTCAGGAGTTGATAAAGGTACAAACGAATAAAATGTTTATATATCACATTTTCAAATATCTATTATTCTCCATTTTACTCGATCTTCTAATCGGTTAAAGATAGGACATCGCGGTTTTCACCAGTGGATTGTGCACTTCATTTTACTTAAAATAAGTCCTATAAGTCTACTCTCAGGAGTTGATAAAGGTACAAACGAATAAAATGTTTATATATCACATTTTTAATATCTATTTTTGTTCATTTTACTCGATCTCTTAAACGGTTAAAGATAGGACATCGCGGTTTTCACCAGTGGATTAAGCACTTCATTTTACATAACAAATGTCCTATAAGTCATCTATCAGGAGTTGATAAAGGTACAAACGAATAAAATGTTTATATATCACATTTTCAAATATTTATTATTCTCAATTTCACTCGATCTCCTAAACGGTTAAAGATAGGACATCGCGGTTTTCACCAGTAAATTTAGCAGCTCATTTTACATAAAATAAGTTTTATAAGTCTACTCTCAAGAGTTGATAAAGGTACAAACGATTAAAATGTTTATATATCACATTTTCAAATATCTATTATTCTCCATTTTACTCGATCTCCTAAACGGTTAAAGTTAGGACATCGCGGTTTTCACCAGTATATTTAGCACCTCATTTTACATAAAAGAAGTCCTATAAGTCTACTCTCAGGAGTTTACAAAGGTACAAACGAATAAAATGTTTATATATCACATTTTCAAATATCTATTATTCTCCATTTTACTCGATCTCCTAAACGGTTAAAGATAGGACATCGCGGTTTTCACCAGGGGATTGTGCACTTTATTTTACTTAAAATAAGTCTTATAAGTCTACTCTCAGAAGTTGATAAAGGTACAAACGAATAAAATGTTAATATATTACATTTTCAAATATCTTTTATTCTACATTTTACTCAATCTCCTAAACGGTTAAAGATAGGACATCGCAGTTTTCACCAGTGGATTTACCACCTCATTTTACATAAAATAAGTCCTATAGGTCTACTCTCAAAAGTTGATAAAGGAACAAACGAATAAAATGTTTATATATCACATTTTCAAATATCTATTATTCTCTATTTTACTCGATCACCTAAACGGTTACAGATAGAACTTTGCGGTTTTCACCAGTGGATTTAGCACCTCATTTTATATATAATAAGTCCTATAAGTCTACTCTCAAGAGTTGATAATGGTACAAACGAATAAAATGTTTATATATCACATTTTCAAATAACTATTATTCTCTATTTAACTCGATCTCCTAAACGGTTACAGATAGGACTTCGCGGTTTTCACCAGTGGAATAAGCACCTCATTTTACATAAAATAAATCCTATAAGTCTACTCTCAAGAGTTGATTAAGGTACAAACGAATAAAATGTATATAAATCACATATTCAAATATCTATTATTCTTCATTTTACTCGATCTCCTAAACGGTTAAAGATAGGACATCGCGGTTTTCACCAGTGGATTGAGCATTTCATTTTACATAAAATAAGTCTTATAAGTCTACTCTCATGAGTTGATATAGGTACAAACGAATAAAATGTTTATATATCACATTTTCAAATATCTATTATTCTCCATTTTACTCGATCTCCTAAACGGTTAAAGTTAGAACATCGCGGTTTTCACCAGTGGATTTTGCACCTCATTTTACATAAAATAAGTCATATAAGTCTACTCTCAAGGATTGATAAAGATACTGTGGCGTGTTTTTGCGGACCCGAGCCGTTTTCTCGAGCGCCAGGTGTTTTAAGGCAAAACACCAACCGTACCGCGGGTAGGAATGTCAGTGGAGAAAATATAATCCAGGGGTCAATAACAATGTGATTAATTAAACGTACCGTAATTTTAAAAGAAATAATTGGCAAGAAAATTGAACGGAAAATCAAATTTATTGAAACCAAAATAAAGAAAATAAACAAACACTCGTTATGAAATAAAAATAAAATCAACTCGAAATAACTTTCAAAGAAAATAATAAATATGCGGAGGTACGTTATTAAACAATTATGCAGATACAGTATGCGGGTGTAGAATAAAAATGCAGAAATACACAATGCGGAAATAAGCGGAGTCACCACAATTGCACAGCACTTAGACAAGTAAATTGCAGTAAAGTATAAAGAATCAAACTCAAAATGAACTAAATAACAACTCGAAATAAACTCAAAGTAAAACTTATCACAATTCAAAAACAGATCAAACAGGTGCGCAGTGCCAGTGGACAGACAGACAGATTTCCGAACAACACAGAGTTCCCGTTCGAAAATTTAACAGTCAGAAAATAATGAATTTTTAGGCACTTTGCAGCCGATTTTATATGCGGAAATCAGAGAAGGGATTCTGAGTACGCGCGGAAGAGATAATGTCATCAAAAACACCCCAAAAAACTATAGAATTCAGCGGTGGGGTACTAGAAGTACCAAAAGAGCGGGGGGTAATTCATGTAATTGGAATAATTAGCCTTGGCTAATTATTCAGGATAAAAGAAAAGAAAATAACATAATTCAGAATTGAAAAGAAAATAAATTGACAGATTCACATAAAATAAAATGCGGTTGACGACATAACTCACCCCTTCATCTACGGGGTTGATTCATACGAATGGATCAGGACTCAGAAACACACATCAGAAAATATATGCGGATGCGGGGGTTAAATGCAGGAACAATTCAGGGGAAACAGGGTAAAATTGGAAGCGGCGTGGTTGACCACATTCCAATGTTAATTATACATAAAAAATGTAAATAGAATAATATAAATCAGACTTACCCTGTTAAATGCGGTTGCTCAAAGTTGAAAATAACCCAAAAAGATGTAGTAATAACACTCGTAATTGCACTGGACGAAATTGTAACACGTGTAATGCAAAATTGACTTTTTGCTAGTAAATTCCACACGGCAATTTTGGTTGCGGAAGTACTTCCACCCGTTACAAATTTAAAAACGCGGTACAGGTGGTTGACTATGGTCAATACCTTAATTGGCAATTAATTATTCAGAATCAAAACAAACACTTAACCTTAAAATAATGCAGAAGATTAAATGTGTCGATAAATGCAGATAAATATTGAATGCAGAATAGAATCAACTAAGTTAAGCGGGAAATATTCAGCGGAAAGTAATCAGGTAATAATCAGACAACAAATCGTTATTAATTATGTATTAACGAAATGCATTTACAGGTGGCCAAAATGCAGGTTCGTTACATCCCCCCCTTTCTTCGGATAAAAAAAAAACGATTAGTTTTTTTTTTACAATGCAGCATCCGAGAAGGAAATGCAACTATATGCAGATGCGGAACATATCACAGATTCAGTATAAATTAGCGGAACAACGTACCTTACTACAATACAATATATACAATAAACATAACAGTACATAACAGTGTAATAAACATTTTCAATAAAATCAGTTCACAACAAAGTTGTCGTTCAGTCAAAATAAACATTAACAAAGTTCAGAAAACAACTGATAGCAAAAAAAAAAATAAACCTTGTTCATAGTAAAAACTAGTAATAATCAATAATATCAGAATAAAACATAATTGCAAAAAAAAACAGGTAGTCAAATAGAAGAAAATAGAGTGTAATTAACAATAGTAATTTGACTAATAAATCCACAAACAACTGCATTTTCTTCCAAATTAGCGGTAAATATAATGATAACGGTGAAACTACGAATTGTGGTATTACAAAATAAATAAATGCATTCATCATAAAAGAAAAAAAAAAACGAGAAATCTCTGTAAATTATAATAAATGTTATCACCACAAAACGCAATCTCTCAAATAAAAACTAAACTTATCAGTATACCAAATTAAGATCAACTTACTCATTGAAGAAAAGGAAAAAGGAAGAACAAAAATGCAATTGTATGCGGAATGATATAACGAAAATAGTCTGCGGAATTTAATACAAAAGAAAAGAAAAAAAATACTCATGTAATTTTGCGGGTTTAGAGTGCCGTCGTTCGAATCAGACAGTCTGTTTATTTTCGTTGAGACTGCCAACAGCAGTTGGTTGACAACTTCCCCAAACGTCCACAACCTGAGCAAAATGTCCTCTTTTCGCTCTGGCATTCTGCCCGTGTATGCCCCCGATGTCCGCACCGAAAGCAACCACCTTTGTGGAAAGCATTTAGTAAATACTTAGCCCTCCGGCGATACGGCAGGAATACAGGGGTTGCCCCTCGGCTCCCAAGTAGTGATAGTCGGGGCCAGCGTTTGAGTTCCTTGTGACACCATGCAACAAGCGGCTGCGGATGGGGGTTCGACAAAGACAACCCTCCGGTCCGTCTGTGTGGCTGCGTCTGCCTTCAACCGTCTTGGGATGTCCGGGGACACATTGTGGTCGGGGAGAGGCTCCACTGATGCGGGGGGTAACCTCTCTACCGTCGCCCCGACAAGATTAGGCACCTCCGTAACACTTGTCACACTCATCCGAC
This sequence comes from Silvanus unidentatus, assembly GCA_963930825.1. Taxonomy (NCBI): domain Eukaryota; kingdom Metazoa; phylum Arthropoda; class Insecta; order Coleoptera; family Silvanidae; genus Silvanus; species Silvanus unidentatus. The sequence goes on along the minus strand of OZ005760.1, from coordinate 8,526,858 downwards.
GTCCTCTGACGCCACCATTGGTGTGAAGAGCCATCACGGGCTTAGGTGGTACTTCCGTTGACGCCCTGGCCATCAGAGAGCGGCCCTGCGACAATAACGACAGCCGTCCACGGATAGCTTGACCTCGTCCTCCACGTCCAGAAAATCCCCTATTAGACATCTACAACAGAGTTACCAAAATTAGACTATTTCTTAATCAGTTTTCATTGCAACCACAACAGGAAAATAAAATCGGTTTATGCGGGAAACAGACTGGTTAAAGGGCATGGATTTATTGGTTTCGGGACCGCTTCCAACAACAATTTACTGAAAGTGTGTTCAGTTTTCCACAACCAGAACAGAAAGTGCGTTTGACGCCTTTACAATCCTCTTTCAAATGCCCCATGTGTCCACAACGAAAACAGCATCGTCTGTGGAACGAATTCAGCAAATAACCGCCTTGTGACGACTCGTCGGGTAACACAAAAGGGGCACGAGACGCATAACCCTCTGGAACAGGTAATTGCGGAGTATGCGAAGTCGTAGATGCGGTTTTTGGCGTCGAATGAGTCACTTTTGGTGTCGAAGCGGCCGCACAGTTGCAGTGACAGCATGGCGACGGCGTAATTTCTTGTTCGGCGGCCCTTTTTGTTTGTTTCTTCGGTTTAACGGTGTGTTGGCTGGCCGACGTCGAGGGCTTGGAAGCGGGGGCCCTTTGTTTACCTCCAGACGGTCCACCAGCACGTTGTTGAGTCGGCTGTTGTATTTTGCTGGGGATTTTTTTGCTTGGTGGCTCAATTCCACCATGTCGGGCACCACAACAGTGAGTGGTGTGCTCACGAGACGTGGACGCTGCTGTAGACGACGTTGACGGCTTAGGAGTCGACACCATGGCCACAGACACTCCAGACGACTTCCTCGTATAAAACCCAGTTGTCTTAGATCCGGAAATCCTCGTTCGGGAAGCCGTTTGACGCCTTTTTGCCTCTCGAGTTTCCGCCAAATCGTCGTCGTTATAACACAACTCCAACACGTCTCCCATTTGACTTTTATTAGCTAAAACAAAACATTTTCAATTACCAATTTGTACACACCGGATTAAAATTTAGCGGGTAAAGTTATGCAGAAGATGCGGCTTTTAGATCCTTAACATGAATGCGACGTAAGCGGTGTCCATTTGCTCCCAACAAATCGAAAACAACTGGCGAATGGACTTTTGTCACTTCATATGGCCCCGAATACTTCGGTGCCAATTTAGCTGCGAATCCTTGGGCAGCTGAAGATAGGTGGTGTTCTTTTCTGAACACTTTGTCACCTAAATGCGGTCTCCAGTCCCGTCTGCGGAGATTATACGCCTTACTTTGATTCGTGAAGGCCCTGTCGAGATTTGTTCGCACCAATTGGAACACTTCGACCAGCCGGTCCATCTGGAACACTCTATGACGCACATCTTCCGTCGACACGTCTCTTTCGGACCCTGTGTCATCTGCGGAAGCTGTCGTTGTGTTCCCTTCTCGATATAAAGCGGCGGACACTTCCAATTCACGGCCAAAGTTGAGAAATGCGGGTGTGTATCCAGTAGAATCGTGGACTGCAGTGTTGATAGCGAAGAGGAAATCGGGGACATGCAAGTCCCAATCCTTGTGATTCGCTTCACAATATTGTGCAATCATCGTCTTCAGAGTTCGATTGGTACGTTCTACCGGATTGGCCTGCGGTGTGTAAGGCGGTGTAAAGCGGTGGTGAATTCCCATGTCTTTCAGGAGATTGTTGAATATGCGGCTGTCAAATTGGGTGCCATTGTCGGAAATGACAGTATCTGGGCAACCAAATTTCGAGATAATATCTTCATACAACCCCTGGGCGACGATTCGAGCGGTGGCGTTTCGTAGCGGACGTGCGTGTACCCATTTAGTGAAGCGATCGTGAAATACAAGCAAAAATGTGTTTCCTTTCTTAGATCGCGGTAGTGGACCCACTAAATCGGTACTTACAGTTTGCCAGGGCCTGTTAACTGTCGACGGCTGCATTTTTCCGGCAGTTTGTTGAGCGGAGGCCTTGTATCGCTGGCAAGTTTCGCACTGACGAACGTACTTGGACACATCACGAAACATTCCCGGCCAATAATAATTTCTGGCGATCCGGTAGATGGTTTTCGCAATTCCCATGTGTCCAGCGGTTGGTTCATCATGATTTTCGCGGAGAACACGCTCTCTAAGCGGCTTCGGGACACACAATTTCCATGGCTCGACCATTTCTTCCTCTCGCAAGTCTTGAGAGTCCCAAAAATGACGGTAAAGCTTGCCTTCTTTGAGGGTGTAATCGGGGTATGAAGCGGGGTCCCGTTTGACGTCGGCTATTTTGCTCTTGTACCAGACACAATCGGTGTTTTTCACGTCAATTATGCAGAGATTCGTGTGGCTGTCTGGATGTTGAGCACATGGTTGGCGGGAGAGAGCGTCGGCCACTCGATTGAGCGAACCTTTTCGATAAACGATTTCAAAGTCGTACTGTTGAAGAAAAATACTCCAGCGGGCTAAGCGGCCAGTAGGACTTTTTATTGAATGCAGCCAGCGGAGAGATTGATGATCCGTTGTTACCTGGAAACGGTAACCTTCCAGATACGGTCTCATCTTCTCGATGCCCCATACAATTGCGAGACACTCTTTTTCAGTGACAGAGTAATTTTTCTCTGCCGGATTGAGTGTTCGACTGGCGTACGCTATCACTCTCTCGTTTCCATCGAAATTTTGGGTGAGAGTGACTCCGAGTCCGTAATCAGAAGCGTCAGTCTGCAGGTTAAACATGCGGTCGAAATCGGGGCACGCCAATACGGGGGCTTCAGTCAGTCTCTTCTTCAGTTCATCGAACGCCTCGTCCTGTTCCACTTCCCAGCGCCATCGAAAGCTTTTTCTGAGAAGTTTGGTAAGCGGTGCCACTATGTGTGAGAAATCGGGTACAAAGCGGCGATACCAGGACGCCATTCCAAGAAACCGACGTAATTGCTTCAGATTCTGCGGTGGTGGAATCTCCAAAATTGAAGCCACCTTATCAGGGTCTGTTCGCACACCATCTTCAGTAACAACATGTCCCAAATATTTGAGAGATTTTTGTCCGAACTTGCATTTTTCGACATTCAGGACAAGATTAGCGGCTCTCAAACGGCGGAACACTTCAGTTAGATTTTGTAGATGCTCATCAAACGTTCGACCTAAGACAATGATGTCATCTAAATAGGCGAACGCCTTCGGTTCCATTTCAGGCCCAATTATGCGGTCCAATAGATGTCCAATAGGGGCCGAATGTAGTCCAAATGGCATCACGCGGAACTGGAACAGACCTCGACCGGGAATGGTAAATGCGGTGATTGGCTTACTGTCTTCCGTCAATGGTACCAACCAATATCCATTCTGCAAGTCGATACTGCTAATGAACTTAGCTTCGCGGAGACGGTCTAAAATGCCATGAATTTGGGGTAGCGGGTAAGCATCTTTTTCGCTTACTTCGTTCACCTTCCGGAAGTCCACACAAAAGCGGTATTTTCCGTCCTTCTTCGGCACGACAACGATGGGTGAACTCCAGGGGCTTTCTGAACGTTCGATGACCCCTTTCTCCAGCATTTCGTCGACTTGTTCATTAACAATTTCCTGAATGCGGGGGTTCTGCGGTCTATATCGCTGTTTAATCGGATGCGGCGATTTTAAGCAGATCTGGTGTTCAATTAGCGGTGTTGGGCCATCAATATCGGCGAATTTTGGCAGCTCTCGATCCAACAAACGTTGCAATCTTCGTTGTTGTTCGTCATTCAGCCGTGATTCACTTATGGCTGCCAAATTCGTTACTGCAGGGGGTACTTCGACCGTTTCGTTCCACCAGTCGATTGGACGGCCATTTTCAATCAATGTTCTTCCCTGTACAGTGACAGTGTCTGTTTTGGCATTCACTATACCCTCGTTAAGGCGTAACCAATCCAAGCCCAAATGGATTTCTACAGTGAGCCCTTTCATCAGATGCAGAGATGCGGGGTAAAAATGTGGCCCAATTTGGACATCTTGTGACCAAGCGGTGGTAGTTTGGGTTTCCACGCCGTTCGCTAAGCGGACCAGACTTCCAGGGATCGGAGAAGCACAATTGGGGTTTTCTCGGTGTGCTTTATCTCCATAAAATGACCAACTGGAACCGGTATCAATCAGAGCGTGGTAAAATTTCCCATTCAGTTGAATTTTCACCAGATAGCGGTCTTCTTCGGGGTTTATGCAGGAGGATTCTTCAGCCAACTGCTCTTGCCTCCCAACCGGACAGCTGGCGGTTAGTTTTCCGACCGCCGATTGCAGTTGCAGTCTCTCGTCAACACTCCAGGCCGGTGACACAGCGAACAAAACATTTTCGGTGCATTTCTGCACGCATTTCGGTAGTGGCCTGTCTCACCACACCGAAAACAGATGGCAGCACTCCTATTTGCCACCGGTGTCGTCCTTGGTACTGCTGATGGCCGGTTATAGAGCGGTTTCGGGGGGCTCTGGCTTACCACGGGTCTCGTAGCGGGTTCCTCGTACCGTGGCAGATCCTCCAGCTCTTTGGTTCGTTAGAGAAGGTCGTCCACCGTTCGAATACTGCTTCTTGGAACGAAACGACGGTATTCAGGCAATAAATTTCGATGCAGCCAGTACAATGTCTTCTCGGGGGTCATAGAAGGCGTGCGACGTGCCAAGGTGAGCAGAGCGGTCACATAGTCGCTCACCGATTCGCGGGGGGACTGTTGTCGTCGACTTATTTCCTCTTCCATGCGGATCTGGTAATCAGTTGGCAAGTAGAAACGTCGGAATGCTTCTTCGAAGTCATTCCATGACCGCCATTGTCGCCGATTGTTCCGATACCACAACAAGGCATTATCACGGAGCAAGATCGGCATTCCGGGTAATAATTCGTCATTGTTTATACGGTATAGATGTCTCAGTTCTTCCAACTCCTCCAAAAATGTGACTGGATCGCCATTTCCATTGAAAGACACTTTCCAATCATGCAAGTGCTTTAATGCGGGGTTAGCGGCTGGCATAATCGTTGGCCTTGTCGATTGAGACACCGAAGGAGCGGCATTCCATGACATCTGGGCCGAATGGAGCGAAGAAGTTACATTCGTAGCGGGGGTAACTGTAAATTTGGGCATAAAATCCGTACATGCAGGCTGGGCCATCTTCCGGACTTTTGGTACTGCTCCTGTACTGAAAGTGAAATTTCCAGAAGTGGCATTATTACTGGAAGCGGTGTACTGGTGTTTAAAAGCGGAAAAATCAGTTCGTGGAATCCTCGATGTGTCCCCCAAATCGAAAACGAACGGTCCGGCTTCACTAGTTGGAGTTATGGCTTCTTTTCGTAGAGCGGCCAGTCTCCTCTTTAATTCTGTGACCGGACCTTCAGTATTGGCCCCCAGTCGCGCCAATTCCTCCACGAGAGCCTCCTTCGTCATATTTCGAACCTTTGGGGCATCTTTCGGAAGCCCCAGGTCTTCTCGTGTGGCCGACTTCCGTTCCGGGGGTGGGGAGAATGACATCGGGGGTGTGGGGGCGTCTTCTTTGCCCACTTCCATCAATGGACTGTTCCCCGTAGCCATTTATGCAGTAAGAATCGGATTCCAAGAAAAATTTTATGCAGTTGGGATAATCTATGCAGTTCCCAATTAAGTTATGCAGAAAAAATGCAGAAAAAACAATGCGGTCCCTGCTCGGGCGCCAAATTTGGGGCGTGTTTTTGCGGACCCGAGCCGTTTTCTCGAGCGCCAGGTGTTTTAAGGCAAAACACTAACCGTACCGCGGGTAGGAATGTCAGTGGAGAAAATATAATCCAGGGGTCAATAACAATGTGATTAATTAAACGTACCGTAATTTTAAAAGAAATAATTGGCAAGAAAATTGAACGGAAAATCAAATTTATTGAAACCAAAATAAAGAAAATAAACAAACACTCGTTATGAAATAAAAATAAAATCAACTCGAAATAACTTACAAAGAAAATAATAAATATGCGGAGGTACGTTATTAAACAATTATGCAGATACAGTATGCGGGTGTAGAATAAAAATGCAGAAATACACAATGCGGAAATAAGCGGAGTCACCACAATTTCACAGCACTTAGACAAGTAAATTGCAGTAAAGTATAAAGAATCAAACTCAAAATGAACTAAATAACAACTCGAAATAAACTCAAAGTAAAACTTATCACAATTCAAAAACAGATCAAACAGGTGCGCAGTGCCAGTGGACAGACAGACAGATTTCCGAACAACACAGAGTTCCCGTTCGAAAATTTAACAGTCAGAAAATAATGAATTTTTAGGCACTTTGCAGCCGATTTTATATGCGGAAATCAGAGAAGGGATTCTGAGTACGCGCGGAAGAGATAATGTCATCAAAAACACCCCAAAAAACTATAGAATTCAGCGGTGGGGTACTAGAAGTACCAAAAGAGCGGGGGGTAATTCATGTAATTGGAATAATTAGCCTTGGCTAATTATTCAGGATAAAAGAAAAGAAAATAACATAATTCAGAATTGAAAAGAAAATAAATTGACAGATTCACATAAAATAAAATGCGGTTGACGACATAACTCACCCCTTCATCTACGGGGTTGATTCATACGAATGGATCAGGACTCAGAAACACACATCAGAAAATATAATGCGGATGCGGGGGTTAAATGCAGGAACAATTCAGGGGAAACAGGGTAAAATTGGAAGCGGCGTGGTTGACCACATTCCAATGTTAATTATACATAAAAAATGTAAATAGAATAATATAAATCAGACTTACCCTGTTAAATGCGGTTGCTCAAAGTTGAAAATAACCCAAAAAGATGTAGTAATAACACTCGCAATTGCACTGGACGAAATTGTAACACGTGTAATGCAAAATTGACTTTTTGCTAGTAAATTCCACACGGCAATTTTGGTTGCGGAAGTACTTCCACCCGTTACAAATTTAAAAACGCGGTACAGGTGGTTGACTATGGTCAATACCTTAATTGGCAATTAATTATTCAGAATCAAAACAAACACTTAACCTTAAAATAATGCAGAAGATTAAATGTGTCGATAAATGCAGATAAATATTGAATGCAGAATAGAATCAACTAAGTTAAGCGGGAAATATTCAGCGGAAAGTAATCAGGTAATAATCAGACAACAAATCGTTATTAATTATGTATTAACGAAATGCATTTACAGGTGGCCAAAATGCAGGTTCGTTACAATACAAACGAATAAAATGTTTATATACCACATTTTCAAATATCTATTATTCTCCATTTAACTCGATCTCCTAAACGGTTACAGATAGGACTTCGCGGTTTTCACCAGTGGATTAAGCATTTCATTTTACATAAAATAAGTCCTATAAGTCTACTCTCATGAGTTGATATAGGTACAAACGAATAAAATGTTTATATATCACATTTTCAAATATCTCTTATTCTCCATTTTACTCGATCTCCTAAACGGTTAAAGTTAGAACATCGCGGTTTTCACCAGTGGATTTTGCACCTCATTTTACATAAAATAAGTCATATAAGTCTAGTCTCAAGGGTTGATAAAAGTACAAATTAATAAAATGTTTATATATCACATTTTCAAATATCTAATATTTTCCTTTTTACTCGATCTCCTAAACGGTTAGAGCTAGGACATCGCAATTTTCACCAGTGGATTAAGCACCTCATTTTACATAAAATAAGTTCTATAAGTCTACTGTCAAGAGTTGATAAAGGTACAAACGAATAAAATGTTTATATATTACATTTTCAAATATCTATTATTCTCCATTGTACTCGATCTCCTAAACGGTTAAAGATAGGACATCGCGGTTTTCACCAGTAGATTTAGCACCTTATTTTACATAAAATAAGTCCTATAAGTCTACTCTCAGGAGTTGATAAAGGTACAAACGAATAAAATGTTTATATATCACATTTTCAAATATCATTATTCTCCATTTTACTCGATCTCCTAATCGGTTAAGATAAGACATCGCGGTTTTCACCAGTGGATTTTGCACCTCATTTTACATAAAATAAGTCATATAAGTCTACTCTCAAGGGTTGATAAAGGTACAAACGAATAAAATGTTTATATGTCACATTTTCAAATTTCTATTATTCTCCATTTAACTCGATCTCCTAAACGGTTACAGATAGGACATCGCGTTTTTCACCAGTGGAATAAGCACTTCATATAACATAAAATAAGTCCTATAAGTCTACTCTCAAGAGTTGATAAAGGTACAAACGAATAAAATGTATATAAATCACATTTTCAAATATCTATTATTCTCCACTTTACTCAATCTCCTAAACGGTTAAAGATAGGATATCGCGGTTTTCACCAGTGGATTTAGCACCTTATTTTACATAATAAAAGTTCTATAAGTCTACTCTCGAGGGTTGATATTGGTACAAAAGAATAAAATGTATATATATCACATTTTCAATTATCTGTTTTTCTCCATTTAACTCGATCTCCTAAACCGTTACAGATAGGACATCGCGGTTTTCACCAGTAAAATAAGCACCTCATTTTACATAAAATAAGTCCTATAAGTCTATTCTCAAGAGTTGATAAAGGTACAAACGAATAAAATGTATATAAATCACATTTTCAAATATCTATTATTCTCTATTTTACTCGATCTCCTAAACGGTTAAAGATAGGACATCGCGGTTTTCACCAGTGGATTTAGCACCTCATTTTACATAAAATAAGTCTAATAAGTCTACTCTCAGGAGTTGATAAAGGTACAAACGAATAAAATGTTTATATATCACATTTTCAAATATCTATTATTTTCCATTTTACTTGATCTCCTAAACGGTTAAAGATAGGACATCGCGGTTTTCACCAGTGGATTTTGCACCTCATTTTACATAAAATAAGTCATATAAGTCTAGTCTCAAGGGTTGATAAAAGTACAAATTAATAAAATGTTTATATATCACATTTTCAAATATCTAATATTTTCCTTTTTACTCGATCTCCTAAACGGTTAGAGCTAGGACATCGCAATTTTCACCAGTGGATTAAGCACCTCATTTTACATAAAATAAGTTCTATAAGTCTACTGTCAAGAGTTGATAAAGGTACAAACGAATAAAATGTTTATATATTACATTTTCAAATATCTATTATTCTCCATTGTACTCGATCTCCTAAACGGTTAAAGATAGGACATCGCGGTTTTCACCAGTAGATTTAGCACCTCATTTTACATAAAATAAGTCCTATAAGTCTGCTCTCAGGAGTTGATAAAGGTACAAACGAATAAAATGTTTATATATCACATTTTCAAATATCATTATTCTCCATTTTACTCGATCTCCTAATCGGTTAAGATAAGACATCGCGGTTTTCACCAGTGGATTTTGCACCTCATTTTACATAAAATAAGTCATATAAGTCTACTCTCAAGGGTTGATAAAGGTACAAACGAATAAAATGTTTATATGTCACATTTTCAAATTTCTATTATTCTCCATTTAACTCGATCTCCTAAACGGTTACAGATAGGACATCGCGTTTTTCACCAGTGGAATAAGCACTTCATATAACATAAAATAAGTCCTATAAGTCTACTCTCAAGAGTTGATAAAGGTACAAACGAATAAAATGTATATAAATCACATTTTCAAATATCTATTATTCTCCACTTTACTCAATCTCCTAAACGGTTAAAGATAGGATATCGCGGTTTTCACCAGTGGATTTAGCACCTTATTTTACATAATATAAGTTCTATAAGTCTACTCTCGAGGGTTGATATTGGTACAAAAGAATAAAATGTATATATATCACATTTTCAATTATCTGTTTTTCTCCATTTAACTCGATCTCCTAAACCGTTACAGATAGGACATCGCGGTTTTCACCAGTAAAATAAGCACCTCATTTTACATAAAATAAGTCCTATAAGTCTATTCTCAAGAGTTGATAAAGGTACAAACGAATAAAATGTATATAAATCACATTTTCAAATATCTATTATTCTCTATTTTACTCGATCTCCTAAACGGTTAAAGATAGGACATCGCGGTTTTCACCAGTGGATTTAGCACCTCATTTTACATAAAATAAGTCTAATAAGTCTACTCTCAAGGGTTGATAAAGGTACAAAGGAATAAAATGTTTATATTTCACATTTTCAAATATCAATTATTCTCCATTTTACTCGATCTCCTAAACGGTTAAAGATAGGACATCGCGGTTTTCACCAGTGGATTTAGCACCTTATTTTACATAATATAAGTTCTAAAAGTCTACTCTCAAGGGTTGATAAAGGTACAAAAGAATAACATGTATATATATCACATTTTCAATAATCTGTTTTTCTCCATTTAACTCGATCTCCTAAACCGTTTCAGATAGGACATCGCGGTTTTCACCAGTGGAATAAGCACCTCATTTTACATAAAATAAGTCCTATAAGTCTATTCTCAAGAGTTGATAAAGGTACAAACGAATAAAATGTATATAAATCACATTTTCAAATATCTATTATTCTCTATTTTACTCGATCTCCTAAACGGTTAAAGATAGGACATCGCGGTTTTCACCAGTGGATTTAGCACCTCATTTTACATAAAATTAGTCTAATAAGTCTACTCTCAGGAGTTGATAAAGGTACAAACGAATAAAATGTTTATATATCACATTTTCAAATATCTATTATTTTCCATTTTACTTGATCTCCTAAACGGTTAAAGATAGGACATCGCGGTTTTCACCAATGAATTTAGCACCTCATTTTACATAAAAGAAGTCCTATAAGTCTACTCTCAGAAGTTGATAAAGGTACAAACGAATAAACTGTTTATATATCACATTTTCAAATATCTATTATTCTCCATTTTACTCGATCTCTTAAACGCTTAAAGATAGGACATCGTGGTTTTCACCAGTGGATTTAACACCTCATTTTACATAAAATAAGTCCCATAAGTCTACTCTCATGAGTTGATAAAGGTTCAAACGAATAAAATGTATATATATCAAATTTTCAAATATCTATTATTATCAATTTTACTTGATCTCCTAAACGGTTAAAGATAGGACATCGCCGTTTTCACCAGTGGATTTAGCACCTTATTTTACATAAAATAAGTCCTATAAGTCTACTCTCAAGAGTTGATAAAGGTACAAACTAATAAAATGTATGTATATCACATTTTCAAATATCTTTTATTCTCCATTTTACCCGATCTCCTAAACGGTTAAGATAGGACATCGCGGTTTTCACCAGTAAATTTACCACCTCATTTTACATAAATAAGTCCTAGAAGTCTACTCTCATGAGTTGATAAAGGTACAAACTAATAAAATGCAAATAAAATGTATGTATATCACATTTTCAAATATCTATTATTATCTATTTTACCCGATCTCCTAAACGGTTAAAGATAGGATATCGCGGTTTTCACCAGTGGATTTAGCACCTCATTTTACATAAAATAAGTCATATAAGTCTACTCTCAGGAGTTGATAAAGGTACAAATTAATAAAATGTATGTATATCACATTTTCAAATATCTTTTATTCTCCATTTTACCCGATCTCCTAAACGGTTGAAGATAGGACATCGCGGTTTTCACCAGTGGATTTAGCACCTCATTTTACATAAAATAAGTCATATAAGTCTACTCTCAGGAGTTGATAAAGGTACAAACGAATAAAATGTTTATATATCACATTTTCAAATATCTATTATTTTCCATTTTACTCGATCTCCTAAACGGTTAAAGATAGGACATCGCGGTTTTCACCAATGGATTTAGCACCTCATTTTACATAAAAGAAAACATATAAGTCTACTCTTAAGAGTTGATAAAGGTACAAACGAATAAAATGTTTATATATCACATTTTCAAATATCTATTATTATCCTGTTTACTCGATCTCCTAAACGGTTAAAGATATTACATTGCGGCTTTCACCAATGGATTAAGCACCTCATTCTACATAAAAGAAGTCCTATAAGTCTACTCTCAGGAGTTGATAAAGGTACAAACGAATAAAATGTTTATATATCACATTTTCAAATATCTATTATTCTCCTTTTTACTCGATCTCCTTAACGGTTAAAGATAGGACATCGCGGCTTTCACCAATGGATTTAGCACCTCAATTTACATAAAAGAAGTCCAATAAGTTTACTCTCAAAAGTTGATAAAGGTACAAACGAATAAAATGTTTATATATCACATTTTCAAATATCTATTATTCTCCATTGTACTCGATCTCCTAAACGCTTAAAGATAGGACATCGCGGTTTTCACCAGTGGATTGAGCACTTTATTTTACATAAAATAAGTCCTATAAGTCTACTCTCAGGAGTTGATAAAGGTACAAACGAATAAAATGTTTATATATCACATTTTCAAATATCATTATTCTCCATTTTACTCGGTCTCTTAAACGGTTAAGATAAGACATCGCGGTTTTCACCAGTGGATTTTGCACCTCATTTTACATAAAATAAGTCATATAAGTCTACTCTCAAGGGTTGATAAAGGTACAAACGAATAAAATGTTTATATGTCACATATTCAAATTTCTATTATTCTCCATTTAACTCGATCTCCTAAACGGTTACAGATAGGACATCGCGTTTTTCACCAGTGGAATAAGCACTTCATATTACATAAAATAAGTCCTATAAGTCTACTCTCAAGAGTTGATAAAGGTACAAACGAATAAAATGTATATAAATCACATTTTCAAATATCTATTATTCTCCACTTTACTCAATCTCCTAAACGGTTAAAGATAGGATATCGCGGTTTTCACCAGTGGATTTAGCACCTTATTTTACATAATATAAGTTCTATAAGTCTACTCTCAAGAGTTGATAAAGGTACAAACGAATAAAATGTATATAAATCACATTTTCAAATATCTATTATTCTCCACTTTACTCAATCTCCTAAACGGTTAAAGATAGGACATCGCGGCTTTCACCAATGGATTTAGCACCTCAATTTACATAAATGAAGTCCAATAAGTCTACTCTCAAGAGTTGATAAAGGTACAAACTAATAAAATGTATGTATATCACATTTTCAAATATCTTTTATTCTCCATTTTACTCGATCTCCTAAACGGTTAAGATAGGACATCGCGGTTTTCACCAGTAAATTTAGCACCTCATTTTACATAAATAAGTCCTAGAAGTCTACTCTCATGAGTTGATAAAGGTACAAACTAATAAAATGCAAATAAAATGTATGTATATCACATTTTCAAATATCTATTATTATCTATTTTACTCGATCTCCTAAACGGTTAAAGATAGGACATCGCGGTTTTCACCAGTGGATTTAGCACCTCATTTTACATAAAATAAGTCATATAAGTCAACTCTCAGGAGTTGATAAAGGTACAAACGAATAAAATGTTTATATATCACATTTTCAAATATCTATTATTCTCAATTTTACTCGATCTCCTAAACGGTTAAAGAAAGGACATCGCGGTTATCACCAGTGGATTTAGCACCTCATTTTACATAAAATAAGTCTACTCTCACAAGTTGATAAAGGTACAAACGATTAAAATGTTTATATATCACATTTTCAAATATCTATTATTCTCAATTTTACTCGATCTCCTAAACGGTTACAGATAGGACATCGCTGTTTTCACCAGCGGATTTAGCACCTCATTTTACATAAAATAAGTCCTATAAGTCTAATCACAGGAGTTGATAAAAATACAAACGAATAAAATGTTTATATATGACATCTTCAAATATCTAATATTTTTCATTTTACTCGATTTCCTAAACGGTAAAAGATAGGACATCGCGTTTTTTACCAGAGGATTTAGCACCTCATTTTACATAAAATAAGTCCTATAAGTCTACTCTCAAGAGTTGTTAAAGGTACAAACGAATAAAATGTTTATATATCACATTTTCAAATATCTATTATTCTCCATTATACTCGATCTCCTAAACGGTTACAGATAGGACATCGCGGTTTTCACCAGTGGATTTAGCACCTCATGTTACATAAAATAAGTCCTATAAGTTTACTCTCATGAAATGATAAAGGTACAAACGAATAAAATGTTTATTTATCACATTATAAAATATCTATTATTCTCCATTTAACTAGATCTCCTAAACGGTTAAAGATAGTACAGCGCGGTTTTCACCAGTAGATTTAGCACCTCATTTTTCATAAAATAAGTTCTATAAGTCTACTCTTAGGAGATGATAAAGGTACAAACGAATAAAATGTTTATATATCACATTTTCAAATAACTATTATTGTTCAATTTATTCGATCTCCTAAACGGTTAAAGATAGGACATCGCGGTTTCCACTTCTGAAATAAGCACCTCATTTTACATAAAATAAGTCCTATAAGTCTACTCTCAAGAGTTGTTAAAGGTACAAACGAATAAAATGTTGATATATCACATTTTCAAATATCTATTTTTCTCCATTTTACTCGATCTTCTAAACGGTTAAAGATAGGACATCGCGGTTTTTACCAGTGGATTTAGCACCTCATTTTACATAAAATAAGTCCTATAAGTCTACTCTCAAGACTTGATAAAGGTACAAACGAATAAAATGTTTATATATTACATTTTCAAATATCTATTATTCTCCATTTTATTTGATCACCTAAACGGTTAAAAATAGGACATCGTGGTTTTCACCAGTGGATTAAGCACCTTATTTTACATAAAATAAGTCCTATAAGTCTACTCTCAAGGGTTGATAAAGGTACAAACGAATAAAATGTTTATACATCACATTTTCAAATTTCTATTATTCTCCATTTTACTCGATCTCCTAACTCGATCTCCTAAACGGTTAAAGATAGGACATCGCGGTTTTTACCAGTGGATTAAGCACCTCATTTTACATAAAATAAGTCCTATAAGTCTACTCTCAAGAGTTGATAAAGGTACAAACAAATAAAATATTTATATATATCATTTTCAAATATCTATTATTCTCCATTTTACTCGATTTCCTAAACGGTTAAAGATAGGTCATCGCGGTTTTGACCAGTGGATTAAGCACCTTATTTTACATAAAATAAGTCCTATAAGTCTACTCTCAGGAGTTGATAAAGGAACAAAGGAATAAAATGTTTATATATCACATTTTCAAATATCTATTATTCTCCATTTTACTCGATCTCCTAAACGGTTAAAAATAGGACATCGCGGTTTTCACCAGTGGATTAAGCACCTTATTTTACATAAAATAAGTCCTATAAGTCTACTCTCAAGAGTTGATAAAGGTACAAACGAATAAAATGTTTATAAATCACATTTTCAAATATCTATTATTCTCCATTTTTCTCGATCTCTTAACTCGATCTCCTAAACGGTTAAAGATAGGACATCGCGGTTTTTACCAGTGGATTTAGCACCTCATTTTACATAAAATAAGTCCTATAAGTCTACTCTCAAGAATTGATAAAGGTACAAACGAATAAAATGTTTATATATCACATTTTCAAATATCTATTAATCTCCATTTCACTCGTTCTCCTAAGCGGTTACAGATTTGACATCGCGGTTTTCACCAGTAAATTTAGCATCTCATTTTTCAGAAAATAAGTCCTATAAGCCTACTCTCATGAGTTGATAAAGGTACAAACAAATAAAATATTTATATATATCATTTTCAAATATCTATTATTCTCCATTTTACTCGATTTCCTAAACGGTTAAAGATAGGACATCGCGGTTTTCACCAGTAAATTAAGCACCTCATTTTACATAAAATAAGTCCTATAAGTCTACTCTCAAGAGTTGATAAAGGTACAAACGAATAAAATGTTTAAAAATCACATTTTCAAATACCTTTTATTTTCCAATTTACTCGATCTCCTAAACGGTTAAAGATAGGACATCGCGGTTTTCACCAGTGGATTTAGCACCTCATTTTACATAAAATAAGTCCTATAAGTCTACTCTCAAGAGTTGATAAAGGTACAAACGAATAAAATGTTTATACATCACATTTTGAAATTTCTATTATTCTCCATTTTACTCGATCTCCTAACTCGATCTCCTAAACGGTTAAAGATAGGACATCGCGGTTTTCACCAGTGGATTTAGCACCTCATTTTACATAAAATAAGTCCTATAAGTCTACTCTCAAGAGTTGATAAAGGTACAAACGAATAAAATGTTTATACATCACATTTTGAAATTTCTATTATTCTCCATTTTACTCGATCTCCTAACTCGATCTCCTAAACGGTTAAAGATAGGACATCGCGGTTTTCACCAGTGGATTTAGCACCTCATTTTACATAAAATAAGTCCTATAAGTCTGCTCTCAAGAGTTGATAAAGGAACAAAGGAATAAAATGTTTATATATCACATTTTCAAATATCTATTATTCTCCATTTTACTCGATCTCCTAAACGGTTAAAAATAGGACATCGCGGTTTTCACCAGTGGATTAAGCACCTTATTTTACATAAAATAAGTCCTATAAGTCTACTCTCAAGAGTTGATAAAGGTACAAACGAATAAAATGTTTATACATCACATTTTGAAATTTCTATTATTCTCCATTTTACTCGATCTCCTAACTCGATCTCCTAAACGGTTAAAGATAGGACATCGCGGTTTTCACCAGTGGATTTAGCACCTCATTTTACATAAAATAAGTCCTATAAGTCTGCTCTCAAGAGTTGATAAAGGAACAAAGGAATAAAATGTTTATATATCACATTTTCAAATATCTATTATTCTCCATTTTACTCGATCTCCTAAACGGTTAAAAATAGGACATCGCGGTTTTTACCAGTGGATTTAGCACCTCATTTTACATAAAATAAGTCCTATAAGTCTACTCTAATGAGTTGATAATGGTACAAACGAATAAAATGTTTATTTATCACATTTTCAAATATCTATTATTCTCCATTTAACTAGATCTCCTAAACGGTTAAAGATACGACAGCGCGGTTTTCACCAGTGGACTTAGCACCTCATTTTATATAAAATAGGTCTAATAAGTCTACTCTCAAGAGTTGATAAAGGTACAATCGAATAAAATGATTATATATCACATTTTCAAATATCTATTATTCTCCATTTAACTCGATCTCCTAAACGGTTAAAGATAGGACATCGCGGTTTTCACCAGTAGATTTAGCACCTCATTTTTCATAAAATAAGTTCTATGAGTCTACTCATAGGAGTTGATAAAAGTACAAACGAATAAAATGTTTATATATCACATCTTCAAATATCTATTATTCTTCATTTTTCTCGATCTCCTAAACGGTTAAAGATAGGACATCGCGGCTTTCACCAGCGGATTTAGCTCCTCATTTTACATAATATAAGTCCTATAGGTCTACCCTCATGAAATGATAAAGGTACAAACGAATAAAATGTTTATATATCACATTTTCAAATATCTATTATTCTTCATTTCACTCGTTCTCCTAAGCGATTACAGATTTGACATCACGTTTTTCACCAGTAAATTTAGCATCTCATTTTTCAGAAAATAAGTCCTATAAGCCTACTCTCATGAGTTGATAAAGGTACAAACGAATAAAATGTTTATATATTACATTTTCAAATATCTATTATTCTCCATTATACTCGATCTCCTAAACGGTTAAGATAAGATATCGCGGTTTTCACCAGTAGATTTAGCACCTCATTTTACATAAAATAAGTCCTATAAGTCTACTCTCAAGAGTTGATAAAGGTACAAACAAATAAAATATTTATATATATCATTTTCAAATATCTATTATTCTCCATTTTACTCGATTTCCTAAACGGTTAAAGATAGGACATCGCGGTTTTCACCAGTAAATTTAGCACCTCATTTTACATAAAATAAGTCCTATAAGTCTACTATCAAGAGTTGATAAAGGTACAAACGAATAAAATGTTTAAAAATCACATTTTCAAATATCTTTTATTTTCCAATTTACTCGATCTCCTAAACGGTTAAAGATAGGACATCGCGGTTTTCACCAGTGGATTTAGCACCTCATTTTACATAAAATAAGTCCTTTAAGTCTACTCTCAAGACTTGATAAAGGTACAAACGAATAAAATGTTTATATATTACATTTTCAAATATCTATTATTCTACATTTTATTTGATCACCTAAACGGTTAAAGATAGGTCATCGCGGTTTTTACCAGTGGATTAAGCACCTTATTTTACATAAAATAAGTCCTATAAGTCTACTCTCAGGAGTTGATAAAGGAACAAAGGAATAAAATGTTTATATATCACATTTTCAAATATCTATTATTCTCCATTTTACTCGATCTCCTAAACGGTTAAAAATAGGACATCGCGGTTTTCACCAGTGGATTAAGCACCTTATTTTACATAAAATAAGTCCTATAAGTCTACTCTCAAGAGTTGATAAAAGTACAAACGAATAAAATGTTTATACATCACATTTTGAAATTTCTATTATTCTCCATTTTACTCGATCTCCTAAACGGTTTAAGATAGGACATCGCGGTTTTCACCAGTGGATTAAGCACCTTATTTTACATAAAATAAGTCCTATAAGTCTACTCTCAAGAGTTGATAAAGGTACAAACGAATAAAATGTTTATACATCACATTTTGAAATTTCTATTATTCTCCATTTTACTCGATCTCCTAACTCGATCTCCTAAACGGTTAAAGTTAGGACATCGCGGTTTTTACCAGTGGATTTAGCACCTCATTTTACATAAAATAAGTTTTATAAGTCTACTCTCAAGAATTGATAAAGGTACAAACGAATAAAATGTTTATATATCACATTTTCAAATTTCTATTATTCTCCATTTTACTCGATCTCCTAACTCGATCTCCTAAACGGTTTAAGATAGGACATCGCGGTTTTCACCAGTAAATTTAGCACCTCATTTTACATAAAATAAGTACTATAAGTCTACTCTCAAGAGTTGATAAAGGTACAAACGAATAAAATGTTTATAAATCACATTTTCAAATATCTTTTATTTTCCAATTTACTCGATCTCCAAAACGGTTAAAGATAGGACATCGCGGTTTTCACCAGTGGATTTAGCACCTCATTTTACATAAAATAAGTCCTATAAGTCTACTCTCAAGACTTGATAAAGGTACAAACGAATAAAATGTTTATATATTACATTTTCAAATATCTATTATTCTCCATTTTATTTGATCACCTAAACGGTTAAAGATAGGTCATCGCGGTTTGTTACCAGTGGATTAAGCACCTTATTTTACATAAAATAAGTCCTATAAGTCTACTCTCAGGAGTTGATAAAGGAACAAAGGAATAAAATGTTTATATATCACATTTTCAAAAATCTATTATTCTCCAGTTTACTCGATCTACTAAACGGTTAAAAATAGGACATCGCGGCTTTCACCAGTGGATTAGGCACCTTATTTTATATAAAATAAGTCCTATAAGTCTACTCTCAAGAGTTGATAAAGGTACAAACGAATAAATTGTTTATATATCACATTTTCAAATTTCTATTATTCTCCATTTTACTCGATCTCCTAACTCGATCTCCTAAACGGTTAAAGATAGGACATCGCGGTTTTTACCAGTGGATTAAGCACCTCATTTTACATAAAATAAGTTTTACAAGTCTACTCTCAAGAATTGATAAAGGTACAAACGAATAAAATGTTTATATATCACATTTTCAAATTTCTATTATTCTCCATTTTACTCGATCTCCTAACTCGATCTCCTAAACTGTTAAAGATAGCACATCGCGGTTTTTATTAGTGGATTTAGCACCTTATTTTACATAAAATAAGTCCTATAAGTCTACTCTCAAGAGTTGATAAAAGTACAAACGGATAAAATGTTTATATATCACATATTCAAATATCAATTATTCTCCATTTTACTCGATCTCCTAAACGGTTAAAGATAGGACATCGCGGTTTTCACCAGTAAATTTAGCACCTCATTTTACATAAAATAAGTCCTATAAGTCTACTCTCAAGAGTTGATAAAGGTACAAACGAATAAAATGTTTATAAATCACATTTTCAAATATCTATTATTTTCCATTTTACTCGATCTCCTAAACGGTTAAAGATAGGACATCGCGGTTTTTACCAGTGGATTTAGCACCTCATTTTACATAAAATAAGTCCTATAAGTCTACTCTCAAGAATTGATAAAGGTACAAACGAATAAAATGTTTATATATCACATTTTCAAATATCTATTAATCTCCATTTCACTCGTTCTCCTAAGCGGTTACAGATTTGACATCGCGGTTTTCACCAGTAAATTTAGCATTTAATTTTTCAGAAAATAAGTCCTATAAGCCTACTCTCATGAGTTGATAAAGGTACAAACGAATAAAATGTTTATATATTACATTTTCAAATATCTATTATTCTCCATTATACTCGATCTCCTAAACGGTTAAGATAAGATATCGCGGATTTCACCAGTAGATTTAGCACCTCATTTTACATAAAATAAGTCCTATAAGTCTACTCTCAAGAGTTGATAAAGGTACAAACGAATAAAATGTTTAAAAATCACATTTTCAAATATCTTTTATTTTCCAATTTACTCGATCTCCTAAACGGTTAAAGATAGGACATCGCGGTTTTCACCAGTGGATTTAGCACCTCATTTTCACAAAATAAGTCCTATAAGTCTACTCTCAAGACTTGATAAATGTACAAACGAATAAAACGTTTATATATTACATTTTCAAATATCTATTATTCTCCATTTTATTTGATCACTTAAACGGTTAAAGATAGGTCATCGCGGTTTTTACCAGTGGATTAAGCACCTTATTTTACATAAAATAAGTCCTATAAGTCTACTCTCAGGAGTTGATAAAGGAACAAAGGAATAAAATGTTTATATATCACATTTTCAAATTTCTATTATTCTCCATTTTACTCGATCTCCTAAACGGTTAAAAATAGGACATCGCGGTTTTCACCAGTGGATTAAGCACCTTATTTTACATAAAATAAGTCCTATAAGTCTACTCTCAAGAGTTGATTAAGGTACAAACGAATAAAATGTTTATACATCACATTTTGAAATTTCTATTATTCTCCATTTTACTCGATCTCCTAACTCGATCTCCTAAACGGTTTAAGATAGGACATCGCGGTTTTCACCAGTAAATTTAGCACCTCATTTTACATAAAATAAGTCCTATAAGTCTACTCTCAAGACTTGATAAAGGTACAAACGAATAAAATGTTTATATATTACATTTTCAAATATCTATTATTCTAAATTTTATTTGATCTCCTAAACGGTTAAAGATAGGTCATCGCGGTTTTTACCAGTGGATTAAGCACCTCATTTTACATAAAATAAGTCCTATAAGTCTACTCTCAGGAGTTGATAAAGGTACAAAGGAATAAAATGTTTATATATCACATTTTCAAATATCTATTATTCTCCATTTTACTCGATCTCCTAAACGGTTAAAAATAGGACATCGCGGTTTTCACCAGTGGATTAAGCACTTTATTTTACATAAAATAAGTCCTATAAGTCTACTCTCAAGAGTTGATAAAGGTACAAACGAATAAAATGTTTATATATCACATTTTCAAATTTCTATTATTCTCCATTTTACTCGATTTCCTAAACGGTTAAAGATAGGACATCGCGGTTTTCACCAGTAAATTTAGCACCTCATTTTACATAAAATAGGTCCTATAAGTCTACTCTTAAGAGTTGATAAAAGTACAAACGGATAAAATGTTTATATATCACATATTCAAATATCAATTATTCTCCATTTTACTCGATCTCCTAAACGGTTAAAGATAGGACATAGCGGTTTTCACCAGTAAATTTAGCACCTCATTTTACATAAAATAAGTCCTATAAGTCTACTCTCAAGAGTTGATAAAGGTACAAACGAATAAAATGTTTATAAATCACATTTTCAAATATCTATTATTTTCCATTTTACTCGATCTCCTAAACGGTTAAAGATAGGACATCGCGGTTTTCACCAGTGGATTTAGCACCTCATTTTACATAAAATAAGTCCTATAAGTCTACTCTCAAGAGTTGATAAAGGTACAAACGAATAAAATGTTTATAAATCACATTTTCAAATATCTATTATTCTCCATTTTTCTCGATCTCTTAACTCGATCTCCTAAACGGTTAAAGATAGGACATCGCGGTTTTTACCAGTATATTTAGCACCTCATTTTACATAAAATAAGTCCTATAAGTCTACTCTCAAGAATTGATAAAGGTACAAACGAATAAAATGTTTATATATCACATTTTCAAATATCTATTAATCTCCATTTCACTCGTTCTCCTAAGCGGTTACAGATTTGACATCGCGGTTTTCACCAGTAAATTTAGCATCTCATTTTTCAGAAAATAAGTCCTATAAGCCTACTCTCATGAGTTGATAAAGGTACAAACGAATAAAATGTTTATATATTACATTTTCAAATATCTATTATTCTCCATTATACTCGATCTCCTAAACGGTTAAGATAAGATATCGCGGTTTTCACCAGTAGATTTAGCACCTCATTTTACATAAAATAAGTCCTATAAGTCTACTCTCAAGACTTGATAAAGGTACAAACGAATAAAATGTTTATATATTACATTTTCAAATATCTATTATTCTAAATTTTATTTGATCTCCTAAACGGTTAAAGATAGGTCTTCGCGGTTTTTACCAGTGGATTAAGCACCTCAGTTTACATAAAATAAGTCCTATAAGTCTACTCTCAGGAGTTGATAAAGGTACAAAGGAATAAAATGTTTATATATCACATTTTCAAATATCTATTATTCTCCATTTTACTCGATCTCCTAAACGGTTAAAAATAGGACATCGCGGTTTTCACCAGTGGATTAAGCACTTTATTTTACATAAAATAAGTCCTATAAGTCTACTCTCAAGAGTTGATAAAGGTACAAACGAATAAAATGTTTATATATCACATTTTCAAATTTCTATTATTCTCCATTTTACTCGATTTCCTAAACGGTTAAAGATAGGACATCGCGGTTTTCACCAGTAAATTTAGCACCTCATTTTTCAGAAAATAAGTCCTATAAGCCTACTCTCATGAGTTGATAAAGGTACAAACGAATAAAATGTTTATATATCACATTTTCAAATATCTATTATTCTCCATTTTACTCGATCGCCTAAACGGTTACAGATAGGACATCGCGGTTTTCACCAGTGGATTTAGCACCTCATTTTACATAAAATGAGTTCTATAAGTGTACTCTCAAGAGTTGATAAAAGTACAAACGAATAAAATGTTTATAAATCACATTTTTAAATTTCTATTATTCTCCATTTTACTCGATCTCCTAACTCGATCTCCTAAACGGTTACAGATTTGTCATCGCGGTTTTCACCAGTAAATTTAGCATCTCATTTTATAGAAAATAAGTCCTATAAGCCTACTCTCATGAGTGGATAAAGGTACAAACGAATAAAATGTTTATATATCACATTTTCAAATAACTATTATTATCCATTTTACTTGATCTCCTAAACGGTTAAAAAGTGGACATCGCAATTTTCACCAGTGGATTTAGCACCTCAATTTACATAAAATAAGTCTTATAGGTCTACTCTCAGGAGTTGATAAAGGTACAAGGGATTAAAATGTTTATATATCACATTATCAAATATCAATTATTCTCCATTTTACTCGATCTCCTAAACGGTTAAAGATAGGTCATCGCGGT
Source organism: Silvanus unidentatus (assembly GCA_963930825.1). Classification (NCBI taxonomy): domain Eukaryota; kingdom Metazoa; phylum Arthropoda; class Insecta; order Coleoptera; family Silvanidae; genus Silvanus; species Silvanus unidentatus. The sequence continues at coordinate 8,503,133 of OZ005760.1, read as the reverse complement.
TTTCGCCAGTGGATTTAGCACCTTATTTTACATAAACTAAGTCCTATAAGTCTACTCTCAAGAGTTGATAAAGGTTCAAACGAATAAAATGTTTATATATCACATTTTCAAATATCTATTATTCTCAATTATACCCGATCTCCTAAACGGTTAAGATAAGACATCGCGGTTTTCACCAGTGGATTTAGCACCTCATTTTACATAAAATAAGTCCTATAAGTCTACTCTCAAGACTTGATAAAGGTACAAACGAATAAAATGTTTATATATTACATTTTCAAATATCTATTATTCTCCATTTTATTTGATCTCCTAAACGGTTGAAGATAGGTCATCGCGGCTTTTACCGGTGGATTAAGCACCTCATTTTACATAAAATAAGTCCTATAAGTCTACTCTCAGGAACTGATAAAATTACAAACGAATAAAATGTTTAAATATTACATTTTCAAATATCTATTATTCTCCATTTTATTTGATCTCCTAAACGGTTAAAGATAGGACATCGCGGTTTTTACCAGTCGATTAAGCACCTCATTTTACATAAAATAAGTCCTATAAGTCTACTCTCAGGAACTGATAAAATTACAAACGAATAAAATGTTTAAATATTACATTTTCAAATATCTATTATTCTCCATTTTATTTGATCTCCTAAACGGTTAAAGATAGGACATCGCGGTTTTTACCAGTCGATTAAGCACCTCATTTTACATAAAATAAGTCCTATAAGTCTACTCTCAGGAACTGATAAAATTACAAACGAATAAAATGTTTAAATATTACATTTTCAAATATCTATTATTCTCCATTTTATTTGATCTCCTAAACGGTTAAAGATAGGACATCGCGGTTTTTACCAGTGGATTAAGCACCTCATTTTACATAAAATAAGTCCTATAAGTCTACTCTCAGGAATAATTAAAGGTACAAAGGAATAAAATGTTTATATATCACATTTTCAAATATCTATTATTCTCCATTTTACTCGATCTCCTAAACGGTTAAAGATAGGAAATCGCGGTTTTTACCAGTGGATTTAGCACCTCATTTTACATAAAATAAGTCCTATAAGTCTACTCTCAAGAATTGATAAAGGTACAAACGAATAAAATGTTTATATATCACATTTTCAAATATCTATTATTCTCCATTTTAATCAACCTCCTAAACGGTTAAAGATAGGACATCGCGGTTTTCACCAGTGGATTTAACATCTCATTTTACATAAAATAAGTCCTATAAGTCTACTCTCATGAGTTGATAAAGGTACAAACGAATAAAATGTTTATATATCACATTTTCAAATATCTATTATTATCAATATTACTCGATCTCCTAAAAGGTTAAAGATAGGAAATCGCGGTTTTTACCAGTGGATTTAGCACCTCATTTTACATAAAATAAGTCCTATAAGTCTACTCTCAAGAATTGATAAAGGTACATACGAATAAAATGTTTATATATCACATTTTCAAATATCTATTATTATCAATATTACTCGATCTCCTAAAAGGTTAAAGATAGGACATCGCGGTTTTCACCAGTGGATTTAGCACCTTATTTTATATAAAATATGTCCTATAAGCCTACTCTCATGAGTTGATAAAGGTACAAACGAATAAAATGTTTATATATCACATTTTCAAATATCTATTATTATCCATTTTACTCGATCTCCTAAACGGTTAAAGATAGGACATCGCGGTTTTCACCAGTGGATTTAGCACCTCATTTTACATAAAAAAGTTATATAAGTCTACTCTCAGGAGTTGATAAAGGTACAAACGAATAAAATGTTTATATATCACATTTTCAAATATCTATTATTATCCATTTTACTCGATCTCCTAAACGGTTAAAGATAGGACATCGCGGTTTTCACCAGTGGATTTAGCACCTCATTTTACATTAAAAAGTTCTATAAGTCTACTCTCAGGAGTTGATAAAGGTACAAACGAATAAAATGTTTATATATCACATTTTCAAATATCTATTATTATCCATTTTACTCGATCTCCTAAAAGGTTAAAGATAGGACATCGCGGTTTTCACCAGTGGATTTAGCACTTTATTTTATATAAAATATGTCCTATAAGCCTACTCTCATGAGTTGATAAAGGTACAAACGAATAAAATGTTTATATATCACATTTTCAAATATCTATTATTATCCATTTTACTCGATCTCCTAAACGGTTAAAGATAGGACATCGCGGTTTTCACCAGTGGATTTAGCACCTCATTTTACATAAAAAAGTTCTATAAGTCTACTCTCAGGAGTTGATAAAGGTACAAACGAATAAAATGTTTATATATCACATTTTCAAATATCTATTATTCTCCATTTTACTCGATCTCCTAAACGGTTTCAGATAGGACATGGCAATTTTCACCAGTGAATTTAGCACCTCATTTTACATTAAATAAGTCCTATAAGTCTACTCTCAAGTGTTGATAAAGGTACAAACGAATAAAATGTTTATATATCACATTTTAAAATATCTATTATTCTCCATTTTACTCGATCTCCTAACTCGATCTCCTAAACGGTTAAAGATAGGACATCGCGGTTTTCACCAGTAAATTTAGCACCTCATTTTACATAAAATAAGTCCTATAAGTCTACTCTCAAGAGTTGATAAAGGTACAAACGAATAAAATGTTTATATATCACATTTTCAAATATCTATTATTCTCCATTTCACTCGATCTCCTAAATGGTTACAGATTTGACATCGCGGTTTTCACCAGTAAATTTAGCATCTCATTTTATAAAAAATAAGTCCTATAAGCCTACTCTCATGAGTTGATAAAGGTACAAACGAATAAAATGTTTATATATCACATTTTCAAATATCTATTATTTATTATCCATTTTACTTGATCTCCTAAACGGTTAAAGATAGGTCATCGCAATATTCAAAAGTGGATTTAGCACCTCATTTTACATAAAATAAGTCCTATAAGCCTACTCTCATGAGTTGATAAAGGTACAAACGAATAAAATGTTTATATATCACATTTTCAAATATCTATTATTATCCATTTTACTCGATCTCCTAAACGGTTACAGATTTGTCATCGCGGTTGAAAGGGTCTACACCAAGCGCCAATTCATGAAATTTTGGTTTCGTAAGCGAGACATTTTCTTTTACTTATTTTATTTCTAAACTTTATTGACTATCATAAACGACCGGGCCATATCTAAGAAATGTTGAGGGAAAGTTTAAATTATTTAATTGCCAAAGCTGCACCCCAGATGCTAGTTTATCCGTATTCTTAAATTCGTCGCAAGTAAATATTTTATGATTATTTGTAAACTAATTGCATTTAAACAGTGGGGAACATCCTGCTGTACAGAATAATCTTGTACGGCAAATATATTTATTGAAGGCCTCAACCGTTCTTAGAAATAGCCCTAAATGCCGAATGGGATTTCCAGTTCGGTCATTTTATTATGTTTATTACTTTCATCGATTAAAAATTATCGCGATTACGATGGACGCGAATGATATTTCTCGTGTCATGTGAATGGACTGTTTAAAATCTAATGCATTTTGACTACTACGGCAAAACGCCGCTAATCTATCTTCTTTGACTACCGTTTGTCATTTTGATGTAACCGCGCGATCATTTCGATTATTATTATTACTATCGAAATATTTTGTATTCTGTGTTTACAGAATTTAGTATAAGTTTGTTTGTCACAAGTGATCAAATTAACGACCATTTAAATTATCTTAGGGCCAAATTGGTCAATGTCGGGGGGGTGACGATAAGCAGGTATAAGAGGGTTTGTTCGGGGGGAAGTTGATAGTTGATGGTTGATCGACAGTTACAGTGTATCTAGAGTTAACAGATAGTTCACAGTTAGTCTTCAGTTAATCTTGAAACGAGCATCTTGAGAAAATTGTGTGATTCTCTTATTGAGATAATAAGGTAAATTACATTTGTTCTTAATTTTATTCGGAATCAGTTTCTGCCCAACACTGCTTATCGTATCGTGTACCATATTTAATTTCAGTAGCCCTTCTGGCATTTAAATTTACTCTTAATTCAGCTAATCGTTCCGGAGTGACCAATCATCGAAAAGCAATCCCGCTAAGTGTAAAGTTTTTGCCATAATTAACGAGACCTTTATTTATTTTTGACTTGTGGAAAACCAAATCCTTTTAAAGCGTACATTCTTTAGTTGTAGTTTGAAGCGAGCGATAGAGCGTAATTTCCGGCGATTAATTAGAGCATTTTTGCTGCGTATAGAAGCTGCGTAGTTTGCGATCTAGTAGAAAACGTAAGCGTATTGCAACGTTAGGGCGTAAAACATTACTTGGCGTATATTTACTGCGAATAAATATTGCGATTGCGAAACAGCATTTATCCTTATTGCATGTCCTCAAACACTTAACCAAGAGGCGCGGAGGCAATAAGGCCGGACGGCTCTGGCGACGGTCCGTATGGGCGGCCATCCGACGGTCAGGGAATCATGATCCCCGGATGTGGAGGGTGCCATCTATAACCATCCTAAAGTTAGGGAACGGGTATTTTTAGCATTCGTTTTGATCACCCCTCTCGTCCCCACCTCACGTATCGTGACGCCGTGTTGCCTAGATGCTAAGTTAGAGGAACTCCAAAACTCCAATTTTTCCCCATAAAATGAACAACTGATATTGGTCCACTTCCGCGAACCTCATAAAATCTAAATCATCGGGAATATATAAGCAATAATAATTTCAGTATATAAAATCGTTAATTTGATCATTGAATAAAAATGTTGTATTATACATTAGGAATTGTTCGTCAATAGTCTCCATCTCTTTTTAAGAGAGGAGAAATACTTTGTATTTTGTTTTGGTGTTTTAAAGAACGTTTTAATATAAATAAGAGTTTTACTCTTTTTAAACGTATTTTTCGTGTTTCATTTAACTTTGCGCCAACCGTTGTACTTTAAATCCAAAGTACTGGCGGTTACATACACACAACGTAGGGGCTTTATCACCATCAGTGGTAAAGCGATCACAGCCAATTAAAGATAAAATTATCCTAACATTCGTTTCTCCAAATACATCAGCCAAACCATTACACGGTTTTCACCAGTAAATTTAGCATCTCATTTTATAGAAAATAAGTCCTATAAGCCTACTCTCATGAGTGGATAAAGGTACAAACGAATAAAATGTTTATATATCACATTTTCAAATAACTATTATTATCCATTTTACTTGATCTCCTAAACGGTTAAAAAGTGGACATCGCAATTTTCACCAGTGGATTTAGCACCTCATTTTACATAAAATAAGTCTTATAGGTCTACTCTCAGCAGTTGATAAAGGTACAAGGGATTAAAATGTTTATATATCACATTATCAAATATTAATTATTCTCCATTTTACTCGATCTCCTAAACGGTTAAAGATAGGTCATCGCGGTTTTCGCCAGTTTATTTAGCACCTTATTTTACATAAACTAAGTCCTATAAGTCTACTCTCAAGAGTTGATAAAGGTTCAAACGAATAAAATGTTTATATATCACATTTTCAAATATCTATTATTCTCAATTATACCCGATCTCCTAAACGGTTAAGATAAGACATCGCGGTTTTCACCAGTGGATTTAGCACCTCATTTTACATAAAATAAGTCCTATAAGTCTACTCTCAAGACTTGATAAAGGTACAAACGAATAAAATGTTTATATATTACATTTTCAAATATCTATTATTCTCCATTTTATTTGATCTCCTAAACGGTTGAAGATAGGTCATCGCGGCTTTTACCAGTGGATTAAGCACCTCATTTTACATAAAATAAGTCCTATAAGTCTACTCTCAGGAACTGATAAAATTACAAACGAATAAAATGTTTAAATATTACATTTTCAAATATCTATTATTCTCCATTTTATTTGATCTCCTAAACGGTTAAAGATAGGACATCGCGGTTTTTACCAGTCGATTAAGCACCTCATTTTACATAAAATAAGTCCTATAAGTCTACTCTCAAGATTTGATAAAGGTACAAACGGATAAAATGTTTATATATCACATTTTCAAATATCAATTATTCTCCATTTTACTCGATCTCCTAAACGGTTAAAGATAGGACATCGCGGTTTTCACCAGGAAATTTAGCACCTCATTTTACATAAAATAAGTCCTATAAGTCTACTCTCAAGAGTTGATAAAGGTACAAACGAATAAAATGTTTATATATCACATTTTCAAATATCTATTATTCTCCATTTTACTCGATCTCCTAAACGGTTAAGATAAGACATCGCGGTTTTTACCAGTGGATTTAGCACTTCATTTTACATAAAATAAGTCCTATAAGTCTACTCTCAAGAGTTGATAAAGGTACAAACAAAAAAAAGATTTATTTATATCATTTTCAAATATCTATTATTTTCCATTTTACTCGATTTCCTAAACGGTTAAAGATAGGACATCGCAATATTCAAAAGTGGATTTAGCACCTCATTTTACATAAAATAAGTCCTATAAGCCTACTCTCATGAGTTGATAAAGGTACAAACGAATAAAATGTTTATATATCACATTTTCAAATATCTATTATTATCCATTTTACTTGATCTCCTAAACGGTTAAAGATAGGTCATCGCGAATTTCGCCAGTGGATTTAGCACCTTATTTTACATAAAATAAGTCCTATAAGTCTACTCTCAAGAGTTGATAAAGGTTCAAACGAATAAAATGTTTAAATATCACATTTTCAAATATCTATTATTCTCCATTATACCCGATCTCCTAAACGGTTAAGATAAGACATCGCGGTTTTCACCAGTGGATTTAGCACCTCATTTTACATAAAATAAGTCCTATAAGTCTACTCTCAAGACTTGATAAAGGTACAAACGAATAAATTGTTTATATATTACATTTTCAAATATCTATTATTCTCCATTTTATTTGATCTCTTAAACGGTTGAAGATAGGTCATCGCGGTTTTTACCAGTGGATTAAGCACCTCATTTTACATAAAATAAGTCCTATAAGTCTACTCTCAGGAACTGATAAAATTACAAACAAATAAAATGTTTAAATATTACATTTTCAAATATCTATTATTTTCCATTTTATTTGATCTCCTAAACGGTTAAAGATAGGTCATCGCGGTTTTTACCAGTGGATTAAGCACCTCATTTTACATAAAATAAGTCCTATAAGTCTAATCTCAGGAGTAATTAAAGGTACAAAGGAATAAAATGTTTATATATCACATTTTCAAATATCTATTATTCTCCATTTTACTCGATCTCCTAAACGGTTAAAGATAGGAAATCGCGGTTTTTACCAGTGGATTTAGCACCTCATTTTACATAAAATAAGTCCTATAAGTCTACTCTCAAGAATTGATAAAGGTACAAACGAATAAAATGTTTATATATCACATTTTCAAATATCTATTATTCTCCATTTTAGTCAACCTCCTAAACGGTTAAAGATAGGACATCGCGGTTTTCACCAGTGGATTTAACACCTCATTTTACATAAAATAAGTCCTATAAGTCTACTCTCAAGAATTGATAAAGGTACAAAGGAATAAAATGTTTATATATCACATTTTCAAATTTCTATTATTCTCCATTTTACTCGATCTCCTAACTCGATCTCCTAAACGATTAAAGATAGCACGTCGCGGTTTTTATTAGTGGATTTAGCACCTCATTTTACATAAAATAGGTTCTACAAGTCTACTCTCAAGATTTGATAAAGGTACAAACGGATAAAATGTTTATATATCACATTTTCAAATATCAATTATTCTCCATTTTACTCGATCTCCTAAACGGTTAAAGATAGGACATCGCAATTTTCACCAGGAAATTTAGCGCCTCATTTTACATAAAATAAGTCCTATAAGTCTACTCTCAAGAGTTGATATAGGTACAAACGGATAAAATGTTTATATATCACATTTTCAAATATCTATTATTCTCCATTTTACTTGATCTCCTAAACGGTTAAAAAGAGGACATCGCAATTTTCACCAGTGGATTTAGCACTTCATTTTACATAAAATAAGTCCTATAAGTCTACTCACAGGGGTTGATAAAGGTACAAACGAATAAAATGTTTAAAAGTCACATTTTCAAATATCTATTATTCTCCATTTTACTCGAGGTTTCCACCAGCGGATTAAGCACCTCATTTTACATAAAATAAGTCCTATAAGTCTACACTCAGAAGTTGATAAAGGTACAATCGAATAAAATGTATATATATCACATTTTCTAATATCTATTATTCTCCATTTAACTCGATCTCCTAAACAGTTAAGGATAGGACACTGCAGTTTTCACAAGTGGAATTAGCACCTCATTTTACATAAAATAAGTCCTATAAGTCTAGTCACAGAGGTTGATAAAGGTACAAACGAATAAAATGTTTATATATCACATTTTCAAATATCTATTATACTCCATTTCACTCGATCTCCTAAACGGTTACAGATTTGTCATCGCGGTTTTCACCAGTAAATTTAGCATCTCATTTTATAGAAAATAAGTCCTATAAGCCTACTCTCATGAGTGGATAAAGGTACAAACGAATAAAATGTTTATATATCACATTTTCAAATAACTATTATTATCCATTTTACTTGATCTCCTAAACGGTTAAAAAGTGGACATCGCAATTTTCACCAGTGGATTTAGCACCTCATTTTACATAAAATAAGTCTTATAGGTCTACTCTCAGGAGTTGATAAAGGTACAAGGGTTTAAAATGTTTATATATCACATTTTCAAATATCAATTATTCTTCATTTTACTCGATCTCCTAAACGGTTAAAGATAGGTCATCGCGGTTTTCGCCAGTGGATTTAGCACCTTATTTTACATAAACTAAGTCCTATAAGTCTACTCTCAAGAGTTGATAAAGGTTCAAACGAATAAAATGTTTATATATCACATTTTCAAATATATATTATTCTCAATTATACCCGATCTCCTAAACGGTTAAGATAAGACATCGCGGTTTTCACCAGTGGATTTAGCACCTCATTTTACATAAAATAAGTCCTATAAGTCTACTCTCAAGACTTGATAAAGGTACAAACGAATAAAATGTTTATATATTACATTTTCAAATTTTTATTATGCTCCATTTTATTTGATCTCCTAAACGGTTGAAGATAGGTCATCGCGGCTTTTACCAGTGGATTAAGCACCTCATTTTACATAAAATAAGTCCTATAAGTCTACTCTCAGGAACTGATAAAATTACAAACGAATAAAATGTTTAAATATTACATTTTCAAATATCTATTATTCTCCATTTTATTTGATCTCCTAAACGGTTAAAGATAGGACATCGCTGTTTTTACCAGTCGATTAAGCACCTCATTTTACATAAAATAAGTCCTATAAGTCTACTCTCAGGAACTGATAAAATTACAAACGAATAAAATGTTTAAATATTACATTTTCAAATATCTATTATTCTCCATTTTATTTGATCTCCTAAACGGTTAAAGATAGGACATCGCGGTTTTTACCAGCGGATTAAGCACCTCATTTTACATAAAATAAGTCCTATAACTCTACTCTCAGGAATAATTAAAGGTACAAAATAATAAAATGTTTATATATCACATTTTCAAATATCTATTATTCTCCATTTTACTCGATCTCCTAAACGGTTAAAGATAGGAAATCGCGGTTTTTACCAGTGGATTTAGCACCTCATTTTACATAAAATAAGTCCTATAAGTCTACTCTCAAGAATTGATAAAGGTACAAACGAATAAAATGTTTATATATCACATTTTCATATATCTATTATTCTCCATTTTAATCAACCTCCTAAACGGTTAAAGATAGGACATCGCGGTTTTCACCAGTGGATTTAACACCTCATTTTACATAAAATAAGTCCTATAAGTCTACTCTCAAGAATTGATAAAGGTACAAACGAATAAAATGTTTATATATCACATTTTCAAATTTCTATTATTCTCCATTTTACTCGATCTCCTAACTCGATCTCCTAAACGGTTAAAGATAGCAGGTCGCGGTTTTCACCAGTGGATTTAGCACCTCATTTTACATAAAATAAGTCCTATAAGTCTACTCTCAAGAGTTGACAAAGGTACAAACGAATAAAATGTTTATATTTCACATTTTCAAATATCTATTATTCTCCATTTTACTCGATCTCCTTAACGGTTAAAGATAGGACATCGCGGTTTTAACCAGTGGATTTAGCACCTTATTTTACATAAAATGTGAAATATAAGTCCACTTTCAAGAGTTGATAAAGGTACAAACGAATAAAATGTTTATATTTCACATTTTCAAATATCTATTATTCTCCATTTTACTCGATCTCCTTAACGGTTAAAGATAGGAAATGTGAAATATAAGTCCACTCTCAATGGTTGATAAAGGTACAAACGAATAAAATATTTATATATCACAATTTCAAATATCTATTATTCTCCATTTTACTTGATCTCCTAAACGGTTAAAGATAGGACATCGCAGTTTTTACCAGTGGATTTAGCACCTCATTTTACATAAAATAAGTCCTATAAGTCTACTCTCAAGAGTTGACAAAGGTACAAACGAATAAAATGTTTATATATCACATTTTCAAATATCTGTTATTTTCCATTTTACTCGATCTCCTAAACGGTTAAAGATAGGAAATCGCGGTTTTCACCAGTGGATTTAGCACCTCATTTTACATAAAATAAGTCCTATAAGTCTACTCTCAAGAGTTGACAAAGGTACAAACGAATAAAATGTTTATATTTCACATTTTCAAATATCTATTATTCTCCATTTTACTCGATCTCCTAAACGGTTAAAGATAGGACATCGCGGATTTCACCAGTGGATTTAGCACCTTATTTTACATAAAATAAGTTCTATAAGTCTACTCTCATGAGTTGATAAAGGTACAAACGAATAAAATGTTTATATATCACAATTTCAAATATCTATTATTCTATATTTCACTCGATCTCTTAAACGGTTACAGATAGAACATCGCGGTTTTCACCAGTAAATTTAGCACCTCATTTTACATAAAATAAGTTCTATAAGTCTACTCTCATGAGTTGATAAAGGTACAAACGAATAAAATGTTTATATCCCACATTTTCAAATATCTATTATTATCCATTTTACTTGATCTCCTAAACGGTTAAAGATAGGTCACCGCAAATTTCAAAAGTGGATTTAGCACCTCATTTTACATAAAAGAAGTCCTATAAATCTACTCTCAGGAGTTAATAAAGGTGCAAAGGAATAAAATGTTTATATATCACATTTCCAAATATCAATTATTCTCCATTATACCCGATCTCCTAAACGGTTAAGATAAGACATCGCGGTTTTCACCAGTGGATTTAGCACCTCATTTTACATAAAATAAGTCCAATAGTCTACTCTCAAGAGTTGATAAAAGTACAAACGAATAAAATGTTTATATATCACATTTTCAAATATCTATTATTTTCCATTTTACTCGATCTCCTAAACGGTTAAAGATAGGACATCGCAATTCTCACCAGTGAATTTAGCACCACATTTTACATAAAATAAGTTATAAGTCTACTCTCAGGAGTTGATAAAGGAACAAACGAATAAAATGTTTATATAACACATTTTCAAATATCTATTATTCCCCATATTACTGGATCTCCTAAACGATTAAAATTAGGACATCGCGGTTTTCACCAGTGCATTTATCACCTCATTTTACATAAAATAAGTCCTATAGTCTACTCTCAAGAGTTGATAAAGGTACAAACGAATAAAATGTTTATATATCACATTTTCAAATATCTATTATTTTCCAATTTACTCGATCTCCTAAACGGTTAAAGATAGGACATCGCGGTTTTCACCAGTGGATTTAGCACCTCATTCTACATAAAATAAGTCCTATAAGTCTATTCTCATAAGTTGATAAAGGTACAAACGAATAAAATGTTTATATATCACATTTTCAAATATCTATTATTCTCCATTTTACTCGATCTCCTAAACGGTTAAAGATAGGACATCGCGGTTTTCACCAGAGGATTTAGCACCTCATTCTACATAAAATAAGTCCTATAAGTCTACTCTCAAGAGTTGATAAAGGTACAAACGAATAAAATGTTTATATATCACATTTTCAAATATCTATTATTTTCCATTTTGCTTGATCTCCTAAACGGTTAAAGATAGGACATCGCGGTTTTCACCAGAGGATTTAGCACCTCATTCTACATAAAATAAGTCCTATAAGTCTACTCTCAAGAGTTGACAAAGGTACAAACGAATAAAATGTTTATATTTCACATTTTCAAATATCTATTATTCTCCATTTTTCTCGATCTCTTAACTCGATCTCCTAAACGGTTAAAGATAGGACATCGCGGTTTTTACCAGTATATTTAGCACCTCATTTTACATAAAATAAGTCCTATAAGTCTACTCTCAAGAATTGATAAAGGTACAAACGAATAAAATGTTTATATATCACATTTTCAAATATCTATTAATCTCCATTTCACTCGTTCTCCTAAGCGGTTACAGATTTGACATCGCGGTTTTCACCAGTAAATTTAGCATCTCATTTTTCAGAAAATAAGTCCTATAAGCCTACTCTCATGAGTTGATAAAGGTACAAACGAATAAAATGTTTATATATTACATTTTCAAATATCTATTATTCTCCATTATACTCGATCTCCTAAACGGTTAAGATAAGATATCGCGGTTTTCACCAGTAGATTTAGCACCTCATTTTACATAAAATAAGTCTTATAAGTCTACTCTCAAGACTTGATAAAGGTACAAACGAATAAAATGTTTATATATTACATTTTCAAATATCTATTATTCTAAATTTTATTTGATCTCCTAAACGGTTAAAGATAGGTCTTCGCGGTTTTTACCAGTGGATTAAGCACCTCAGTTTACATAAAATAAGTCCTATAAGTCTACTCTCAGGAGTTGATAAAGGTACAAAGGAATAAAATGTTTATATATCACATTTTCAAATATCTATTATTCTCCATTTTACTCGATCTCCTAAACGGTTTAAAATAGGACATCGCGGTTTTCACCAGTGGATTAAGCACTTTATTTTACATAAAATAAGTCCTATAAGTCTACTCTCAAGAGTTGATAAAGGTACAAACGAATAAAATGTTTATATATCACATTTTCAAATATCTATTATTCTCCATTTTACTCGATCGCCTAAACGGTTACAGATAGGACATCGCGGTTTTCACCAGTGGATTTAGCACCTCATTTTACATAAAATGAGTTCTATAAGTGTACTCTCAAGAGTTGATAAAAGTACAAACGAATAAAATGTTTATAAATCACATTTTTAAATTTCTATTATTCTCCATTTTACTCGATCTCCTAACTCGATCTCCTAAACGGTTACAGATTTGTCATCGCGGTTTTCACCAGTAAATTTAGCATCTCATTTTATAGAAAATAAGTCCTATAAGCCTACTCTCATGAGTGGATAAAGGTACAAACGAATAAAATGTTTATATATCACATTTTCAAATAACTATTATTATCCATTTTACTTGATCTCCTAAACGGTTAAAAAGTGGACATCGCAATTTTCACCAGTGGATTTAGCACCTCAATTTACATAAAATAAGTCTTATAGGTCTACTCTCAGGAGTTGATAAAGGTACAAGGGATTAAAATGTTTATATATCACATTATCAAATATCAATTATTCTCCATTTTACTCGATCTCCTAAACGGTTAAAGATAGGTCATCGCGGTTTTCGCCAGTGGATTTAGCACCTTATTTTACATAAACTAAGTCCTATAAGTCTACTCTCAAGAGTTGATAAAGGTTCAAACGAATAAAATGTTTATATATCACATTTTCAAATATCTATTATTCTCAATTATACCCGATCTCCTAAACGGTTAAGATAAGACATCGCGGTTTTCACCAGTGGATTTAGCACCTCATTTTACATAAAATAAGTCCTATAAGTCTACTCTCAAGACTTGATAAAGGTACAAACGAATAAAATGTTTATATATTACATTTTCAAATATCTATTATTCTCCATTTTATTTGATCTCCTAAACGGTTGAAGATAGGTCATCGCGGCTTTTACCGGTGGATTAAGCACCTCATTTTACATAAAATAAGTCCTATAAGTCTACTCTCAGGAACTGATAAAATTACAAACGAATAAAATGTTTAAATATTACATTTTCAAATATCTATTATTCTCCATTTTATTTGATCTCCTAAACGGTTAAAGATAGGACATCGCGGTTTTTACCAGTCGATTAAGCACCTCATTTTACATAAAATAAGTCCTATAAGTCTACTCTCAGGAACTGATAAAATTACAAACGAATAAAATGTTTAAATATTACATTTTCAAATATCTATTATTCTCCATTTTATTTGATCTCCTAAACGGTTAAAGATAGGACATCGCGGTTTTTACCAGTCGATTAAGCACCTCATTTTACATAAAATAAGTCCTATAAGTCTACTCTCAGGAACTGATAAAATTACAAACGAATAAAATGTTTAAATATTACATTTTCAAATATCTATTATTCTCCATTTTATTTGATCTCCTAAACGGTTAAAGATAGGACATCGCGGTTTTTACCAGTGGATTAAGCACCTCATTTTACATAAAATAAGTCCTATAAGTCTACTCTCAGGAATAATTAAAGGTACAAAGGAATAAAATGTTTATATATCACATTTTCAAATATCTATTATTCTCCATTTTACTCGATCTCCTAAACGGTTAAAGATAGGAAATCGCGGTTTTTACCAGTGGATTTAGCACCTCATTTTACATAAAATAAGTCCTATAAGTCTACTCTCAAGAATTGATAAAGGTACAAACGAATAAAATGTTTATATATCACATTTTCAAATATCTATTATTCTCCATTTTAATCAACCTCCTAAACGGTTAAAGATAGGACATCGCGGTTTTCACCAGTGGATTTAACATCTCATTTTACATAAAATAAGTCCTATAAGTCTACTCTCATGAGTTGATAAAGGTACAAACGAATAAAATGTTTATATATCACATTTTCAAATATCTATTATTATCAATATTACTCGATCTCCTAAAAGGTTAAAGATAGGAAATCGCGGTTTTTACCAGTGGATTTAGCACCTCATTTTACATAAAATAAGTCCTATAAGTCTACTCTCAAGAATTGATAAAGGTACATACGAATAAAATGTTTATATATCACATTTTCAAATATCTATTATTATCAATATTACTCGATCTCCTAAAAGGTTAAAGATAGGACATCGCGGTTTTCACCAGTGGATTTAGCACCTTATTTTATATAAAATATGTCCTATAAGCCTACTCTCAAGTGTTGATAAAGGTACAAACGAATAAAATGTTTATATATCACATTTTAAAATATCTATTATTCTCCATATTACCTCGATCTCCTAAACGGTTTCAGATAGGACATCGCAATTTTCACCAGTGGAATTAGCACCTCATTTTACATAAAATTAGTTCTATAAGTGTACTCTCAAGAGTTGATAAAGGTACAAACGAATAAAATGTTTATATATCACATTTTAAAATATCTATTATTCTCCATTTTACTCGATCTCCTAACTCGATCTCCTAAACGGTTAAAGATAGGACATCGCGGTTTTCACCAGTAAATTTAGCACCTCATTTTACATAAAATAAGTCCTATAAGTCTACTCTCAAGAGTTGATAAAGGTACAAACGAATAAAATGTTTATATATCACATTTTCAAATATCTATTATTCTCCATTTCACTCGATCTCCTAAATGGTTACAGATTTGACATCGCGGTTTTCACCAGTAAATTTAGCATCTCATTTTATAAAAAATAAGTCCTATAAGCCTACTCTCATGAGTTGATAAAGGTACAAACGAATAAAATGTTTATATATCACATTTTCAAATATCTATTATTTATTATCCATTTTACTTGATCTCCTAAACGGTTAAAGATAGGTCATCGCAATATTCAAAAGTGGATTTAGCACCTCATTTTACATAAAATAAGTCCTATAAGCCTACTCTCATGAGTTGATAAAGGTACAAACGAATAAAATGTTTATATATCACATTTTCAAATATCTATTATTATCCATTTTACTTGAACTCCTAAACGGTTAAAGATAGGTCATCGCGAATTTCGCCAGTGGATTTAGCACCTTATTTTACATAAAATAAGTCCTATAAGTCTACTCTCAAGAGTTGATAAAGGTTCAAACGAATAAAATGTTTAAATATCACATTTTCAAATATCTATTATTCTCCATTATACCCGATCTCCTAAACGGTTAAGATAAGACATCGCGGTTTTCACCAGTGGATTTAGCACCTCATTTTACATAAAATAAGTCCTATAAGTCTACTCTCAAGACTTGATAAAGGTACAAACGAATAAATTGTTTATATATTACATTTTCAAATATCTATTATTCTCCATTTTATTTAATCTCTTAAACGGTTGAAGATAGGTCATCGCGGTTTTTACCAGTGGATTAAGCACCTCATTTTACATAAAATAAGTCCTATAAGTCTACTCTCAGGAACTGATAAAATTACAAACAAATAAAATGTTTAAATATTACATTTTCAAATATCTATTATTTTCCATTTTATTTGATCTCCTAAATGGTTAAAGATAGGTCATCGCGGTTTTTACCAGTGGATTAAGCACCTCATTTTACATAAAATAAGTCCTATAAGTCTACTCTCAAGAGTTGATAAAGGTACAAACGGATAAAATGTTTATATATCACATTTTCAAATATCAATTATTCTCCATTTTACTCGATCTCCTAAACGGTTAAAGATAGGACATCGCGGTTTTCACCAGGAAATTTAGCACCTCATTTTACATAAAATAAGTCCTATAAGTCTACTCTCAAGAGTTGATAAAGGTACAAACGGATAAAATGTTTATATATCACATTTTCAAATATCTATTATTCTCCATTTTACTTGATCTCCTAAACGGTTAAAAAGAGGACATCGCAATTTTCACCAATGGATTTAGCACTTCATTTTACATAAAATAAGTCCTATAGTCACAGGGGTTGATAAAGGTACAAACGAATAAAATGTTTAAAAGTCACATTTTCAAATATCTATTATTCTCCATTTTACTCGAGGTTTCCACCAGCGGATTAAGCACCTCATTTTACATAAAATAAGTCCTATAAGTCTACACTCAGAAGTTGATAAAGGTACAAACGAATAAAATGTATATATATCACATTTTCTAATATCTATTATTCTCCATTTAACTCGATCTCCTAAACAGTTAAGGATAGGACACCGCAGTTTTCACAAGTGGATTTAGCACCTTATTTTATATAAAATAAGTCCTATAAGTTTACTCTCAAGAGTTGATAAAGGTACAAACGAATAAAATGTTTATATATCACATTTTTAAATATCTATTATTCTCAATATTACTCGATCTCCTAAAAGGTTAAAGATAGGACATCGCGGTTTTCACCAGTGAATTTAGCACCTCATTTTACATTAAATAAGTCCTATAAGTCTACTCTCAAGAGTTGATAAAGGTACAAACGAATAAAATGTTTATATATCACATTTTGAAATATCTATTATTCTCCATATTACCTCGATCTCCTAAACGGTTTCAGATAGGACATCGCGGTTTTCACCAGTAAATTTAGCACCTCATTTTACATAAAATAAGTCCTATAAGTCTACTCTCAAGAGTTGATAAAGGTACAAACGAATAAAATGTTTATATATCACATTTTCAAATATCTATTATACTCCATTTCACTCGATCTCCTAAACGGTTACAGATTTGTCATCGCGGTTGAAAGGGTCTACACCAAGCGCCAATTCATGAAATTTTGGTTTCGTAAGCGAGACATTTTCTTTTACTTATTTTATTTCTAAACTTTATTGACTATCATAAACGACCGGGCCATATCTAAGAAATGTTGAGGGAAAGTTTAAATTATTTAATTGCCAAAGCTGCACCCCAGATGCTAGTTTATCCGTATTCTTAAATTCGTCGCAAGTAAATATTTTATGATTATTTGTAAACTAATTGCATTTAAACAGTGGGGAACATCCTGCTGTACAGAATAATCTTGTACGGCAAATATATTTATTGAAGGCCTCAACCGTTCTTAGAAATAGCCCTAAATGCCGAATGGGATTTCCAGTTCGGTCATTTTATTATGTTTATTACTTTCATCGATTAAAAATTATCGCGATTACGATGGACGCGAATGATATTTCTCGTGTCATGTGAATGGACTGTTTAAAATCTAATGCATTTTGACTACTACGGCAAAACGCCGCTAATCTATCTTCTTTGACTACCGTTTGTCATTTTGATGTAACCGCGCGATCATTTCGATTATTATTATTACTATCGAAATATTTTGTATTCTGTGTTTACAGAATTTAGTATAAGTTTGTTTGTCACAAGTGATCAAATTAACGACCATTTAAATTATCTTAGGGCCAAATTGGTCAATGTCGGGGGGGTGACGATAAGCAGGTATAAGAGGGTTTGTTCGGGGGGAAGTTGATAGTTGATGGTTGATCGACAGTTACAGTGTATCTAGAGTTAACAGATAGTTCACAGTTAGTCTTCAGTTAATCTTGAAACGAGCATCTTGAGAAAATTGTGTGATTCTCTTATTGAGATAATAAGGTAAATTACATTTGTTCTTAATTTTATTCGGAATCAGTTTCTGCCCAACACTGCTTATCGTATCGTGTAACATATTTAATTTCAGTAGCCCTTCTGGCATTTAAATTTACTCTTAATTCAGCTAATCGTTCCGGAGTGACCAATCATCGAAAAGCAATCCCGCTAAGTGTAAAGTTTTTGCCATAATTAACGAGACCTTTATTTATTTTTGACTTGTGGAAAACCAAATCCTTTTAAAGCGTACATTCTTTAGTTGTAGTTTGAAGCGAGCGATAGAGCGTAATTTCCGGCGATTAATTAGAGCATTTTTGCTGCGTATAGAAACTGCGTAGTTTGCGATCTAGTAGAAAACGTAAGCGTATTGCAACGTTAGGGCGTAAAACATTACTTGGCGTATATTTACTGCGAATAAATATTGCGATTGCGAAACAGCATTTATCCTTATTGCATGTCCTCAAACACTTAACCAAGAGGCGCGGAGGCAATAAGGCCGGACGGCTCTGGCGACGGTCCGTATGGGCGGCCATCCGACGGTCAGGGAATCATGATCCCCGGATGTGGAGGGTGCCATCTATAACCATCCTAAAGTTAGGGAACGGGTATTTTTAGCATTCGTTTTGATCACCCCTCTCGTCCCCACCTCACGTATCGTGACGCCGTGTTGCCTAGATGCTAAGTTAGAGGAACTCCAAAACTCCAATTTTTCCCCATAAAATGAACAACTGATATTGGTCCACTTCCGCGAACCTCATAAAATCTAAATCATCGGGAATATATAAGCAATAATAATTTCAGTATATAAAATCGTTAATTTGATCATTGAATAAAAATGTTGTATTATACATTAGGAATTGTTCGTCAATAGTCTCCATCTCTTTTTAAGAGAGGAGAAATACTTTGTATTTTGTTTTGGTGTTTTAAAGAACGTTTTAATATAAATAAGAGTTTTACTCTTTTTAAACGTATTTTTCGTGTTTCATTTAACTTTGCGCCAACCGTTGTACTTTAAATCCAAAGTACTGGCGGTTACATACACACAACGTAGGGGCTTTATCACCATCAGTGGTAAAGCGATCACAGCCAATTAAAGATAAAATTATCCTAACATTCGTTTCTCCAAATACATCAGCCAAACCATTACACGGTTTTCACCAGTAAATTTAGCATCTCATTTTATAGAAAATAAGTCCTATAAGCCTACTCTCATGAGTGGATAAAGGTACAAACGAATAAAATGTTTATATATCACATTTTCAAATAACTATTATTATCCATTTTACTTGATCTCCTAAACGGTTAAAAAGTGGACATCGCAATTTTCACCAGTGGATTTAGCACCTCATTTTACATAAAATAAGTCTTATAGGTCTACTCTCAGGAGTTGATAAAGGTACAAGGGATTAAAATGTTTATATATCACATTATCAAATATTAATTATTCTCCATTTTACTCGATCTCCTAAACGGTTAAAGATAGGTCATCGCGGTTTTCGCCAGTTTATTTAGCACCTTATTTTACATAAACTAAGTCCTATAAGTCTACTCTCAAGAGTTGATAAAGGTTCAAACGAATAAAATGTTTATATATCACATTTTCAAATATCTATTATTCTCAATTATACCCGATCTCCTAAACGGTTAAGATAAGACATCGCGGTTTTCACCAGTGGATTTAGCACCTCATTTTACATAAAATAAGTCCTATAAGTCTACTCTCAAGACTTGATAAAGGTACAAACGAATAAAATGTTTATATATTACATTTTCAAATATCTATTATTCTCCATTTTATTTGATCTCCTAAACGGTTGAAGATAGGTCATCGCGGCTTTTACCAGTGGATTAAGCACCTCATTTTACATAAAATAAGTCCTATAAGTCTACTCTCAGGAACTGATAAAATTACAAACGAATAAAATGTTTAAATATTACATTTTCAAATATCTATTATTCTCCATTTTATTTGATCTCCTAAACGGTTAAAGATAGGACATCGCGGTTTTTACCAGTCGATTAAGCACCTCATTTTACATAAAATAAGTCCTATAAGTCTACTCTCAAGATTTGATAAAGGTACAAACGGATAAAATGTTTATATATCACATTTTCAAATATCAATTATTCTCCATTTTACTCGATCTCCTAAACGGTTAAAGATAGGACATCGCGGTTTTCACCAGGAAATTTAGCACCTCATTTTACATAAAATAAGTCCTATAAGTCTACTCTCAAGAGTTGATAAAGGTACAAACGAATAAAATGTTTATATATCACATTTTCAAATATCTATTATTCTCCATTTTACTCGATCTCCTAAACGGTTAAGATAAGACATCGCGGTTTTTACCAGTGGATTTAGCACTTCATTTTACATAAAATAAGTCCTATAAGTCTACTCTCAAGAGTTGATAAAGGTACAAACAAAAAAAAGATTTATTTATATCATTTTCAAATATCTATTATTTTCCATTTTACTCGATTTCCTAAACGGTTAAAGATAGGACATCGCAATATTCAAAAGTGGATTTAGCACCTCATTTTACATAAAATAAGTCCTATAAGCCTACTCTCATGAGTTGATAAAGGTACAAACGAATAAAATGTTTATATATCACATTTTCAAATATCTATTATTATCCATTTTACTTGATCTCCTAAACGGTTAAAGATAGGTCATCGCGAATTTCGCCAGTGGATTTAGCACCTTATTTTACATAAAATAAGTCCTATAAGTCTACTCTCAAGAGTTGATAAAGGTTCAAACGAATAAAATGTTTAAATATCACATTTTCAAATATCTATTATTCTCCATTATACCCGATCTCCTAAACGGTTAAGATAAGACATCGCGGTTTTCACCAGTGGATTTAGCACCTCATTTTACATAAAATAAGTCCTATAAGTCTACTCTCAAGACTTGATAAAGGTACAAACGAATAAATTGTTTATATATTACATTTTCAAATATCTATTATTCTCCATTTTATTTGATCTCTTAAACGGTTGAAGATAGGTCATCGCGGTTTTTACCAGTGGATTAAGCACCTCATTTTACATAAAATAAGTCCTATAAGTCTACTCTCAGGAACTGATAAAATTACAAACAAATAAAATGTTTAAATATTACATTTTCAAATATCTATTATTTTCCATTTTATTTGATCTCCTAAACGGTTAAAGATAGGTCATCGCGGTTTTTACCAGTGGATTAAGCACCTCATTTTACATAAAATAAGTCCTATAAGTCTAATCTCAGGAGTAATTAAAGGTACAAAGGAATAAAATGTTTATATATCACATTTTCAAATATCTATTATTCTCCATTTTACTCGATCTCCTAAACGGTTAAAGATAGGAAATCGCGGTTTTTACCAGTGGATTTAGCACCTCATTTTACATAAAATAAGTCCTATAAGTCTACTCTCAAGAATTGATAAAGGTACAAACGAATAAAATGTTTATATATCACATTTTCAAATATCTATTATTCTCCATTTTAGTCAACCTCCTAAACGGTTAAAGATAGGACATCGCGGTTTTCACCAGTGGATTTAACACCTCATTTTACATAAAATAAGTTCTATAAGTCTACTCTCAAGAATTGATAAAGGTACAAAGGAATAAAATGTTTATATATCACATTTTCAAATTTCTATTATTCTCCATTTTACTCGATCTCCTAACTCGATCTCCTAAACGATTAAAGATAGCACGTCGCGGTTTTTATTAGTGGATTTAGCACCTCATTTTACATAAAATAGGTTCTACAAGTCTACTCTCAAGATTTGATAAAGGTACAAACGGATAAAATGTTTATATATCACATTTTCAAATATCAATTATTCTCCATTTTACTCGATCTCCTAAACGGTTAAAGATAGGACATCGCAATTTTCACCAGGAAATTTAGCGCCTCATTTTACATAAAATAAGTCCTATAAGTCTACTCTCAAGAGTTGATATAGGTACAAACGGATAAAATGTTTATATATCACATTTTCAAATATCTATTATTCTCCATTTTACTTGATCTCCTAAACGGTTAAAAAGAGGACATCGCAATTTTCACCAGTGGATTTAGCACTTCATTTTACATAAAATAAGTCCTATAAGTCTACTCACAGGGGTTGATAAAGGTACAAACGAATAAAATGTTTAAAAGTCACATTTTCAAATATCTATTATTCTCCATTTTACTCGAGGTTTCCACCAGCGGATTAAGCACCTCATTTTACATAAAATAAGTCCTATAAGTCTACACTCAGAAGTTGATAAAGGTACAATCGAATAAAATGTATATATATCACATTTTCTAATATCTATTATTCTCCATTTAACTCGATCTCCTAAACAGTTAAGGATAGGACACTGCAGTTTTCACAAGTGGAATTAGCACCTCATTTTACATAAAATAAGTCCTATAAGTCTAGTCACAGAGGTTGATAAAGGTACAAACGAATAAAATGTTTATATATCACATTTTCAAATATCTATTATACTCCATTTCACTCGATCTCCTAAACGGTTACAGATTTGTCATCGCGGTTTTCACCAGTAAATTTAGCATCTCATTTTATAGAAAATAAGTCCTATAAGCCTACTCTCATGAGTGGATAAAGGTACAAACGAATAAAATGTTTATATATCACATTTTCAAATAACTATTATTATCCATTTTACTTGATCTCCTAAACGGTTAAAAAGTGGACATCGCAATTTTCACCAGTGGATTTAGCACCTCATTTTACATAAAATAAGTCTTATAGGTCTACTCTCAGGAGTTGATAAAGGTACAAGGGTTTAAAATGTTTATATATCACATTTTCAAATATCAATTATTCTTCATTTTACTCGATCTCCTAAACGGTTAAAGATAGGTCATCGCGGTTTTCGCCAGTGGATTTAGCACCTTATTTTACATAAACTAAGTCCTATAAGTCTACTCTCAAGAGTTGATAAAGGTTCAAACGAATAAAATGTTTATATATCACATTTTCAAATATATATTATTCTCAATTATACCCGATCTCCTAAACGGTTAAGATAAGACATCGCGGTTTTCACCAGTGGATTTAGCACCTCATTTTACATAAAATAAGTCCTATAAGTCTACTCTCAAGACTTGATAAAGGTACAAACGAATAAAATGTTTATATATTACATTTTCAAATTTTTATTATGCTCCATTTTATTTGATCTCCTAAACGGTTGAAGATAGGTCATCGCGGCTTTTACCAGTGGATTAAGCACCTCATTTTACATAAAATAAGTCCTATAAGTCTACTCTCAGGAACTGATAAAATTACAAACGAATAAAATGTTTAAATATTACATTTTCAAATATCTATTATTCTCCATTTTATTTGATCTCCTAAACGGTTAAAGATAGGACATCGCTGTTTTTACCAGTCGATTAAGCACCTCATTTTACATAAAATAAGTCCTATAAGTCTACTCTCAGGAACTGATAAAATTACAAACGAATAAAATGTTTAAATATTACATTTTCAAATATCTATTATTCTCCATTTTATTTGATCTCCTAAACGGTTAAAGATAGGACATCGCGGTTTTTACCAGCGGATTAAGCACCTCATTTTACATAAAATAAGTCCTATAACTCTACTCTCAGGAATAATTAAAGGTACAAAATAATAAAATGTTTATATATCACATTTTCAAATATCTATTATTCTCCATTTTACTCGATCTCCTAAACGGTTAAAGATAGGAAATCGCGGTTTTTACCAGTGGATTTAGCACCTCATTTTACATAAAATAAGTCCTATAAGTCTACTCTCAAGAATTGATAAAGGTACAAACGAATAAAATGTTTATATATCACATTTTCATATATCTATTATTCTCCATTTTAATCAACCTCCTAAACGGTTAAAGATAGGACATCGCGGTTTTCACCAGTGGATTTAACACCTCATTTTACATAAAATAAGTCCTATAAGTCTACTCTCAAGAATTGATAAAGGTACAAACGAATAAAATGTTTATATATCACATTTTCAAATTTCTATTATTCTCCATTTTACTCGATCTCCTAACTCGATCTCCTAAACGGTTAAAGATAGCAGGTCGCGGTTTTCACCAGTGGATTTAGCACCTCATTTTACATAAAATAAGTCCTATAAGTCTACTCTCAAGAGTTGACAAAGGTACAAACGAATAAAATGTTTATATTTCACATTTTCAAATATCTATTATTCTCCATTTTACTCGATCTCCTTAACGGTTAAAGATAGGACATCGCGGTTTTAACCAGTGGATTTAGCACCTTATTTTACATAAAATGTGAAATATAAGTCCACTTTCAAGAGTTGATAAAGGTACAAACGAATAAAATGTTTATATTTCACATTTTCAAATATCTATTATTCTCCATTTTACTCGATCTCCTTAACGGTTAAAGATAGGAAATGTGAAATATAAGTCCACTCTCAATGGTTGATAAAGGTACAAACGAATAAAATATTTATATATCACAATTTCAAATATCTATTATTCTCCATTTTACTTGATCTCCTAAACGGTTAAAGATAGGACATCGCAGTTTTTACCAGTGGATTTAGCACCTCATTTTACATAAAATAAGTCCTATAAGTCTACTCTCAAGAGTTGACAAAGGTACAAACGAATAAAATGTTTATATATCACATTTTCAAATATCTGTTATTTTCCATTTTACTCGATCTCCTAAACGGTTAAAGATAGGAAATCGCGGTTTTCACCAGTGGATTTAGCACCTCATTTTACATAAAATAAGTCCTATAAGTCTACTCTCAAGAGTTGACAAAGGTACAAACGAATAAAATGTTTATATTTCACATTTTCAAATATCTATTATTCTCCATTTTACTCGATCTCCTAAACGGTTAAAGATAGGACATCGCGGATTTCACCAGTGGATTTAGCACCTTATTTTACATAAAATAAGTTCTATAAGTCTACTCTCATGAGTTGATAAAGGTACAAACGAATAAAATGTTTATATATCACAATTTCAAATATCTATTATTCTATATTTCACTCGATCTCTTAAACGGTTACAGATAGAACATCGCGGTTTTCACCAGTAAATTTAGCACCTCATTTTACATAAAATAAGTTCTATAAGTCTACTCTCATGAGTTGATAAAGGTACAAACGAATAAAATGTTTATATCCCACATTTTCAAATATCTATTATTATCCATTTTACTTGATCTCCTAAACGGTTAAAGATAGGTCACCGCAAATTTCAAAAGTGGATTTAGCACCTCATTTTACATAAAAGAAGTCCTATAAATCTACTCTCAGGAGTTAATAAAGGTGCAAAGGAATAAAATGTTTATATATCACATTTCCAAATATCAATTATTCTCCATTATACCCGATCTCCTAAACGGTTAAGATAAGACATCGCGGTTTTCACCAGTGGATTTAGCACCTCATTTTACATAAAATAAGTCCAATAGTCTACTCTCAAGAGTTGATAAAAGTACAAACGAATAAAATGTTTATATATCACATTTTCAAATATCTATTATTTTCCATTTTACTCGATCTCCTAAACGGTTAAAGATAGGACATCGCAATTCTCACCAGTGAATTTAGCACCACATTTTACATAAAATAAGTTATAAGTCTACTCTCAGGAGTTGATAAAGGAACAAACGAATAAAATGTTTATATAACACATTTTCAAATATCTATTATTCCCCATATTACTGGATCTCCTAAACGATTAAAATTAGGACATCGCGGTTTTCACCAGTGCATTTATCACCTCATTTTACATAAAATAAGTCCTATAGTCTACTCTCAAGAGTTGATAAAGGTACAAACGAATAAAATGTTTATATATCACATTTTCAAATATCTATTATTTTCCAATTTACTCGATCTCCTAAACGGTTAAAGATAGGACATCGCGGTTTTCACCAGTGGATTTAGCACCTCATTCTACATAAAATAAGTCCTATAAGTCTATTCTCATAAGTTGATAAAGGTACAAACGAATAAAATGTTTATATATCACATTTTCAAATATCTATTATTCTCCATTTTACTCGATCTCCTAAACGGTTAAAGATAGGACATCGCGGTTTTCACCAGAGGATTTAGCACCTCATTCTACATAAAATAAGTCCTTTAAGTCTACTCTCAAGAGTTGATAAAGGTACAAACGAATAAAATGTTTATATATCACATTTTCAAATATCTATTATTTTCCATTTTGCTTGATCTCCTAAACGGTTAAAGATAGGACATCGCGGTTTTCACCAGAGGATTTAGCACCTCATTCTACATAAAATAAGTCCTATAAGTCTACTCTCAAGAGTTGACAAAGGTACAAACGAATAAAATGTTTATATTTCACATTTTCAAATATCTATTATTCTCCATTTTACTCGATCTCCTAAACGGTTAAAGATAGGACATCGCGGTTTTCAGCAGTGGATTTAGCACCTCATTCTACAAAAAGTAAGTCCTATAAGTCTATTCTCATAAGTTGATAAAGGTACAAACGAATAAAATGTTTATATATCACATTTTCAAATATCTATTATTCTCCATTTCACTAGATCTCCTAAACGGTTAAAGATAGGACATCGCGGTTTTCACCAGTGGATTTAGAACCTTATTATACATAAAATATGAAATATAAGTCTACTCTCAAGACTTGATAAAGGTACAAACGAATAAAATGTTTATATATCACATTTTTAAATATCTATTATTCTCCATTTTATTCGATCCCCTCAACGGTTAAAGATAGGACATCGAGGTTTTTACCAGTGGATTTAGCACCTTATTTTACATAAAATAAGTCCTATAGTCTACTCTCAAATGTTGATAAAGGTACAAACGAATAAAATGTTTATATATCACATTTTCAAATATCTATTATTCTCCAGTTTACTCGATCTCCTAAACGGTTAAAGATTGGACATTGCGATTTTCACCAGTGGTTTTAGCAACCCATTCTACATAAAATAAGTCATATAAGTCTACTTTCAGAAGTTGATAAAGGTACAAACGAATAAAATGTTTATATATCACAATTTTTTTTATCTATTATTCTCGATTTCACTCGATCTCCTAAACGGTTACAGATAGAACATCCTGGTTTTGACCAGTAAATTTAGCACCTCATTTTACATAAAATAAGTCCTATAAGTCTACTCTCATGAGTTGATATATGTACAAGCGAATAAAATGTTTATATATCACATTTTCAAATTTCTATTATTAACCATTTTACTTGATCTCCTAAACGGTTAAAGATAGGTCATCGCAATTTTCAAAAGTGGATTTAGCACCTCATTTTGCATAAAATAAGTCCTATAAGTCTACTCTCATGAGTTGATAAAGGTGCAAAGGAATAAAATGTTTATATATCACATTTCCAAACATCAATTAATCTCCTTTTTACTCGATCTCCTAAACGGTTAAAGATAGGACATCGCGGTTTTTACCAGTGGATTTAGCACCTCATTTTACATAAAATAAGTCCTATAAGTCTACTCTCAAGAATTGATAAAGGTACAAACGAATAAAATGTTTATATATCACATTTTCAAATATCTATTATTCTCCATTTTAGTCAACCTCCTAAACGGTTAAAGATAGGACATCGCGGTTTTCACCAGTGGATTTAACACCTCATTTTACATAAAATAAGTCCTATAAGTCTACTCTCAAGAATTGATAAAGGTACAAAGGAATAAAATGTTTATATATCACATTTTCAAATTTCTATTATTCTCCATTTTACTCGATCTCCTAACTCGATCTCCTAAACGATTAAAGATAGCACGTCGCGGTTTTTATTAGTGGATTTAGCACCTCATTTTACATAAAATAGGTTCTACAAGTCTACTCTCAAGATTTGATAAAGGTACAAACGGATAAAATGTTTATATATCACATTTTCAAATATCAATTATTCTCCATTTTACTCGATCTCCTAAACGGTTAAAGATAGGACATCGCGGTTTTCACCAGGAAATTTAGCGCCTCATTTTACATAAAATAAGTCCTATAAGTCTACTCTCAAGAGTTGATATAGGTACAAACGGATAAAATGTTTATATATCACATTTTCAAATATCTATTATTCTCCATTTTACTTGATCTCCTAAACGGTTAAAAAGAGGACATCGCAATTTTCACCAGTGGATTTAGCACTTCATTTTACATAAAATAAGTCCTATAAGTCTACTCACAGGGGTTGATAAAGGTACAAACGAATAAAATGTTTAAAAGTCACATTTTCAAATATCTATTATTCTCCATTTTACTCGAGGTTTCCACCAGCGGATTAAGCACCTCATTTTACATAAAATAAGTCCTATAAGTCTACACTCAGAAGTTGATAAAGGTACAATCGAATAAAATGTATATATATCACATTTTCTAATATCTATTATTCTCCATTTAACTCGATCTCCTAAACAGTTAAGGATAGGACACTGCAGTTTTCACAAGTGGATTTAGCACCTTATTTTATATAAAATAAGTCCTATAAGTTTACTCTCAAGAGTTGATAAAGGTACAAACGAATAAAATGTTTATATATCACATTTTCAAATATCTATTATTATCCATTTTACTCGATCTCCTAAACGGTTAAAGATAGGACATCGCGGTTTTCACCAGTGGATTTAGCACCTCATTTTACATAAAAAAGTTCTATAAGTCTACTCTCAGGAGTTGATAAAGGTACAAACGAATAAAATGTTTATATATCACATTTTCAAATATATATTATTCTCCATTTTACTCGATCTCCTAAACGGTTTCAGATAGGACATCGCAACTTTCACCAGTGAATTTAGCACCTCATTTTACATTAAATAAGTCCTATAAGTCTACTCTCAAGAGTTGATAAAGGTACAAACGAATAAAATGTTTATATATCACATTTTAAAATATCTATTATTCTCCATATTACCTCGATCTCCTAAACGGTTTCAGATAGGACATCGCAATTTTCACCAGTGGAATTAGCACCTCATTTTACATAAAATAAGTCCTATAAGTCTAGTCACAGAGGTTGATAAAGGTACAAACGGATAAAATGTTTATATATCACATTTTCAAATATCTATTATTCTCCATTTTACCCGATCGCCTAAACGGTTACAGATAGGACATCGCGGTTTTCACCAGTGGATTTAGCACCTCATTTTACATAAAATGAGTTCTATAAGTGTACTCTCAAGAGTTGATAAAAGTACAAACGAATAAAATGTTTATAAATCACATTTTTAAATTTCTATTATTCTCCATTTTACTCGATCTCCTAACTCGATCTCCTAAACGGTTAAAGATAGGACATCGCGGTTTTCACCAGTAAATTTAGCACCTCATTTTACATAAAATAAGTCCTATAAGTCTACTCTCAAGAGTTGATAAAGGTACAAACGAATAAAATGTTTATATATCACATTTTCAAATATCTATTATACTCCATTTCACTCGATCTCCTAAACGGTTACAGATTTGTCATCGCGGTTTTCACCAGTAAATTTAGCATCTCATTTTATAGAAAATAAGTCCTATAAGCCTACTCTCATGAGTGGATAAAGGTACAAACGAATAAAATGTTTATATATCACATTTTCAAATAACTATTATTATCCATTTTACTTGATCTCCTAAACGGTTAAAAAGTGGACATCGCAATTTTCACCAGTGGATTTAGCACCTCATTTTACATAAAATAAGTCTTATAGGTCTACTCTCAGGAGTTGATAAAGGTACAAGGGTTTAAAATGTTTATATATCACATTTTCAAATATCAATTATTCTTCATTTTACTCGATCTCCTAAACGGTTAAAGATAGGTCATCGCGGTTTTCGCCAGTGGATTTAGCACCTTATTTTACATAAACTAAGTCCTATAAGTCTACTCTCAAGAGTTGATAAAGGTTCAAACGAATAAAATGTTTATATATCACATTTTCAAATATATATTATTCTCAATTATACCCGATCTCCTAAACGGTTAAGATAAGACATCGCGGTTTTCACCAGTGGATTTAGCACCTCATTTTACATAAAATAAGTCCTATAAGTCTACTCTCAAGACTTGATAAAGGTACAAACGAATAAAATGTTTATATATTACATTTTCAAATTTTTATTATGCTCCATTTTATTTGATCTCCTAAACGGTTGAAGATAGGTCATCGCGGCTTTTACCAGTGGATTAAGCACCTCATTTTACATAAAATAAGTCCTATAAGTCTACTCTCAGGAACTGATAAAATTACAAACGAATAAAATGTTTAAATATTACATTTTCAAATATCTATTATTCTCCATTTTATTTGATCTCCTAAACGGTTAAAGATAGGACATCGCTGTTTTTACCAGTCGATTAAGCACCTCATTTTACATAAAATAAGTCCTATAAGTCTACTCTCAGGAACTGATAAAATTACAAACGAATAAAATGTTTAAATATTACATTTTCAAATATCTATTATTCTCCATTTTATTTGATCTCCTAAACGGTTAAAGATAGGACATCGCGGTTTTTACCAGCGGATTAAGCACCTCATTTTACATAAAATAAGTCCTATAACTCTACTCTCAGGAATAATTAAAGGTACAAAATAATAAAATGTTTATATATCACATTTTCAAATATCTATTATTCTCCATTTTACTCGATCTCCTAAACGGTTAAAGATAGGAAATCGCGGTTTTTACCAGTGGATTTAGCACCTCATTTTACATAAAATAAGTCCTATAAGTCTACTCTCAAGAATTGATAAAGGTACAAACGAATAAAATGTTTATATATCACATTTTCATATATCTATTATTCTCCATTTTAATCAACCTCCTAAACGGTTAAAGATAGGACATCGCGGTTTTCACCAGTGGATTTAACACCTCATTTTACATAAAATAAGTCCTATAAGTCTACTCTCAAGAATTGATAAAGGTACAAACGAATAAAATGTTTATATATCACATTTTCAAATTTCTATTATTCTCCATTTTACTCGATCTCCTAACTCGATCTCCTAAACGGTTAAAGATAGCAGGTCGCGGTTTTCACCAGTGGATTTAGCACCTCATTTTACATAAAATAAGTCCTATAAGTCTACTCTCAAGAGTTGACAAAGGTACAAACGAATAAAATGTTTATATTTCACATTTTCAAATATCTATTATTCTCCATTTTACTCGATCTCCTTAACGGTTAAAGATAGGACATCGCGGTTTTAACCAGTGGATTTAGCACCTTATTTTACATAAAATGTGAAATATAAGTCCACTTTCAAGAGTTGATAAAGGTACAAACGAATAAAATGTTTATATTTCACATTTTCAAATATCTATTATTCTCCATTTTACTCGATCTCCTTAACGGTTAAAGATAGGAAATGTGAAATATAAGTCCACTCTCAATGGTTGATAAAGGTACAAACGAATAAAATATTTATATACCACAATTTCAAATATCTATTATTCTCCAATTTACTTTATCTCCTAAACGGTTAAAGATAGGACATCGCAGTTTTTACCAGTGGATTTAGCACCTCATTTTACATAAAATAAGTCTTATAGGTCTACTCTCAGGAGTTGATAAAGGTACAAGGGTTTAAAATGTTTATATATCACATTTTCAAATATCAATTATTCTTCATTTTACTCGATCTCCTAAACGGTTAAAGATAGGTCATCGCGGTTTTCGCCAGTGGATTTAGCACCTTATTTTACATAAACTAAGTCCTATAAGTCTACTCTCAAGAGTTGATAAAGGTTCAAACGAATAAAATGTTTATATATCACATTTTCAAATATATATTATTCTCAATTATACCCGATCTCCTAAACGGTTAAGATAAGACATCGCGGTTTTCACCAGTGGATTTAGCACCTCATTTTACATAAAATAAGTCCTATAAGTCTACTCTCAAGACTTGATAAAGGTACAAACGAATAAAATGTTTATATATTACATTTTCAAATTTTTATTATGCTCCATTTTATTTGATCTCCTAAACGGTTGAAGATAGGTCATCGCGGCTTTTACCAGTGGATTAAGCACCTCATTTTACATAAAATAAGTCCTATAAGTCTACTCTCAGGAACTGATAAAATTACAAACGAATAAAATGTTTAAATATTACATTTTCAAATATCTATTATTCTCCATTTTATTTGATCTCCTAAACGGTTAAAGATAGGACATCGCTGTTTTTACCAGTCGATTAAGCACCTCATTTTACATAAAATAAGTCCTATAAGTCTACTCTCAGGAACTGATAAAATTACAAACGAATAAAATGTTTAAATATTACATTTTCAAATATCTATTATTCTCCATTTTATTTGATCTCCTAAACGGTTAAAGATAGGACATCGCGGTTTTTACCAGCGGATTAAGCACCTCATTTTACATAAAATAAGTCCTATAACTCTACTCTCAGGAATAATTAAAGGTACAAAATAATAAAATGTTTATATATCACATTTTCAAATATCTATTATTCTCCATTTTACTCGATCTCCTAAACGGTTAAAGATAGGAAATCGCGGTTTTTACCAGTGGATTTAGCACCTCATTTTACATAAAATAAGTCCTATAAGTCTACTCTCAAGAATTGATAAAGGTACAAACGAATAAAATGTTTATATATCACATTTTCATATATCTATTATTCTCCATTTTAATCAACCTCCTAAACGGTTAAAGATAGGACATCGCGGTTTTCACCAGTGGATTTAACACCTCATTTTACATAAAATAAGTCCTATAAGTCTACTCTCAAGAATTGATAAAGGTACAAACGAATAAAATGTTTATATATCACATTTTCAAATTTCTATTATTCTCCATTTTACTCGATCTCCTAACTCGATCTCCTAAACGGTTAAAGATAGCAGGTCGCGGTTTTCACCAGTGGATTTAGCACCTCATTTTACATAAAATAAGTCCTATAAGTCTACTCTCAAGAGTTGACAAAGGTACAAACGAATAAAATGTTTATATTTCACATTTTCAAATATCTATTATTCTCCATTTTACTCGATCTCCTTAACGGTTAAAGATAGGACATCGCGGTTTTAACCAGTGGATTTAGCACCTTATTTTACATAAAATGTGAAATATAAGTCCACTTTCAAGAGTTGATAAAGGTACAAACGAATAAAATGTTTATATTTCACATTTTCAAATATCTATTATTCTCCATTTTACTCGATCTCCTTAACGGTTAAAGATAGGAAATGTGAAATATAAGTCCACTCTCAATGGTTGATAAAGGTACAAACGAATAAAATATTTATATATCACAATTTCAAATATCTATTATTCTCCAATTTACTTTATCTCCTAAACGGTTAAAGATAGGACATCGCAGTTTTTACCAGTGGATTTAGCACCTCATTTTACATAAAATAAGTCCTATAAGTCTACTCTCAAGAGTTGACAAAGGTACAAACGAATAAAATGTTTATATATCACATTTTCAAATATCTGTTATTTTCCATTTTACTCGATCTCCTAAACGGTTAAAGATAGGAAATCGCGGTTTTCACCAGTGGATTTAGCACCTCATTTTACATAAAATAAGTCCTATAAGTCTACTCTCAAGAGTTGACAAAGGTACAAACGAATAAAATGTTTATATTTCACATTTTCAAATATCTATTATTCTCCATTTTACTCGATCTCCTAAACGGTTAAAGATAGGACATCGCGGATTTCACCAGTGGATTTAGCACCTTATTTTACATAAAATATGTTCTATAAGTCTACTCTCATGAGTTGATAAAGGTACAAACGAATAAAATGTTTATATATCACAATTTCAAATATCTATTATTCTATATTTCACTCGATCTCTTAAACGGTTACAGATAGAACATCGCGGTTTTCACCAGTAAATTTAGCACCTCATTTTACATAAAATAAGTTCTATAAGTCTACTCTCATGAGTTGATAAAGGTACAAACGAATAAAATGTTTATATCCCACATTTTCAAATATCTATTATTATCCATTTTACTTGATCTCCTAAACGGTTAAAGATAGGTCACCGCAAATTTCAAAAGTGGATTTAGCACCTCATTTTACATAAAAGAAGTCCTATAAATCTACTCTCAGGAGTTAATAAAGGTGCAAAGGAATAAAATGTTTATATATCACATTTCCAAATATCAATTATTCTCCATTATACCCGATCTCCTAAACGGTTAAGATAAGACATCGCGGTTTTCACCAGTGGATTTAGCACCTCATTTTACATAAAATAAGTCCAATAGTCTACTCTCAAGAGTTGATAAAAGTACAAACGAATAAAATGTTTATATATCACATTTTCAAATATCTATTATTTTCCATTTTACTCGATCTCCTAAACGGTTAAAGATAGGACATCGCAATTCTCACCAGTGAATTTAGCACCACATTTTACATAAAATAAGTTATAAGTCTACTCTCAGGAGTTGATAAAGGAACAAACGAATAAAATGTTTATATAAGACATTTTCAAATATCTATTATTCCCCATATTACTGGATCTCCTAAACGATTAAAATTAGGACATCGCGGTTTTCACCAGTGCATTTATCACCTCATTTTACATAAAATAAGTCCTATAGTCTACTCTCAAGAGTTGATAAAGGTACAAACGAATAAAATGTTTATATATCACATTTTCAAATATCTATTATTTTCCAATTTACTCGATCTCCTAAACGGTTAAAGATAGGACATCGCGGTTTTCACCAGTGGATTTAGCACCTCATTCTACATACAATAAGTCCTATAAGTCTATTCTCATAAGTTGATAAAGGTACAAACGAATAAAATGTTTATATATCACATTTTCAAATATCTATTATTTTCCAATTTACTCGATCTCCTAAACGGTTAAAGATAGGACATCGCGGTTTTCACCAGTGGATTTAGCACCTCATTTTACATAAAATGAGTTCTATAAGTGTACTCTCAAGAGTTGATAAAAGTACAAACGAATAAAATGTTTATAAATCACATTTTTAAATTTCTATTATTCTCCATTTTACTCGATCTCCTAACTCGATCTCCTAAACGGTTAAAGATAGGACATCGCGGTTTTCACCAGTAAATTTAGCACCTCATTTTACATAAAATAAGTCCTATAAGTCTACTCTCAAGAGTTGATAAAGGTACAAACGAATAAAATGTTTATATATCACATTTTCAAATATCTATTATTCTCCATTTTACTCGATCTCCTTAACGGTTAAAGATAGGACATCGCGGTTTTAACCAGTGGATTTAGCACCTTATTTTACATAAAATGTGAAATATAAGTCCACTTTCAAGAGTTGATAAAGGTACAAACGAATAAAATGTTTATATTTCACATTTTCAAATATCTATTATTCTCCATTTTACTCGATCTCCTTAACGGTTAAAGATAGGAAATGTGAAATATAAGTCCACTCTTAATGGTTGATAAAGGTACAAACGAATAAAATATTTATATATCACAATTTCAAATATCTATTATTCTCCATTTTACTTGATCTCCTAAACGGTTAAAGATAGGACATCGCAGTTTTTACCAGTGGATTTAGCACCTCATTTTACATAAAATAAGTCCTATAAGTCTACTCTCAAGAGTTGACAAAGGTACAAACGAATAAAATGTTTATATATCACATTTTCAAATATCTGTTATTTTCCATTTTACTCGATCTCCTAAACGGTTAAAGATAGGAAATCGCGGTTTTCACCAGTGGATTTAGCACCTCATTTTACATAAAATAAGTCCTATAAGTCTACTCTCAAGAGTTGACAAACGTACAAACGAATAAAATGTTTATATTTCACATTTTCAAATATCTATTATTCTCCATTTTACTCGATCTCCTAAACGGTTAAAGATAGGACATCGCGGATTTCACCAGTGGATTTAGCACCTTATTTTACATAAAATAAGTTCTATAAGTCTACTCTCATGAGTTGATAAAGGTACAAACGAATAAAATGTTTATATATCACAATTTCAAATATCTATTATTCTATATTTCACTCGATCTCTTAAACGGTTACAGATAGAACATCGCGGTTTTCACCAGTAAATTTAGCACCTCATTTTACATAAAATAAGTTCTATAAGTCTACTCTCATGAGTTGATAAAGGTACAAACGAATAAAATGTTTATATCCCACATTTTCAAATATCTATTATTATCCATTTTACTTGATCTCCTAAACGGTTAAAGATAGGTCACCGCAAATTTCAAAAGTGGATTTAGCACCTCATTTTACATAAAAGAAGTCCTATAAATCTACTCTCAGGAGTTAATAAAGGTGCAAAGGAATAAAATGTTTATATATCACATTTCCAAATATCAATTATTCTCCATTATACCCGATCTCCTAAACGGTTAAGATAAGACATCGCGGTTTTCACCAGTGGATTTAGCACCTCATTTTACATAAAATAAGTCCAATAGTCTACTCTCAAGAGTTGATAAAAGTACAAACGAATAAAATGTTTATATATCACATTTTCAAATATCTATTATTTTCCATTTTACTCGATCTCCTAAACGGTTAAAGATAGGACATCGCAATTCTCACCAGTGAATTTAGCACCACATTTTACATAAAATAAGTTATA
Organism: Silvanus unidentatus; assembly: GCA_963930825.1. Classification (NCBI taxonomy): domain Eukaryota; kingdom Metazoa; phylum Arthropoda; class Insecta; order Coleoptera; family Silvanidae; genus Silvanus; species Silvanus unidentatus. The sequence continues at coordinate 8,465,779 of OZ005760.1, read as the reverse complement.
AGTCTACTCTCAGGAGTTGATAAAGGAACAAACGAATAAAATGTTTATATAACACATTTTCAAATATCTATTATTCCCCATATTACTGGATCTCCTAAACGATTAAAATTAGGACATCGCGGTTTTCACCAGTGCATTTATCACCTCATTTTACATAAAATAAGTCCTATAGTCTACTCTCAAGAGTTGATAAAAGTACAAACGAATAAAATGTTTATATATCACATTTTCAAATATCTATTATTTTCCAATTTACTCGATCTCCTAAACGGTTAAAGATAGGACATCGCGGTTTTCACCAGTGGATTTAGCACCTCATTCTACATAAAATAAGTCCTATAAGTCTATTCTCATAAGTTGATAAAGGTACAAACGAATAAAATGTTTATATATCACATTTTCAAATATCTATTATTTTCCAATTTACTCGATCTCCTAAACGGTTAAAGATAGGACATCGCGGTTTTCACCAGTGGATTTAGCACCTCATTTTACATAAAATGAGTTCTATAAGTGTACTCTCAAGAGTTGATAAAAGTACAAACGAATAAAATGTTTATAAATCACATTTTTAAATTTCTATTATTCTCCATTTTACTCGATCTCCTAACTCGATCTCCTAAACGGTTAAAGATAGGACATCGCGGTTTTCACCAGTAAATTTAGCACCTCATTTTACATAAAATAAGTCCTATAAGTCTACTCTCAAGAGTTGATAAAGGTACAAACGAATAAAATGTTTATATATCACATTTTCAAATATCTATTATACTCCATTTCACTCGATCTCCTAAACGGTTACAGATTTGTCATCGCGGTTTTCACCAGTAAATTTAGCATCTCATTTTATAGAAAATAAGTCCTATAAGCCTACTCTCATGAGTGGATAAAGGTACAAACGAATAAAATGTTTATATATCACATTTTCAAATAACTATTATTATCCATTTTACTTGATCTCCTAAACGGTTAAAAAGTGGACATCGCAATTTTCACCAGTGGATTTAGCACCTCATTTTACATAAAATAAGTCTTATAGGTCTACTCTCAGGAGTTGATAAAGGTACAAGGGTTTAAAATGTTTATATATCACATTTTCAAATATCAATTATTCTTCATTTTACTCGATCTCCTAAACGGTTAAAGATAGGTCATCGCGGTTTTCGCCAGTGGATTTAGCACCTTATTTTACATAAACTAAGTCCTATAAGTCTACTCTCAAGAGTTGATAAAGGTTCAAACGAATAAAATGTTTATATATCACATTTTCAAATATATATTATTCTCAATTATACCCGATCTCCTAAACGGTTAAGATAAGACATCGCGGTTTTCACCAGTGGATTTAGCACCTCATTTTACATAAAATAAGTCCTATAAGTCTACTCTCAAGACTTGATAAAGGTACAAACGAATAAAATGTTTATATATTACATTTTCAAATTTTTATTATGCTCCATTTTATTTGATCTCCTAAACGGTTGAAGATAGGTCATCGCGGCTTTTACCAGTGGATTAAGCACCTCATTTTACATAAAATAAGTCCTATAAGTCTACTCTCAGGAACTGATAAAATTACAAACGAATAAAATGTTTAAATATTACATTTTCAAATATCTATTATTCTCCATTTTATTTGATCTCCTAAACGGTTAAAGATAGGACATCGCTGTTTTTACCAGTCGATTAAGCACCTCATTTTACATAAAATAAGTCCTATAAGTCTACTCTCAGGAACTGATAAAATTACAAACGAATAAAATGTTTAAATATTACATTTTCAAATATCTATTATTCTCCATTTTATTTGATCTCCTAAACGGTTAAAGATAGGACATCGCGGTTTTTACCAGCGGATTAAGCACCTCATTTTACATAAAATAAGTCCTATAACTCTACTCTCAGGAATAATTAAAGGTACAAAATAATAAAATGTTTATATATCACATTTTCAAATATCTATTATTCTCCATTTTACTCGATCTCCTAAACGGTTAAAGATAGGAAATCGCGGTTTTTACCAGTGGATTTAGCACCTCATTTTACATAAAATAAGTCCTATAAGTCTACTCTCAAGAATTGATAAAGGTACAAAAGAATAAAATGTTTATATATCACATTTTCATATATCTATTATTCTCCATTTTAATCAACCTCCTAAACGGTTAAAGATAGGACATCGCGGTTTTCACCAGTGGATTTAACACCTCATTTTACATAAAATAAGTCCTATAAGTCTACTCTCAAGAATTGATAAAGGTACAAACGAATAAAATGTTTATATATCACATTTTCAAATTTCTATTATTCTCCATTTTACTCGATCTCCTAACTCGATCTCCTAAACGGTTAAAGATAGCAGGTCGCGGTTTTCACCAGTGGATTTAGCACCTCATTTTACATAAAATAAGTCCTATAAGTCTACTCTCAAGAGTTGACAAAGGTACAAACGAATAAAATGTTTATATTTCACATTTTCAAATATCTATTATTCTCCATTTTACTCGATCTCCTTAACGGTTAAAGATAGGACATCGCGGTTTTAACCAGTGGATTTAGCACCTTATTTTACATAAAATGTGAAATATAAGTCCACTTTCAAGAGTTGATAAAGGTACAAACGAATAAAATGTTTATATTTCACATTTTCAAATATCTATTATTCTCCATTTTACTCGATCTCCTTAACGGTTAAAGATAGGAAATGTGAAATATAAGTCCACTCTCAATGGTTGATAAAGGTACAAACGAATAAAATGTTTATATTTCACATTTTCAAATATCTATTATTCTCCATTTTACTCGATCTCCTTAACGGTTAAAGATAGGAAATGTGAAATATAAGTCCACTCTTAATGGTTGATAAAGGTACAAACGAATAAAATATTTATATATCACAATTTCAAATATCTATTATTCTCCATTTTACTTGATCTCCTAAACGGTTAAAGATAGGACATCGCAGTTTTTACCAGTGGATTTAGCACCTCATTTTACATAAAATAAGTCCTATAAGTCTACTCTCAAGAGTTGACAAAGGTACAAACGAATAAAATGTTTATATATCACATTTTCAAATATCTGTTATTTTCCATTTTACTCGATCTCCTAAACGGTTAAAGATAGGAAATCGCGGTTTTCACCAGTGGATTTAGCACCTCATTTTACATAAAATAAGTCCTATAAGTCTACTCTCAAGAGTTGACAAAGGTACAAACGAATAAAATGTTTATATTTCACATTTTCAAATATCTATTATTCTCCATTTTACTCGATCTCCTAAACGGTTAAAGATAGGACATCGCGGATTTCACCAGTGGATTTAGCACCTTATTTTACATAAAATAAGTTCTATAAGTCTACTCTCATGAGTTGATAAAGGTACAAACGAATAAAATGTTTATATATCACAATTTCAAATATCTATTATTCTATATTTCACTCGATCTCTTAAACGGTTACAGATAGAACATCGCGGTTTTCACCAGTAAATTTAGCACCTCATTTTACATAAAATAAGTTCTATAAGTCTACTCTCATGAGTTGATAAAGGTACAAACGAATAAAATGTTTATATCCCACATTTTCAAATATCTATTATTATCCATTTTACTTGATCTCCTAAACGGTTAAAGATAGGTCACCGCAAATTTCAAAAGTGGATTTAGCACCTCATTTTACATAAAAGAAGTCCTATAAATCTACTCTCAGGAGTTAATAAAGGTGCAAAGGAATAAAATGTTTATATATCACATTTCCAAATATCAATTATTCTCCATTATACCCGATCTCCTAAACGGTTAAGATAAGACATCGCGGTTTTCACCAGTGGATTTAGCACCTCATTTTACATAAAATAAGTCCAATAGTCTACTCTCAAGAGTTGATAAAAGTACAAACGAATAAAATGTTTATATATCACATTTTCAAATATCTATTATTTTCCATTTTACTCGATCTCCTAAACGGTTAAAGATAGGACATCGCAATTCTCACCAGTGAATTTAGCACCACATTTTACATAAAATAAGTTATAAGTCTACTCTCAGGAGTTGATAAAGGAACAAACGAATAAAATGTTTATATAACACATTTTCAAATATCTATTATTCCCCATATTACTGGATCTCCTAAACGATTAAAATTAGGACATCGCGGTTTTCACCAGTGCATTTATCACCTCATTTTACATAAAATAAGTCCTATAGTCTACTCTCAAGAGTTGATAAAGGTACAAACGAATAAAATGTTTATATATCACATTTTCAAATATCTATTATTTTCCAATTTACTCGATCTCCTAAACGGTTAAAGATAGGACATCGCGGTTTTCACCAGTGGATTTAGCACCTCATTCTACATAAAATAAGTCCTATAAGTCTACTCTCAAGACTTGATAAAGGTACAAACGAATAAAATGTTTATATATTACATTTTCAAATTTTTATTATGCTCCATTTTATTTGATCTCCTAAACGGTTGAAGATAGGTCATCGCGGCTTTTACCAGTGGATTAAGCACCTCATTTTACATAAAATAAGTCCTATAAGTCTACTCTCAGGAACTGATAAAATTACAAACGAATAAAATGTTTAAATATTACATTTTCAAATATCTATTATTCTCCATTTTATTTGATCTCCTAAACGGTTAAAGATAGGACATCGCTGTTTTTACCAGTCGATTAAGCACCTCATTTTACATAAAATAAGTCCTATAAGTCTACTCTCAGGAACTGATAAAATTACAAACGAATAAAATGTTTAAATAATACATTTTCAAATATCTATTATTCTCCATTTTATTTGATCTCCTAAACGGTTAAAGATAGGACATCGCGGTTTTTACCAGCGGATTAAGCACCTCATTTGACATAAAATAAGTCCTATAACTCTACTCTCAGGAATAATTAAAGGTACAAAATAATAAAATGTTTATATATCACATTTTCAAATATCTATTATTCTCCATTTTACTCGATCTCCTAAACGGTTAAAGATAGGAAATCGCGGTTTTTACCAGTGGATTTAGCACCTCATTTTACATAAAATAAGTCCTATAAGTCTACTCTCAAGAATTGATAAAGGTACAAACGAATAAAATGTTTATATATCACATTTTCATATATCTATTATTCTCCATTTTAATCAACCTCCTAAACGGTTAAAGATAGGACATCGCGGTTTTCACCAGTGGATTTAACACCTCATTTTACATAAAATAAGTCCTATAAGTCTACTCTCAAGAATTGATAAAGGTACAAACGAATAAAATGTTTATATATCACATTTTCAAATTTCTATTATTCTCCATTTTACTCGATCTCCTAACTCGATCTCCTAAACGGTTAAAGATAGCAGGTCGCGGTTTTCACCAGTGGATTTAGCACCTCATTTTACATAAAATAAGTCCTATAAGTCTACTCTCAAGAGTTGACAAAGGTACAAACGAATAAAATGTTTATATTTCACATTTTCAAATATCTATTATTCTCCATTTTACTCGATCTCCTTAACGGTTAAAGATAGGACATCGCGGTTTTAACCAGTGGATTTAGCACCTTATTTTACATAAAATGTGAAATATAAGTCCACTTTCAAGAGTTGATAAAGGTACAAACGAATAAAATGTTTATATTTCACATTTTCAAATATCTATTATTCTCCATTTTACTCGATCTCCTTAACGGTTAAAGATAGGAAATGTGAAATATAAGTCCACTCTCAATGGTTGATAAAGGTACAAACGAATAAAATGTTTATATTTCACATTTTCAAATATCTATTATTCTCCATTTTACTCGATCTCCTTAACGGTTAAAGATAGGAAATGTGAAATATAAGTCCACTCTTAATGGTTGATAAAGGTACAAACGAATAAAATATTTATATATCACAATTTCAAATATCTATTATTCTCCATTTTACTTGATCTCCTAAACGGTTAAAGATAGGACATCGCAGTTTTTACCAGTGGATTTAGCACCTCATTTTACATAAAATAAGTCCTATAAGTCTACTCTCAAGAGTTGACAAAGGTACAAACGAATAAAATGTTTATATATCACATTTTCAAATATCTGTTATTTTCCATTTTACTCGATCTCCTAAACGGTTAAAGATAGGAAATCGCGGTTTTCACCAGTGGATTTAGCACCTCATTTTACATAAAATAAGTCCTATAAGTCTACTCTCAAGAGTTGACAAAGGTACAAACGAATAAAATGTTTATATTTCACATTTTCAAATATCTATTATTCTCCATTTTACTCGATCTCCTAAACGGTTAAAGATAGGACATCGCGGATTTCACCAGTGGATTTAGCACCTTATTTTACATAAAATAAGTTCTATAAATCTACTCTCATGAGTTGATAAAGGTACAAACGAATAAAATGTTTATATATCACATTTTCATATATCTATTATTCTCCATTTTAATCAACCTCCTAAACGGTTAAAGATAGGACATCGCGGTTTTCACCAGTGGATTTAACACCTCATTTTACATAAAATAAGTCCTATAAGTCTACTCTCAAGAATTGATAAAGGTACAAACGAATAAAATGTTTATATATCACATTTTCAAATTTCTATTATTCTCCATTTTACTCGATCTCCTAACTCGATCTCCTAAACGGTTAAAGATAGCAGGTCGCGGTTTTCACCAGTGGATTTAGCACCTCATTTTACATAAAATAAGTCCTATAAGTCTACTCTCAAGAGTTGACAAAGGTACAAACGAATAAAATGTTTATATTTCACATTTTCAAATATCTATTATTCTCCATTTTACTCGATCTCCTTAACGGTTAAAGATAGGACATCGCGGTTTTAACCAGTGGATTTAGCACCTTATTTTACATAAAATGTGAAATATAAGTCCACTTTCAAGAGTTGATAAAGGTACAAACGAATAAAATGTTTATATTTCACATTTTCAAATATCTATTATTCTCCATTTTACTCGATCTCCTTAACGGTTAAAGATAGGAAATGTGAAATATAAGTCCACTCTCAATGGTTGATAAAGGTACAAACGAATAAAATATTTATATATCACAATTTCAAATATCTATTATTCTCCATTTTACTTGATCTCCTAAACGGTTAAAGATAGGACATCGCAGTTTTTACCAGTGGATTTAGCACCTCATTTTACATAAAATAAGTCCTATAAGTCTACTCTCAAGAGTTGACAAAGGTACAAACGAATAAAATGTTTATATATCACATTTTCAAATATCTGATATTTTCCATTTTACTCGATCTCCTAAACGGTTAAAGATAGGAAATCGCGGTTTTCACCAGTGGATTTAGCACCTCATTTTACATAAAATAAGTCCTATAAGTCTACTCTCAAGAGTTGACAAAGGTACAAACGAATAAAATGTTTATATTTCACATTTTCAAATATCTATTATTCTCCATTTTACTCGATCTCCTAAACGGTTAAAGATAGGACATCGCGGATTTCACCAGTGGATTTAGCACCTTATTTTACATAAAATAAGTTCTATAAGTCTACTCTCATGAGTTGATAAAGGTACAAACGAATAAAATGTTTATATATCACAATTTCAAATATCTATTATTCTATATTTCACTCGATCTCTTAAACGGTTACAGATAGAACATCGCGGTTTTCACCAGTAAATTTAGCACCTCATTTTACATAAAATAAGTTCTATAAGTCTACTCTCATGAGTTGATAAAGGTACAAACGAATAAAATGTTTATATCCCACATTTTCAAATATCTATTATTATCCATTTTACTTGATCTCCTAAACGGTTAAAGATAGGTCACCGCAAATTTCAAAAGTGGATTTAGCACCTCATTTTACATAAAAGAAGTCCTATAAATCTACTCTCAGGAGTTAATAAAGGTGCAAAGGAATAAAATGTTTATATATCACATTTCCAAATATCAATTATTCTCCATTATACCCGATCTCCTAAACGGTTAAGATAAGACATCGCGGTTTTCACCAGTGGATTTAGCACCTCATTTTACATAAAATAAGTCCAATAGTCTACTCTCAAGAGTTGATAAAAGTACAAACGAATAAAATGTTTATATATCACATTTTCAAATATCTATTATTTTCCATTTTACTCGATCTCCTAAACGGTTAAAGATAGGACATCGCAATTCTCACCAGTGAATTTAGCACCACATTTTACATAAAATAAGTTATAAGTCTACTCTCAGGAGTTGATAAAGGAACAAACGAATAAAATGTTTATATAACACATTTTCAAATATCTATTATTCCCCATATTACTGGATCTCCTAAACGATTAAAATTAGGACATCGCGGTTTTCACCAGTGCATTTATCACCTCATTTTACATAAAATAAGTCCTATAGTCTACTCTCAAGAGTTGATAAAGGTACAAACGAATAAAATGTTTATATATCACATTTTCAAATATCTATTATTTTCCAATTTACTCGATCTCCTAAACGGTTAAAGATAGGACATCGCGGTTTTCACCAGTGGATTTAGCACCTCATTCTACATAAAATAAGTCCTATAAGTCTATTCTCATAAGTTGATAAAGGTACAAACGAATAAAATGTTTATATATCACATTTTCAAATATCTATTATTCTCCATTTTACTCGATCTCCTAAACGGTTAAAGATAGGACATCGCGGTTTTCACCAGAGGATTTAGCACCTCATTCTACATAAAATAAGTCCTATAAGTCTACTCTCAAGAGTTGATAAAGGTACAAACGAATAAAATGTTTATATATCACATTTTCAAATATCTATTATTTTCCATTTTGCTTGATCTCCTAAACGGTTAAAGATAGGACATCGCGGTTTTCACCAGAGGATTTAGCACCTCATTCTACATAAAATAAGTCCTATAAGTCTACTCTCAAGAGTTGACAAAGGTACAAACGAATAAAATGTTTATATTTCACATTTTCAAATATCTATTATTCTCCATTTTACTCGATCTCCTAAACGGTTAAAGATAGGACATCGCGGTTTTCAGCAGTGGATTTAGCACCTCATTCTACAAAAAGTAAGTCCTATAAGTCTATTCTCATAAGTTGATAAAGGTACAAACGAATAAAATGTTTATATATCACATTTTCAAATATCTATTATTCTCCATTTCACTAGATCTCCTAAACGGTTAAAGATAGGACATCGCGGTTTTCACCAGTGGATTTAGAACCTTATTATACATAAAATATGAAATATAAGTCTACTCTCAAGAGTTGATAAAGGTACAAACGAATAAAATGTTTATATATCACATTTTTAAATATCTATTATTCTCCATTTTACTCGATCCCCTCAACGGTTAAAGATAGGACATCGAGGTTTTTACCAGTGGATTTAGCACCTTATTTTACATAAAATAAGTCCTATAGTCTACTCTCAAATGTTGATAAAGGTACAAACGAATAAAATGTTTATATATCACATTTTCAAATATCTATTATTCTCCAGTTTACTCGATCTCCTAAACGGTTAAAGATTGGACATTGCGATTTTCACCAGTGGTTTTAGCAACCCATTCTACATAAAATAAGTCATATAAGTCTACTTTCAGAAGTTGATAAAGGTACAAACGAATAAAATGTTTATATATCACAATTTTTTTTATCTATTATTCTCGATTTCACTCGATCTCCTAAACGGTTACAGATAGAACATCCCGGTTTTGACCAGTAAATTTAGCACCTCATTTTACATAAAATAAGTCCTATAAGTCTACTCTCATGAGTTGATATATGTACAAGCGAATAAAATGTTTATATATCACATTTTCAAATTTCTATTATTAACCATTTTACTTGATCTCCTAAACGGTTAAAGATAGGTCATCGCAATTTTCAAAAGTGGATTTAGCACCTCATTTTGCATAAAATAAGTCCTATAAGTCTACTCTCATGAGTTGATAAAGGTGCAAAGGAATAAAATGTTTATATATCACATTTCCAAACATCAATTAATCTCCTTTTTACTCGATCTCCTAAACGGTTAAAGATAGGACATCGCGGTTTTCACCAGTGGATTTAGCACCTCATTTTACATTAAATAAGTCCTATAAGTCTACTTTCAAGAGTTGATAAAGGTACAAACGAATAAAATGTTTAAATATCACATTTACAAATATCTATTTTTTCCATTCTATTCGATCTCCTAAACGGTTAATGATAGGACATCGCGGTTTTCACCAGCAGACTAAGCACCTCATTTTACATATAATAAGTCCTATAAGTCTACCCTCATGAGTTGATAAAGGAACAAACGAATAAAATGTTTATATATCACATTTTCAAATATCTATTATTCTCCATTTTACTCAATCCCCTAAACGGTTAATGATAAGACATCGCGGTTTTCACCAATGGATTTAGCACCTCATTTTACATAAAATAAGTCCTTTAAGTCTACTCTCAGAAGTTGATAAAGGTACAAACGAATAAAATGTTTATATTTCACATTTTCAAATATCTATTATTCTCCATTTAACTCGATCTCCTAAACAGTTAAAGATAGGACATCGCGGTTTCACCAGTGGATTTAGCACTTTATTTTACATAAAATATGTCCTATAAGTCTACTCTCGAGGGTTGATAAAATTAACAAACGAATAAAATGTTTAAATATCACATTTTCAAATATCTAATATTCTCCATTTTACTCGATCATCTAAACGGTTAAAGATAGGACATCTCAGTTTTCACCAGAGGATTTAGCACCTCATTTTACATAAAATAAGTCCTATAGTCGACTCTCAAGAGTTGATAAAGGTACAAACGAATAAAATGTTTATATATCACATTTTCAAATATCTATTATTCTCCATTTTACTCGATCTTCTAAACGGTTAAAGATAGGACATCTCGGTTTTCACCAGTGGATTTAGCACCTCATTTTACATAAAATAAGTTCTATATGTCTACTTTCATGAGTTGATATAGGTACAAACGAATAAAATGTTTATATATCACATTTTCAAATATCTATTATTCTCCATTTTACTCGATCTCCTAAACGGTTAAAGATAGGACATCGCGGTTTTCACCAGTGGATTTAGCACCTTATTTTACATAAAATAAGTCGTATAAGTCTACTCTCATGAGTTGATATAGGTACAAACGAATAAAATGTTTATATATCACATTTTCAAATATCTATTATTCTTAATTTTACTCGATATCCTAAACGGTTACAGATAGAACATCGCGGTTTTCACTAGTGAGTTAAGCACCTCATTTTACATAAAATAAGTCCCATAAGTCTACTCTCAAGAGTTGATAAAGGTAAAAACGAATAAATTGTTTATATATCACATTTTCAAATATTTATTATTCTCCATTTTACTCGATCTCCTAAACGGTTAAAGATAGGACATCGCGGTTATTACCAATAGATTTAGCACCATATTTTACATAAAATAAGTCCTATAAGTCTACTCTCATAAGTTGATAAAGGTACAAACGAATAAAATTTTTATATATCACATTTTCAAATATCTATTATTCTCCATTTTACTCGATCTCCTAAACGGTTAAAGATAGGACATCGCGGTTTTTACCAATGGATTTAGCACCTCATTTTACATAAAATAAGTCCTATAAGTCTACTCTCAGGAGATGATAACGGTACAAACGAATATAATGTTTATATATCACATTTTCAAATATCTATTATTCTCCATTTTACTCAATCCCCTAAACGGTTAATGATAAGACATCGCGGTTTTCACCAATAGATTTAGCACCTCATTTTACATAAAATAAGTCCTTTAAGTCTACTCTCAGAAGTTGATAAAGGTACAAACGAATAAAATGTTTATATTTCACATTTTCAAATATCTATTATTCTCCATTTTACTCGATTTTCTAAACGGTAAAAGATAGGACATCGCGGTTTTCACCAATGGATTTAGCACCTCATTTTACATAAAATAAGTCCTATAAGTCTACTCTCAGGAGATGATAACGGTACAAACGAATATAATGGTTATATATCACATTTTCAAATATCTATTATTCTCCATTTTACTCGATCTCCTAAACGGTTAATGATTAGACATCGCGGTTTTCACCAATGGATTTAGCTCCTCATTTTACATATAATAAGTCCTATAAGTCTACTCTCAAGAGTTGATAATGGTACAAACGAATAAAATGTTTATATATCACATTTTCAAATATCTATTATTCTCCATTTTACTCGATCTCCTAAATGGTTACAGATAGGACATCGCGGTTTTCACTATTGGACACCTCATTTCACATCAAATAAGTCCTATAAGTCTACCCTCATGAGTTGATAAAGGTACAAACAAATAAAATGTTTATAAATCACATTTTCAAATATCTATTATTCTCCATTTTACTCGATCTCGTAAACGGTTACAGATAGCACATCGCCGTTTTCACCAGCAGAATTAGCACCTTATTTTACATAAAATAAGTCTTATAAGTGTACCCTCATGAGTTGATAAAGGTACAAACAAATAAAATGTTTATATATCACATTTTCAAATATCTGTTATTATATATTTTACTCGATCTAATAAGCGGTTAAAGATAGGACATCGCGGTTTTCACCAGTGGATTTAGCACTTTATTTTACATAAAATAAGTTCTATAAGTCTACTCTCAAGATTTAAAAAAGGTACAAATGAATAAAATGTATATAAATCACATTTTCAAATATCTATTATTCTCCACTTTACTCAATCTCCTAAACGGTTAAAGATAGGACATCGCGGTTTTCACAAGTGGATTTTGCACCTCATTTTACATTAAATAAATCCTATAAGTCTACCCTCATGAGTTGATAAAGGTACAAACAAATAAAATGTTTATAAATCACATTTTCAAATATCTATTATTCTCCATTTTACTCGATCTCGTAAACGGTTACAGATAACACATCGCCGTTTTCACCAGCAGAATTAGCACCTTATTTTATTTAAAATAAGTCTTATAAGTCTACCCTCATGAGTTGATAAAGGTACAAACAAATAAAATGTTTATATATCACATTTTCAAATATCTTATATTCTTCATTTTACTCGATCTCTTAAACGGTTAAAGATTGGACATCGCGGTTTATACCAGTGGATTTAGCACCTTATTTTACATATAATAAGTCTTATAAGTCTTCTCTCAAGAGTTGATAAAAGTACAAACGAATAAAATGTTTATATATCACATTTTCAAATATCTATTATACTCCATTTTACACAATCTCCTAAACGGTTAAAGATAGGACATCGCGGTTTTCACCAGTGGATTAAGCACCTCATTTTGCATAAAATAAGTAATATAAGTCTACTTTCAGGAGTTGATAAAGGTACAAACAAATAAAATGTTTATATATCACATTTTCAAATATCTATTATTCTCTATATTACTCGACTTTCTAAACGGTTACAGATAGAACATCGCGGTTTTTACCAGTGGATTTAGCACCTTATTTTACATAAAATAAGTCCTATAAGTCTACTCTCATAAGTTGATAAAGGTACAAACGAATAAAATGTTTATATATCACATTTTCAAATATCTATTTTTCTCCATTTTACTCTATCTCCTAAACGGTTAAAGACAGGACATCGCGGTTTTCACAAGTGGATTTAGCACCTCATTTTACATAAAGTAAGTCCTTTAAGTCTACTCTCAAGACTTAATAAAGGTTCAAACGAATAAAATGTTTATATATCACATTTTCAAATATCTATTATTCCCCATTTTACTCGATATCCTAAACGGTTAAAGTTAGGACATCGCGGTTTTCACCAGTGGATTTTGCACCTCATTTTACATAAAATAAGTCCTATAAGTCTACTCTCAAGAGTTGATAAAGGTACAAACGAATAAAATGTTTACAAATCACATTTTCAAATATCTATTATTCTCCATTTTACTCGATCTCCTAAACGGTTACAGATAGGACATCGCGGTTTTCACTATTGGACACCTAATTTTACATCAAATAAGTCCTATAAGTCTACCCTCATGAGGTGATAAAGGTACAAACAAATAAAATGTTTATAAATCACATTTTCAAATATCTATTATTCTCCATTTTACTCGATCTCCTAAACGGTTACAGATAGCACATCGCCGTTTTTACCAGCAGATTTAGCACCTTATTTTATTTAAAATAAGTCTTATAAGTCTACCCTCATGAGTTGATAAAGGTACAAACAAATAAAATGTTTATATATCACATTTTCAAATATCTTATATTCTTCATTTTACTCGATCTCTTAAACGGTTAAAGATTGGACATCGCGGTTTTTACCAGTGGATTTAGCACCTCATTTTACATAAAATAGGTTCTATAAGTCTGCTTTCAGGAATTGATAAAGGTACAAACGAATAAAATGTATATAAATCACATTTTCAAATATCTATTATTCTCCATTTAACCCGATCTCCTAAACGGTCAGAGATAGGACATCGCGGTTTTCACCAGTGGATTTAGCACCTCATTTTACATAAAATAAGTCCTATAAGTCTACTCTCAGGAGTTGATAAAGGTACAAACAAATAAAATGTTTATATATCACATTTTCAAATATCTATTATTCTCTATATTACTCGATTTTCTAAACGGTTACAGATAGAACATCGCGGTTTTTACCAGTGGATTTAGCACCTTATTTTACATAAAATAAGTCCTATAAGTCTACTCTCATAAGTTGATAAAGGTACAAACGAATAAAATGTTTATATATCACATTTTCAAATATCTATTTTTCTCCATTTTACTCTATCTCCTAAACGGTTAAAGACAGGACATCGCGGTTTTCACAAGTGGATTTAGCACCTCATTTTACATAAAATAAGTCCTTTAAGTCTACTCTCAAGACTTAATAAAGGTTCAATCGAATAAAATGTTTATATATCACATTTTCAAATATCTATTATTCCCCATTTTACTCGATATCCTAAACGGTTAAAGTTAGGACATCGCGGTTTTCACCAGTGGATTTTGCACCTCATTTTACATAAAATAAGTCATATAAGTCTACTCTCAAGAGTTGATAAAGGTACAAACGAATAAAATGTTTATATTGTAATGGTTTGGCTGATGTATTTGGAGAAACGAATGTTAGGATAATTTTATCTTTAATTGGCTGTGATCGCTTTACCACTGATGGTGATAAAGCCCCTACGTTGTGTGTATGTAACCGCCGGTACTTTGGATTTAAAGTACAACGGTTGACGCAAAGTTAAATGAAACACGGAAAAATACGTTTAAAAAGAGTAAAACTCTTATTTATATTAAAACGTTCTTTAAAACACCAAAACAAAATACAAAGTATTTCTCCTCTCTTAAAAAGAGATGGAGACTATTGACGAACAATTCCTAATGTATAATACAACATTTTTATTCAATGATCAAATTAACGATTTTATATACTGAAATTATTATCTCTTAAATATTCCCGATGATTTAGATTTTATGAGGTTCGCGGAAGTGGACCAATGTCAGTTGTTCATTTTATGGGGAAAAATTGGAGTTTTGGAGTTCCTCTAACTTAGCATCTAGGCAACACGGCGTCACGATACGTGAGGTGGGGACGAGAGGGGTGATCAAAATGAATGCTAAAAATACCCGTTCCCTAACTTTAGGATGGTTATAGATGGCACCCTCCACATCCGGGGATCATGATTCCCTGACCGTCGGATGGCCGCCCATACGGACCGTCGCCAGAGCCGTCCGGCCTTATTGCCTCCGCGCCTCTTGGTTAAGTGTTTGAGGACATGCAATAAGGATAAATGCTGTTTCGCAATCGCAATATTTATTCGCAGCGAATATACGCCAAGTAATGTTTTACGCCCTAACGTTGCAATACGCTTACGCTTTCTACTAGATCGCAAACTACGCAGCTTCTATACGCAGCAAAAATGCTCTAATTAATCGCCGGAAATTACGCCCTATCGCTCGCTTCAAACTACAACTAAAGAATGTACGCTTTAAAAGGATTTGGTTTTCCACAAGTCAAAAATAAATAAAGGTCTCGTTAATTATGGCAAAATCTTTACGCTTAGCGGGATTGCTTTTCGATGATTGGTCACTCCGGAACGATTAGCTGAATAAAGAGTAAATTTAAATGCCAGAAGGGCTACTGAAATTAAATATGTTACACGATACGATAAGCAGTGTTGGGCAGAAACTGATTCCGAATAAAATTAAGAACAAATGTAATTTACCTTATTATCTCAATAAGAGAATCACACAATTTTCTCAAGATGCTCGTTTCAAGACTAACTGAAGACTCCCTGTGAACTATCTGTTAACTCTAGATACACTGTAACTGTCGATCAACCATCAACTATCAACTTCCTTTTACGCCCCTGAACAAACCCTCTTATACCTGCTTATCGTCACCCCCCCGACATTGACCAATTTGGCCCTAAGATAATTTAAATGGTCGTTAATTTGATCACTTGTGACAATCAAACTTATACTAAAATCTGTAAACACAGAATACAAAATATTTCGATAGTAATAATAATAATCGAAATGATCGCGCGGTTACATCAAAATGACAAACGGTAGTCAAAGAAGATAGATTAGCGGCGTTTTGCCGTAGTAGTCAAAATGCATTAGATTTTGAACAGTCCATTCACATGACACGAGAAATATCATTCGCGTCCATCGTAATCGCGATAATTTTTAATCGATGAAAGTAATAAACATAATAAAATGACCGAACTGGAAATCCCATTCGGCATTTAGGGCTATTTCTAAGAACGGTTGAGGCCTTCAATAAATATATTTGCCGTACAAGATTATTCTGTACAGCAGGATGTTCCCCACTGTTTAAATGCAATTAGTTTACAAATAATCATAAAATATTTACTTGCGACGAATTTAAGAATACGGATAAACTAGCATCTGGGGTGCAGCTTTGGCAATTAAATAATTTAAACTTTCCCTCAACATTTCTTAGATATGGCCCGGTCGTTTATGATAGTCAATATAGTTTAGAAATAAAATAAGTAAAATAAAATGCCTCGCTTACGAAACCAAAATTTCATGTATTGGCGCTTGGTGTAGACCCTTTCATACGCCCCCATAGTTTTGCGTGGAAACGGCGTTGATCACGGAAAAGTATTTACAAGAAGGGTCTTCATCAGGCTCGGTGGCTGGCATCTCAAATTCGGCGGTGTGGTGGACGTCTTCTTCGGGAAGTGGCACTAACACTGGACCATTATTATTAGGTCATCACTATTTGCACCACTTTTGGTTTAATCACTACACCATTCAATTGTAATAAAGTTTTAAGTTAGTAGTATTAAACACTCCACGCACTTGTTTGGTCACTGGGTCCTCAAGTCGGTATGTATTTGGATGTGGTTTCGCAATCACACGATAAGGTCCTTCGTAGATGGGCAGCAATTCTCCATAAATTTTGTCGGCAGTTTTGGATGGTGGTTGGTACGTAATATTCGCCCCAACTCTGAGACGTTCAATGGTTCTCTCCATTTTGCGGTGGTGAACTGGTTTCCATGGTCACTCAGGATGATTTGTAGCTTCACGTAGTTTCTATGGCACCATTTTATGCGATGATTTAAGGGTGCTCTAGGTTCTGCGATTCACCCTATGGTCGTTTCCCGAATGGTTGGGCTGGTTGGTTGTCTCTTGGGCACGACGTTGTTGGAATGAACGTTGTTGTGGCGCCCCCTGTTGTTGTGGTTGATGGAAACGTGGTGGTGGCCCTTGTCGTTGAGGTGCGA
Organism: Silvanus unidentatus; assembly: GCA_963930825.1. Lineage (NCBI taxonomy): Eukaryota > Metazoa > Arthropoda > Insecta > Coleoptera > Silvanidae > Silvanus > Silvanus unidentatus. The sequence goes on along the minus strand of OZ005760.1, from coordinate 8,448,030 downwards.
GGTTGTGCCGATAGGAATGGAGACGCTGGTGTGACGAAGTCGAGGTGTCCCCATTACCGCGACGTTCATCAAGCTGGTTTAGGAACTCCGATGTTTGGAAGACATCAGTGGCTCCTTTTAAAATTAGTAGCGCCTGTATGTCGCTGTCAAAGTGTCGCACCACTTGTTGAATTAGCACTGGTTCTGGAATCGGCGGTTCCAACGATTGCGCTAGCTGGATATGGTGAAGGAAGTGATCCCCCATACGACGACCATTGCGGGAATCGTAACTCGCCGTATTAATGGAATGCCGAATATGTTCTTGGGCATTGGGACTCCAATACCATGCCAAGAAGTCATGGCGAAATTCGGCATACGTCGCCCACCGGATAGCGTAGGTGTCGCCCCAGGTCTTGGCCGTATGTTGTAGACAGTCGATGGCAAATTGGAGCATGGCACGATCGTCCATCATGACGGTCTTGGCGTATTTTTCCACCTTCGCCAAGAATCGCACAGGATTCTGTGTTCTGTCTCCCCGAAAGACAGGTTTTTCCGGCACCATCGGCGTTCGGTTGACTATGCCCAATAGCAGCCGCTGTAGATCCCGGTTAGTGCTACCCTCTCCTGGATCGCGGACAGAACTAGAACCGCTGGTAGGGTCCGTAGCAGTGTCGGTCCCGGATGAGCACTCTCCATGCACCATGGCCACGGTCTCGACGGTGACTGGTGGAGCCTGTTGGTTGTTGGCGACGCTTCGCGTTAGCTCCAATAGTCCCTCCGTGACTTGTTGGAATTGTTGCTGGATCCGCTGGTCCTTTCGCTCATTCACCTCCTCCTGGCGAACGAACCACTCACGAAACCAGTTTGGGATTTTCGTTGCCCTGGCAGTCGATTCATCCTTGTTGGCTCGCTTCGACGCTTTCGGGGTTTTCTTGGTGGTATTCATCATAGAATTTTCCAGTTTAACAGGAAGAAAAATGTTGTCTCAGTATTTGCAGTTAAATTCGGATTTAAATAATATTTGAAACTACAACAACTGCTTATCGTTGTTTTGCGCGCCTTGCCGTTGTTTTAAAACTTTAAATCCTGGTCACGGCACCAAACTGTAATGGTTTGGCTGATGTATTTGGAGAAACGAATGTTAGGATAATTTTATCTTTAATTGGCTGTGATCGCTTTACCACTGATGGTGATAAAGCCCCTACGTTGTGTGTATGTAACCGCCGGTACTTTGGATTTAAAGTACAACGGTTGACGCAAAGTTAAATGAAACACGGAAAAATACGTTTAAAAAGAGTAAAACTCTTATTTATATTAAAACGTTCTTTAAAACACCAAAACAAAATACAAAGTATTTCTCCTCTCTTAAAAAGAGATGGAGACTATTGACGAACAATTCCTAATGTATAATACAACATTTTTATTCAATGATCAAATTAACGATTTTATATACTGAAATTATTATCTCTTAAATATTCCCGATGATTTAGATTTTATGAGGTTCGCGGAAGTGGACCAATGTCAGTTGTTCATTTTATGGGGAAAAATTGGAGTTTTGGAGTTCCTCTAACTTAGCATCTAGGCAACACGGCGTCACGATACGTGAGGTGGGGACGAGAGGGGTGATCAAAATGAATGCTAAAAATACCCGTTCCCTAACTTTAGGATGGTTATAGATGGCACCCTCCACATCCGGGGATCATGATTCCCTGACCGTCGGATGGCCGCCCATACGGACCGTCGCCAGAGCCGTCCGGCCTTATTGCCTCCGCGCCTCTTGGTTAAGTGTTTGAGGACATGCAATAAGGATAAATGCTGTTTCGCAATCGCAATATTTATTCGCAGCGAATATACGCCAAGTAATGTTTTACGCCCTAACGTTGCAATACGCTTACGCTTTCTACTAGATCGCAAACTACGCAGCTTCTATACGCAGCAAAAATGCTCTAATTAATCGCCGGAAATTACGCCCTATCGCTCGCTTCAAACTACAACTAAAGAATGTACGCTTTAAAAGGATTTGGTTTTCCACAAGTCAAAAATAAATAAAGGTCTCGTTAATTATGGCAAAATCTTTACGCTTAGCGGGATTGCTTTTCGATGATTGGTCACTCCGGAACGATTAGCTGAATAAAGAGTAAATTTAAATGCCAGAAGGGCTACTGAAATTAAATATGTTACACGATACGATAAGCAGTGTTGGGCAGAAACTGATTCCGAATAAAATTAAGAACAAATGTAATTTACCTTATTATCTCAATAAGAGAATCACACAATTTTCTCAAGATGCTCGTTTCAAGACTAACTGAAGACTCCCTGTGAACTATCTGTTAACTCTAGATACACTGTAACTGTCGATCAACCATCAACTATCAACTTCCTTTTACGCCCCTGAACAAACCCTCTTATACCTGCTTATCGTCACCCCCCCGACATTGACCAATTTGGCCCTAAGATAATTTAAATGGTCGTTAATTTGATCACTTGTGACAATCAAACTTATACTAAAATCTGTAAACACAGAATACAAAATATTTCGATAGTAATAATAATAATCGAAATGATCGCGCGGTTACATCAAAATGACAAACGGTAGTCAAAGAAGATAGATTAGCGGCGTTTTGCCGTAGTAGTCAAAATGCATTAGATTTTGAACAGTCCATTCACATGACACGAGAAATATCATTCGCGTCCATCGTAATCGCGATAATTTTTAATCGATGAAAGTAATAAACATAATAAAATGACCGAACTGGAAATCCCATTCGGCATTTAGGGCTATTTCTAAGAACGGTTGAGGCCTTCAATAAATATATTTGCCGTACAAGATTATTCTGTACAGCAGGATGTTCCCCACTGTTTAAATGCAATTAGTTTACAAATAATCATAAAATATTTACTTGCGACGAATTTAAGAATACGGATAAACTAGCATCTGGGGTGCAGCTTTGGCAATTAAATAATTTAAACTTTCCCTCAACATTTCTTAGATATGGCCCGGTCGTTTATGATAGTCAATATAGTTTAGAAATAAAATAAGTAAAATAAAATGCCTCGCTTACGAAACCAAAATTTCATGTATTGGCGCTTGGTGTAGACCCTTTCAATATATCACATTTTTAAATATATATTATTTTCCATTTTACACGATCTCCTAAACGGTTACAGATAGGACATCGCGGTTTTCACCAGTGGAATAAGCACCTCATATTACATAAAATAAGTCCTATAAGTCTACTCTCAAGAGTTGATAAAGGTACAAACGAATAAAATGTTTACAAATCACATTTTCAAATATCTATTATTCTCCATTTTACTCGATCTCCTAAACGGTTACAGATAGGACATCGCGGTTTTCTCTATTGGACACCTCATTTTACATCAAATAAGTCCTATAAGTCTACCCTCATGAGGTGATAAAGGTACAAACAAATAAAATGTTTATAAATCACATTTTCAAATATCTATTATTCTCCATTTTACTCGATCTCCTAAACGGTTACAGATAGCACATCGCCGTTTTTACCAGCAGATTTAGCACCTTATTTTATTTAAAATAAGTCTTATAAGTCTACCCTCATGAGTTGATAAAGGTACAAACAAATAAAATGTTTATATACCACATTTTCAAATATCTTATATTCTTCATTTTACTCGATCTCTTAAACGGTTAAAGATTGGACATCGCGGTTTATACCAGTGGATTTAGCACTTCATTTTACATATAATAAGTCCTATAAGTCTTCTCTCAAGAGTTGATAAAGGTACAAACGAATAAAATGTTTATATATCACATTTTCAAATATCTATTATTCTCCATTTTACACAATCTCCTAAACGGTTAAAGATAGGACATCGCAATTTTCACCAGCTTATTTAGCACCTCATTTTACATAAAATAAGTCCTATAAGTCTACTCTAAAGGGTTGATAAAGGTACAAACGAATAAAATGTTTATATATCACATTTTCAAATATTTATTATTCTCCATTCAACTCGATCTTTTAATCGGTTAAAGATAGGACATCGCGGCTTTCACCAGTGGATTTAGCACCATATTTTACATAAAATAAGTCTTATAAGTCTACTCTCATAAGTTGATAAAGGTACAAACGAATAAAATGTTTATATATCACATTTTCAAATATCTGTTATACTCTATTTTACTCGATCTCCTAAACGGTTAAAGATAGGACATCGCGGTTTTCACCAGTGGATTTAGCACCTCATTTTACATAAAATAAGTCCTATAAGTCTACTCTCAAGAGTTGATAAATTTACAAACGAATAAAATGTTTATATATCACATTTTCAAATATCTATTATTCTCTATATTACTCGATCTCCTAAACGGTTACAGATAGAACATCGCAATTTTCACCAGCTTATTTAGCACCTCATTTTACATAAAATAAGTCCTATAAGTCTACTCTAAAGAGTTGATAAATGTACAAACGAATAAAATGTTTATATATCACATTTTCAAATATTTATTATTCTCCATTTAACTCGATCTTTTAATCGGTTAAAGATAGGACATCGCGGCTTTCACCAGTGGATTTAGCACCTTATTTTACATAAAATAAGTCTTATAAGTCTACTCTCATAAGTTGATAAAGGTACAAACGAATAAAATGTTTATATATCACATTTTCAAATATCTGTTATACTCCATTTTACTCGATCTCCTAAACGGTTAAAGATAGGACATCGCGGTTCTCACCAGTGGATTTAGCACCTCATTTTACATAAAATAAGTCCTATAAGTCTACTCTCAAGAGTTGATAAATTTACAAACGAATAAAATGTTTATATATCACATTTTCAAATATCTATTATTTTCCATTTTACACGATCTCCTAAACGGTTAGAGATAGGACATCGCGGTTTTCACTAGTGGATTAAGCACCTCATTTTACATAAAATAAGTCTTATAAGTCTACTGTCAAGAGTTGATAAAGGTACAAACGAATAAAATGTTTATATATCATATTTTCAAATATCTATTATTCTCCATTTTACTAGATCTCCTAAACGGTTAAAGATAGGACATCGCAGTTTTCACCAGTGGATTTAGCACTTTATTTTACATAAAATAAGTTTTATAAGTCTACTCTCAAGAGTTGATAAAGGTACAAACGAATAAAATGTTTATATATCACATTTTCAAATATCTATTATTCTCCATTTAACCCGATCTCCTAAACGGTTACAGATAGGACATCGCGGCTTTCACCAGTGGAATAAGAACCTCATATTACATAAAATAAGTCCTATAAGTCTACTCTCAAGAGTTGATAAAGGTACAAACAAATAAAATGTTTATATATCACATTTTCAAATATCTTATATTCTATATTTTACTCGATCTTTTAATCGGTTAAAGATAGGACATCGCGGCTTTTATCAGTGGATTTAGCACCTCATTTTACATAAAATAAGTCCTATAAGTCTACTCTCAGGTGTTGATAAAGGTACAAACAAATAAAATATTTATATATCACATTTTCAAATATCTATTATTCTCTATATTACTCGATCTCCTAAACGGTTACAGATAGAACATCGCAATTTTTACCAGCTTATTTAGCACCTCATTTTACATAAAATAAGTCCTATAAGTCTACTCTAAAGAGTTGATAAAGGTACAAACGAATAAAATGTTTATATATCACATTTTCAAATATCTTATATTCTCCATTTTACTCGATCTTTTAATCGGTTAAAGATAGGACATCGCGGCTTTCACCAGTGGATTTAGCACCTTATTTTACATAAAATAAGTCCTATAAGTCTACTTTCATAAGTTGATAAAGGTACAAACGAATAAAATGTTTATATATCACATTTTCAAATATCTATTATTCTCCATTTTACTCTATCTCCTAAACGGTTAAAGACAGGACATCGCGGTTTTCACAAGTGGATTTAGCACCTTATTTTACATAAAATAAGTCCTATAAGTCTACTCTCAAGACTTGATAAAGGTACAAACGAATAAAATGTTTATATCACATTTTCAAATATCTATTATTCTCCATTTTACTCGTTATAATAAACGGTTAAAGTTAGGACATCGCGGTTTTCACCAGTGGATTTTGCACCTCATTTTACATAAAATAAGTCATATAAGTCTACTCTCAAGAGTTGATAAAGGTACAAACGAATAAAATGTTTATATATCACATTTTCAAATATCTTATATTCTCCATTTTACTCGATCTTTTAATCGGTTAAAGATAGGACATCGCGGCTTTCACCAGTGGATTTAGCACCTCATTTTACATAAAATAAGTCCTATAAGTCTACTCTCAAGACTTGATAAAGGTACAAACGAATAAAATGTTTATATATCACATTTTCAAATATCTATTATTCTCCATTTTACTCGATATCCTAAACGGTTAAAGTTAGGACATCGCGGTTTTCAATAGTGGATTTTCACCTCATTTTACATAAAATAAGTCATATAAGTCTACTCTCAAGTGTTGATAAAGGTACAAACGAATAATATGTTTATATATCACATTTTCAAATATTTATTATTCTCCATTTAACTCGATCTTTTAATCGGTTAAAGATAGGACATCGCGGCTTTCACCAGTGGATTTAGCACCTTATTTTACATAAAATAAGTCCTATAAGTCTACTCTCAAGACTTGATAAAGGTACAAACGAATAAAATGTTTATATATCACATTTTCAAATATCTATTATTTTCCATTTTACTCGATCTCCTAAACGGTTAAAGATAGGACATCGCGGCTTTCACCAGTGAATTTAGCACCTCATTTTACATAAAATAAGTCCTATAAGTCTACTCTCAAGACTTGATAAAGGTACAAACGAATAAAATATTTATATATCACATTTTCAAATATCTATTATTCTCTATATTACTCGATCTCCTAAACGGTTACAGATAGAACATCGCAATTTTTACCAGCTTATTTAGCACCTCATTTTACATAAAATAAGTCCTATAAGTCTACTCTAAAGAGTTGATAAAGGTACAAACGAATAAAATGTTTATATATCACATTTTCAAATATTTATTATTCTCCATTTAACTCGATCTTTTAATCGGTTAAAGATAGGACATCGCGGCTTTCACCAGTGGATTTAGCACCTTATTTTACATAAAATAAGTCTTATAAGTCTACTCTCATAAGTTGATAAAGGTACAATCGAATAAAATGTTTATATATCACATTTTCAAATATCATTATTCTCCATTTTACTCGATGTCCTAAACGGTTAAGATAAGACATCGCGGTTTTCACCAGTGGATTTTGCACCTCGTTTCACATAAAATAAGTCATATAAGTATACTCTCAAGGGTTGATAAAGGTACAAACGAATAAAATGTTTATATATCACATTTTCAAATATCTATTATTCTCCATTTAACTTGATCTCCTAAACGGTTACAGATAGGACATCGCGGCTTTCACCAGTGGAGTAAGAACCTCATATTACATAAAATAAGTCCTATAAGTCTACTCTCAAGAGTTGATAAAGGTACAAACAAATAAAATGTTTATATATCACATTTTCAAATATCTTATATTCTCCATTTTACTCGATCTTTTAATCGGTTAAAGATAGGACATCGCGGCTTTCACCAGTGAATTTAGCACCTCATTTTACATAAAATAAGTCCTATAAGTCTACTCTCAAGACTTGATAAAGGTACAAACGAATAAAATGTTTATATATCACATTTTCAAATATCTATTATTCTCCATTTTACACAATCTCCTAAACGGTTTAAGATAGGACATCGCGGCTTTCACCAGTGGAGTAAGAACCTCATATTACATAAAATAAGTCCTATAAGTCTACTCTAAAGAGTTGATAAAGGTACAAACGAATAAAATGTTTATATATCACATTTTCAAATATTTATTATTCTCCATTTAACTCGATCTTTTAATCGGTTAAAGATAGGATATCGCGGCTTTCACCAGTGGATTTAGCACCTTATTTTACATAAAATAAGTCTTATAAGTCTACTCTCATAAGTTGATAAAGGTACAAACGAATAAAATGTTTATATATCACATTTTCAAATATCTGTTATACTCCATTTTACTCGATCTCCTAAACGGTTAAAGATAGGACATCGCGGTTCTCACCAGTGGATTTAGCACCTCATTTTACATAAAATAAGTCTTATAAGTCTACTCTCAAGAGTTGATAAATTTACAAACGAATAAAATGTTTATATATCACATTTTCAAGTATTTATTATTCTCCATTTTACTCGATCTCCTAAACGGTTAAAGATAGGACATCGCGGTTTTTACCAGTGGATTTAGCACCTCATTTTACATAAAATAAGTTCTATAAGTCTACTCTCAAGAGTTGATAAAAGTACAAACGAATAAAATGTTTATATATCACATTTTCAAATATCTTATATTCACCATTTTACTCGATCTTTTAATCGGTTAAAGATAGGACATCGCGGCTTTCACCAGTGGATTTAGCACCTTATTTTACATAAAATAAGTCCTATAAGTCTACTTTCATAAGTTGATAAAGGTACAAACGAATAAAATGTTTATATATCACATTTTCAAATATCTATTATTCTCCATTTTACTCTATCTCCTAAACGGTTAAAGACAGGACATCGCGGTTTTCACAAGTGGATTTAGCACCTCATTTTACATAAAATAAGTCCTATAAGTCTACTCTCAAGACTTGATAAAGGTACAAACGAATAAAATGTTTATATCACATTTTCAAATATCTATTATTCTCCATTTTACTCGTTATAACAAACGGTTAAAGTTAGGACATCGCGGTTTTCACCAGTGGATTTTGCACCTCATTTTACATAAAATAAGTCATATAAGTCTACTCTCAAGAGTTGATAAAGGTACAAACGAATAAAATGTTTATATATCACATTTTCAAATATCTTATATTCTCCATTTTACTCGATCTTTTAATCGGTTAAAGATAGGACATCGCGGCTTTCACCAGTGGATTTAGCACCTCATTTTACATAAAATAAGTCCTATAAGTCTACTCTCAAGACTTGATAAAGGTACAAACGAATAAAATGTTTATATATCACATTTTCAAATATCTATTATTCTCCATTTTACTCGATATCCTAAACGGTTAAAGTTAGGACATCGCGGTTTTCAATAGTGGATTTTCACCTCATTTTACATAAAATAAGTCATATAAGTCTACTCTCAAGTGTTGATAAAGGTACAAACGAATAATATGTTTATATATCACATTTTCAAATATCCATTATTTTCCATTTTACACGATCTCCTAAACGGTTAGAGATAGGACATCGCGGTTTTCACTAGTGGATTAAGCACCTCATTTTACATAAAATAAGTCTTATAAGTCTACTGTCAAGAGTTAATAAAGGTACAAACGAATAAAATGTTTATATATCATATTTTCAAATATCTATTATTATCCATTTTACTAGATCTCCTAAACGGTTAAAGATAGGACATCGCGGTTTTCACCAGTGGATTTAGCACCTCATTTTACATAAAATAGGTTCTATAAGTCTGCTTTCAGGAGTTGATAAAGGTACAAACGAATAAAATAATTATATATCACATTTTTAAATATCTATTATTTTCCATTTTACTCTATCTCCTAAACGGCTAAAGATAAGACATAGCGGTTTTCACCAGTGGATTGAGCACTTTATTTTACATAAAATAAGTTCTATAAGTCTTCTCTCAAGAGTTGATAAAGGTTTAAAAGAATAAAATGTTTATATCACATTTTTAAATATCTATTATTCTCCATTTTACTCTATCTCCTAAACGGTTAAAGATAGGACATCGCGGTTTTCACCAGTGGAATAAGCACCTCAATTTACATAAAATAAGTTCAATAAGTCTACTCTCAAGAGTTGATAAAGGAACAAACGAATAAAATGTATATAAATCACATTTTCAAATATCTATTATTTTCCATTTTACTCGATCTCCTAAACGGTTAAAGATAGGACATCGCGGTTTTCACCAGTGGATTTAGCACCTCATTTTACATAAAATAGGTTCTATAAGTCTGCTTTCAGGAGTTGATAAAGGTACAAACGAATAAAATGTTTATATATCACATTTTCAAATATCTATTATTCTCCATTTTACTCTATCTCCTAAACGGTTAAAGACAGGACATCGCGGTTTTCACAAGTGGATTTAGCACCTCATTTTACATAAAATAAGTCCTATAAGTCTACTCTCAAGACTTGATAAAGGTACAAACGAATAAAATGTTTATATCACATTTTCAAATATCTATTATTCTCCATTTTACTCGTTATAACAAACGGTTAAAGTTAGGACATCGCGGTTTTCACCAGTGGATTTTGCACCTCATTTTACATAAAATAAGTCATATAAGTCTACTCTCAAGAGTTGATAAAGGTACAAACGAATAAAATGTTTATATATCACATTTTCAAATATCTTATATTCTCCATTTTACTCGATCTTTTAATCGGTTAAAGATAGGACATCGCGGCTTTCACCAGTGGATTTAGCACCTCATTTTACATAAAATAAGTCCTATAAGTCTACTCTCAAGACTTGATAAAGGTACAAACGAATAAAATGTTTATATATCACATTTTCAAATATCTATTATTCTCCATTTTACTCGATATCCTAAACGGTTAAAGTTAGGACATCGCGGTTTTCAATAGTGGATTTTCACCTCATTTTACATAAAATAAGTCATATAAGTCTACTCTCAAGTGTTGATAAAGGTACAAACGAATAATATGTTTATATATCACATTTTCAAATATCTATTATTTTCCATTTTACACGATCTCCTAAACGGTTAGAGATAGGACATCGCGGTTTTTACTAGTGGATTAAGCACCTCATTTTACATAAAATAAGTCTTATAAGTCTACTGTCAAGAGTTAATAAAGGTACAAACGAATAAAATGTTTATATATCATATTTTCAAATATCTATTATTCTCCATTTTACTAGATCTCCTAAACGGTTAAAGATAGGACATCGCGGTTTTCACCAGTGGATTTAGCACCTCATTTTACATAAAATAGGTTCTATAAGTCTGCTTTCAGGAGTTGATAAAGGTACAAACGAATAAAATGATTATATATCACATTTTTAAATATCTATTATTTTCCATTTTACTCTATCTCCTAAACGGCTAAAGATAAGACATAGCGGTTTTCACCAGTGGATTGAGCACTTTATTTTACATAAAATAAGTTCTATAAGTCTTCTCTCAAGAGTTGATAAAGGTTTAAAAGAATAAAATGTTTATATCACATTTTTAAATATCTATTATTCTCCATTTTACTCTATCTCCTAAACGGTTAAAGATAGGACATCGCGGTTTTCACCAGTGGAATAAACACCTCAATTTACATAAAATAAGTTCAATAAGTCTACTCTCAAGAGTTGATATCGGAACAAACGAATAAAATGTATATAAATCACATTTTCAAATATCTATTATTTTCCATTTTACTCGATCTCCTAAACGGTTAAAGATAGGACATCGCGGTTTTCACCAGTGGATTGAGCACTTTATTTTACATAAAATAAGTCCTATAAGTCTACTCTCAAGAGTTGATAAAGGTTTAAACGAATAAAATGTTTATATCACATTTTTAAATATCTATTATTCTCCATTTTACTCTATCTCCTAAACGGTTAAAGATAGGACATCGCGGTTTTCACCAGTGGATTGAGCACTTTATTTTACATAAAATAAGTCCTATAAGTCTACTCTCAAGAGTTGATAAAGGTACAAACGAATAAAATGTTTATATATCACATTTTCAAATATCTATTATTCTCCATTTAACCCGATCTCCTATACGGTTACAGATAAGACATCGCGGCTTTCACCAGTGGAATAAGCACCTCATATTACATAAAATAAGTCCTATAAGTCTACTCTCAAGAGTCGATAAAGGTACAAACAAATAAAATGTTTATATATCACATTTTCAAATATCTTATATTCTTTATTTTACTCGATCTCTTAAACGGTTAAAGATTGGACATCGCGGTTTATACCAGTGGATTTAGCACTTCATTTTACATATAATAAGTCCTATAAGTCTTCTCTCAAGTGTTGATAAAGGTACAAACGAATAAAATGTTTATATATCACATTTTCAAATATTTATTATTCTCTATATTACTCGATCTCCTAAACGGTTACAGATAGAACATCGCGGTTTTCACAAGCGGATTTAGCACCACATTTTACATAAAAAAAGTCTTATAAGTCTACTTTAAAGAGTTGTTAAAGGTACAAACGAATAAAATGTTTATATATCACATTTTCAAATATTTATTATTCTCTATATTACTCGATCTCCTAAACGATTACAGATAGAACATCGCGGTTTTCACCAGCGGATTTAGCACCACATTTTACATAAAAAAAGTCTTATAAGTCTACTTTAAAGAGTTGATAAAGGTACAAACGAATAAAATGTTTATATATCACATTTTCAAGTATTTATTTTTCTCCATTTAACTCGATCTTTTAATCGGTTAAAGATAGGACATCGCGGCTTTCACCAGTGGATTTAGCACCTTATTTTACATAAAATAAGTCCTATAAGTCTACTCTCATAAGTTGATAAAGGTACAAACGAATAAAATGTTTATGTATCACATTTTCAAATATCTGTTATACTCCATTTTACTCGATCTCCTAAACGGTTAAAGATAGGACATCGCGGTTTTCAATAGTGGATTTAGCACCTCATTTTACATAAAATAAGTTCTATAAGTCTACTCTCAAGAGTTGATAAAGGTACAAACGAATAAAATGTTTATATATCATATTTTCAAATATCTATTATTCTCCATTTTACTCGATCTCCTAAACGGTTAAAGATAGGACATCGCGGCTTTCACCAGTGGATTTAGCACCTCATTTTACATAAAATAGGTTCTATAAGTCTGCTTTCAGGAGTTGATTAAGGTACAAACGAATAAAATGTTTATATATCACATTTTCAAATATCTATTATTCTCCATTTTACTCTATCTCCTAAACGGCTAAAGATAAGACATCGCGGTTTTCACCAGTGTATTTAGCACTTTATTTTACATAAAATAAGTTCTATAAGTCTACTCTCAAGAGTTGATAAAGGTACAAACGAATAAAATGTTTATATATCACATTTTCAAGTATTTATTATTCTCCATTTTACTCGATCTCCTAAACGGTTAAAGATAGGACATCGCGGTTTTTACCAGTGGATTTAGCACCTCATTTTACATAAAATAAGTTCTATAAGTCTACTCTCAAGAGTTGATAAAGGTACAAACGAATAAAATGTTTATATATCACATTTTCAAATATCTATTATTCTCCATTTTACTCTATCTTCTAAACGGTTAAAGACAGGACATCGTGGTTTTCACAAGTGGATTTAGCACCTCATTTTACATAAAATAAGTCCTATAAGTCTACTCTCAAGACTTGTTAAAGGTACAAACGAATAAAATGTTTATATATCACATTTTCAAATATCTATTATTCTCCATTTTACTCGATATCCTAAACGGTTAAAGTTAGGACATCGCGGTTTTCACCAGTGGATTTTGCACCTCATTTTACATAAAATAAGTCATATAAGTCTACTCTCAAGAGTTGATAAAGGTACAAACGAATAAAACGTTTATATATCACATTTTCAAATATCTATTATTTTCCATTTTACTCGATCTCACAAACGGTTGAAGATAGGACATCGCGGTTTTTACCAATGGATTTAGCACCTCATTTTACAAAAAATAAGTCCTATAAGTCTACTGTCAAGAGTTGATAAAGGTACAAACGAATAAAATGTTTATATATCACATTTTCAAATATCTATTATCCTCCATTATACTCAATCTCCTAAACTGTTAAAGATTGGACATTGCGGTTTTCACCAGTGGATTTAGCACCTCATTTTACATAAAATAAGTCATATAAGTCTACTCTCAAGGATTGATAAAGGTACAAACGAATAAAATGTTTATATATCACATTTTCAAATATCTATTATTCTCCATTTAACTCGATCTCCTAAACGGTTACAGATAGGACATCGCGGTTTTCACCAGTGGAATAAGCACCTCATATTACATAAAATAAGTCCTATAAGTCTACTCTCAAGAGTTGATAAAGGTACAAACGAATAAAATGTATATATATCACATTTTCAAATATCTATTATTTTCCATTTTACTAGATCTCCTAAACGGTTAAAGATAGGACATCGCGGTTTTCACCAGTGGAATTAGCTCCTCATTTTACATAAAATAGGTTCTATAAGTCTGCTTTCAGGAGTTGATAAAGGTACAAACGAATAAAATGTATATATATCACATTTTCAAATATCTATTATTTTCCATTTTACTCTATCTCCTAAACGGCTAAAGATAAGACATAGCGGTTTTCACCAGTGGATTGAGCACTTTATTTTACATAAAATAAGTTCTATAAGTCTTCTCTCAAGAGTTGATAAAGGTTTAAACGAATAAAATGTTTATATCACATTTTTAAATATCTATTATTCTCCATTTTACTCTATCTCCTAAACGGTTAAAGATAGGACATCGCGGTTTTCACCAGTGGAATAAGCACCTCAATTTACATAAAATAAGTTCAATAAGTCTACTCTCAAGAGTTGATAAAGGTACAAACGAATAAAATGTTTATATATCACATTTTCAAATATCTATTATTCTCCATTTAACCCGATCTCCTATACGGTTACAGATATTACATCGCGGCTTTCACCAGTGGAATAAGCACCTCATATTACATAAAATAAGGCCTATAAGTCTACTCTCAAGAGTTGATAAAGGTACAAACAAATAAAATGTTTATATATCACATTTTCAAATATCTTATATTCTTCATTTTACTCGATCTCTTAAACGGTTAAAGATTGGACATCGCGGTTTATACCAGTGGATTTAGCACTTCATTTTACATATAATAAGTCCTATAAGTCTTCTCTCAAGTGTTGATAAAGGTACAAACGAATAAAATGTTTATATATCACATTTTCAAATATTTATTTTTCTCCATTTAACTCGATCTTTTAATCGGTTAAAGATAGGACATCGCGGCTTTCACCAGTGGATTTAGCACCTTATTTTACATAAAATAAGTCCTATAAGTCTACTCTCATAAGTTGATAAAGGTACAAACGAATAAAATGTTTATGTATCACATTTTCAAATATCTGTTATACTCCATTTTACTCGATCTCCTAAACGGTTAAAGATAGGACATCGCGGTTTTCACCAGTGGATTTAGCACCTCATTTTACATAAAATAAGTCCTATAAGTCTACTCTCAAGAGTTGATAAAGGTACAAACGAATAAAATGTTTATATATCACATTTTCAAATATCTTATATTCTCCATTTTACTCGATATCCTAAACGGTTAAAGTTAGGACATCGCGGTTTTCACCAGTGGATTTTGCACCTCATTTTACATAAAATAAGTCATATAAGTCTACTCTCAAGAGTTGATAAAGGTACAAACGAATAAAATGTTTATATATCACATTTTCAAATATCTATTTTTTTCCATTTTACACGATCTCCTAAACGGTTAGAGATAGGACATCGCGGTTTTCACTAGTGGATTAAGCACCTCATTTTACATAAAATAAGTCCTATAAGTCTACTGTCAAGAGTTGATAAAGGTACAAACGAATAAAATGTTTATATATCATATTTTCAAATATCTATTATTCTCCATTTTACTCGATCTCCTAAACGGTTAAAGATAAGACATCGCGGCTTTCACCAGTGGATTTAGCACCTCATTTTACATAAAATAGGTTCTATAAGTCTGCTTTCAGAAGTTGATTAAGGTACAAACGAATAAAATGTTTATATATCACATTTTCAAATATCTATTATTCTCCATTTTACTCTATCTCCTAAACGGCTAAAGATAAGACATCGCGGTTTTTACCAGTGTATTTAGCACTTTATTTTACATAAAATAAGTTCTATAAGTCTACTCTCAAGAGTTGATAAAGGTACAAACGAATAAAATGTTTATATATCACATTTTCAAGTATTTATTATTCTCCATTTTACTCGATCTCCTAAACGGTTAAAGATAGGACATCGCGGTTTTTACCAGTGGATTTAGCACCTCATTTTACATAAAATAAGTTCTATAAGTCTTCTCTCAAGAGTTGATAAAGGTACAAACGAATAAAATGTTTATATATCACATTTTCAAATATCTATTATTCTCCATTTTACTCTATCTCCTAAACGGTTAAAGACAGGACATCGTGGTTTTCACAAGTGGATTTAGCACCTCATTTTACATAAAATAAGTCCTATAAGTCTACTCTCAAGACTTGATAAAGGTACAAACGAATAAAATGTTTATATATCACATTTTCAAATATCTATTATTCTCCATTTTACTCGATATCCTAAACGGTTAAAGTTAGGACATCGCGGTTTTCACCAGTGGATTTTGCACCTCATTTTACATAAAATAAGTCATATAAGTCTACTCTCAAGAGTTGATAAAGGTACAAACGAATAAAATGTTTATATATCACATTTTCAAATATCTATTATTTTCCATTTTACACGATCTCCTAAACGGTTAGAGATAGGACATCGCGGTTTTCACTAGTGGATTAAGCACCTGATTTTACATAAAATAAGTCCTATAAGTCTACTGTCAAGAGTTGATAAAGGTACAAACGAATAAAATGTTTATATATCATATTTTCAAATATCTATTATTCTCCATTTTACTCGATGTCACAAACGGTTGAAGATAGGACATCGCGGTTTTTACCAATGGATTTAGCACCTCATTTTACAAAAAATAAGTCCTATAAGTCTACTGTCAAGAGTTGATAAAGGTACAAACGAATAAAATGTTTATATATCACATTTTCAAATATCTATTATTCTCCATTTAACTCGATCTCCTAAACGGTTACAGATAGGACATCGCGGTTTTCACCAGTGAAATAAGCACCTCATTTTACATAAAATAAGTCCTATAAGTCTACTCTCAAGAGTTGATAAAGGTACAAACGAATAAAATGTTTATATATCACATTTTCAAATATCTATTATCCTCCATTATACTCAATCTCCTAAACTGTTAAAGATTGGACATTGCGGTTTTCACCAGTGGATTAAGCACCTCATTTTACATAAAATAAGTCATATAAGTCTACTCTCAAGGATTGATAAAGGTACAAACGAATAAAATGTTTATATATCACATTTTCAAATATCTATTATTCTCCATTTAACTCGATCTCCTAAACGGTTACAGATAGGACATCGCGGTTTTCACCAGTGGAATAAGCACCTCATATTACATAAAATAAGTCCTATAAGTCTACTCTCAAGAGTTGATAAAGGTACAAACGAATAAAATGTATATATATCACATTTTCAAGTATTTATTATTCTCCATTTTACTCGATCTCCTAAACGGTTAAAGATAGGACATCGCGGTTTTTACCAGTGGATTTAGCACCTCATTTTACATAAAATAAGTTCTATAAGTCTACTCTCAAGAGTTGATAAAGGTACAAACGAATAAAATGTTTATATATCACATTTTCAAATATCTATTATTCTCCATTTAACTCGATCTCCTAAACGGTTACAGATAGGACATCGCGGTTTTCACCAGTGGAATAAGCACCTCATATTACATATAATAAGTCCTATAAGTCTACTCTCAAGAGTTGATAAAGGTACAAACGAATTAAATGTATATAAATCACATTTTCAAATATCTATTATTCTCCACTTTACTCAATATCCTAAACGGTTACAGATAGGACATCGCAGTTTTCATTAGTGGAATAAGCACCTCATTTTACATAAAATAAGTCCTATAAGTCTACTCTCAAGAGTTGATAAAGGTACAAACAAATAAAATGTTTATATATCACATTTTCAAGTATTTATTATTCTCCATTTTACTCGATCTCCTAAACGGTTAAAGATAGGACATCGCGGTTTTCACCAGTGGATTTTGCACTTCATTTTACAGAAAATAAGTCCTGTAAGTCTACTCTCAAGTGTTGATAAAGGTACAAACGAATAAAATATATATATATCACATTTTCAAATATCTATTATTATCCATTTTACTTGATCTCCTAAACGGTTAAAAATAGGTCCTTGCAATTTTCACCAGTGGATTTAGCACCTCATTTTACATAAAATTAGTCCTATAGTCTGCTCTCAAGAGTTTATAAAGGTTCAAGCGAATAAAATGTTTATATATCACATTTTCAAATATCTATTATTCTCCATTTTACTCGATCTCCTAAACGGTTAAAGATTGGACATTGCAATTTTCACCAGTGGATTTAGCACCTCATTTTACATAAAATAAGTCATATAAGTCTACTCTCAAGGATTGATAAAGGTACAAACGAATAAAATGTTTATATATCACATTTTCAAATATCTATTATTCTCCATTTAACTCGATCTCCTAAACGGTTACAGATAGGACATCGCGGTTTTTACCAGTGGAATAAGCACCTCATATTACATAAAATAAGTCCTATAAGTCTACTCTCAAGGGTTGATACCGGGACAAACGAATAAAATGTATATAAATCACATTTTCAAATATCTATTATTTTCCATTTTACACGATCTCCTAAACGGTTAGAGATAGGACATCGCGGTTTTCACTAGTGGATTAAGCACCTCATTTTACATAAAATAAGTCTTATAAGTCTACTGTCAAGAGTTAATAAAGGTACAAACGAATAAAATGTTTATATATCATATTTTCAAATATCTATTATTCTCCATTTTACTAGATCTCCTAAACGGTTAAAGATAGGACATCGCGGTTTTCACCAGTGGATTTAGCACCTCATTTTACATAAAATAGGTTCTATAAGTCTGCTTTCAGGAGTTGATAAAGGTACAAACGAATAAAATGATTATATATCACATTTTTAAATATCTATTATTTTCCATTTTACTCTATCTCCTAAACGGCTAAAGATAAGACATAGCGGTTTTCACCAGTGGATTGAGCACTTTATTTTACATAAAATAAGTTCTATAAGTCTTCTCTCAAGAGTTGATAAAGGTTTAAAAGAATAAAATGTTTATATCACATTTTTAAATATCTATTATTCTCCATTTTACTCTATCTCCTAAACGGTTAAAGATAGGACATCGCGGTTTTCACCAGTGGAATAAGCACCTCAATTTACATAAAATAAGTTCAATAAGTCTACTCTCAAGAGTTGATAAAGGAACAAACGAATAAAATGTATATAAATCACATTTTCAAATATCTATTATTTTCCATTTTACTCTATCTCCTAAACGGTTAAAGATAGGACATCGCGGTTTTCACCAGTGGAATAAGCACCTCAATTTACATAAAATAAGTTCAATAAGTCTACTCTCAAGACTTGTTAAAGGTACAAACGAATAAAATGTTTATATATCACATTTTCAAATATCTATTATTCTCCATTTTACTCGATATCCTAAACGGTTAAAGTTAGGACATCGCGGTTTTCACCAGTGGATTTTGCACCTCATTTTACATAAAATAAGTCATATAAGTCTACTCTCAAGAGTTGATAAAGGTACAAACGAATAAAACGTTTATATATCACATTTTCAAATATCTATTATTTTCCATTTTACACGATCTCCTAAACGGTTAGATATAGGACATCGCGGTTTTCACTAGTGGATTAAGCACCTCATTTTACATAAAATAAGTCCTATAAGTCTACTGTCAAGAGTTGATAAAGGTACAAACGAATAAAATGTTTATATATCATATTTTCAAATATCTATTATTCTCCATTTTACTCGATCTCACAAACGGTTGAAGATAGGACATCGCGGTTTTTACCAATGGATTTAGCACCTCATTTTACAAAAAATAAGTCCTATAAGTCTACTGTCAAGAGTTGATAAAGGTACAAACGAATAAAATGTTTATATATCACATTTTCAAATATCTATTATCCTCCATTATACTCAATCTCCTAAACTGTTAAAGATTGGACATTGCGGTTTTCACCAGTGGATTTAGCACCTCATTTTACATAAAATAAGTCATATAAGTCTACTCTCAAGGATTGATAAAGGTACAAACGAATAAAATGTTTATATATCACATTTTCAAATATCTATTATTCTCCATTTAACTCGATCTCCTAAACGGTTACAGATAGGACATCGCGGTTTTCACCAGTGGAATAAGCACCTCATATTACATAAAATAAGTCCTATAAGTCTACTCTCAAGAGTTGATAAAGGTACAAACGAATAAAATGTGTATATATCACATTTTCAAATATCTATTATTTTCCATTTTACTAGATCTCCTAAACGGTTAAAGATAGGACATCGCGGTTTTCACCAGTGGATTTAGCTCCTCATTTTACATAAAATAGGTTCTATAAGTCTGCTTTCAGGAGTTGATAAAGGTACAAACGAATAAAATGTATATATATCACATTTTCAAATATCTATTATTTTCCATTTTACTCTATCTCCTAAACGGCTAAAGATAAGACATAGCGGTTTTCACCAGTGGATTGAGCACTTTATTTTACATAAAATAAGTTCTATAAGTCTTCTCTCAAGAGTTGATAAAGGTTTAAACGAATAAAATGTTTATATCACATTTTTAAATATCTATTATTCTCCATTTTACTCTATCTCCTAAACGGTTAAAGATAGGACATCGCGGTTTTCACCAGTGGAATAAGCACCTCAATTTACATAAAATAAGTTCAATAAGTCTACTCTCAAGAGTTGATAAAGGTACAAACGAATAAAATGTTTATATATCACATTTTCAAATATCTATTATTCTCCACTTAACCCGATCTCCTATACGGTTACAGATATTACATCGCGGCTTTCACCAGTGGAATAAGCACCTCATATTACATAAAATAAGTCCTATAAGTCTACTCTCAAGAGTTGATAAAGGTACAAACAAATAAAATGTTTATATATCACATTTTCAAATATCTTATATTCTTCATTTTACTCGATCTCTTAAACGGTTAAAGATTGGACATCGCGGTTTATACCAGTGGATTTAGCACTTCATTTTACATATAATAAGTCCTATAAGTCTTCTCTCAAGTGTTGATAAAGGTACAAACGAATAAAATGTTTATATATCACATTTTCAAATATTTATTTTTCTCCATTTAACTCGATCTTTTAATCGGTTAAAGATAGGACATCGCGGCTTTCACCAGTGGATTTAGCACCTTATTTTACATAAAATAAGTCCTATAAGTCTACTCTCATAAGTTGATAAAGGTACAAACGAATAAAATGTTTATGTATCACATTTTCAAATATCTGTTATACTCCATTTTACTCGATCTCCTAAACGGTTAAAGATAGGACATCGCGGTTTTCACCAGTGGATTTAGCACCTCATTTTACATAAAATAAGTCCTATAAGTCTACTGTCAAGAGTTGATAAAGGTACAAACGAATAAAATGTTTATATATCATATTTTCAAATATCTATTATTCTCCATTTTACTCGATCTCCTAAACGGTTAAAGATAAGACATCGCGGCTTTCACCAGTGGATTTAGCACCTCATTTTACATAAAATAGGTTCTATAAGTCTGCTTTCAGGAGTTGATTAAGGTACAAACGAATAAAATGTTTATATATCACATTTTCAAATATCTATTATTCTCCATTTTACTCTATCTCCTAAACGGCTAAAGATAAGACATCGCGGTTTTTACCAGTGTATTTAGCACTTTATTTTACATAAAATAAGTTCTATAAGTCTACTCTCAAGAGTTGATAAAGGTACAAACGAATAAAATGTTTATATATCACATTTTCAAGTATTTATTATTCTCCATTTTACTCGATCTCCTAAACGGTTAAAGATAGGACATCGCGGTTTTTACCAGTGGATTTAGCATTTCATTTTACATAAAATAAGTTCTATAAGTCTTCTCTCAAGAGTTGATAAAGGTACAAACGAATAAAATGTTTATATATCACATTTTCAAATATCTATTATTCTCCATTTTACTCTATCTCCTAAACGGTTAAAGACAGGACATCGTGGTTTTCACAAGTGGATTTAGCACCTCATTTTACATAAAATAAGTCCTATAAGTCTACTCTCAAGACTTGATAAAGGTACAAACGAATAAAATGTTTATATATCACATTTTCAAATATCTATTATTCTCCATTTTACTCGATATCCTAAACGGTTAAAGTTAGGACATCGCGGTTTTCACCAGTGGATTTTGCACCTCATTTTACATAAAATAAGTCATATAAGTCTACTCTCAAGAGTTGATAAAGGTACAAACGAATAAAATGTTTATATATCACATTTTCAAATATCTATTATTTTCCATTTTACACGATCTCCTAAACGGTTAGAGATAGGACATCGCGGTTTTCACTAGTGGATTAAGCACCTCATTTTACATAAAATAAGTCCTATAAGTCTACTGTCAAGAGTTGATAAAGGTACAAACGAATAAAATGTTTATATATCATATTTTCAAATATCTATTATTCTCCATTTTACTCGATCTCACAAACGGTTGAAGATAGGACATCGCGGTTTTTACCAATGGATTTAGCACCTCATTTTACAAAAAATAAGTCCTATAAGTCTACTGTCAAGAGTTGATAAAGGTACAAACGAATAAAATGTTTATATATCACATTTTCAAATATCTATTATCCTCCATTATACTCAATCTCCTAAACTGTTAAAGATTGGACATTGCGGTTTTCACCAGTGGATTTAGCACCTCATTTTACATAAAATAAGTCATATAAGTCTACTCTCAAGGATTGATAAAGGTACAAACGAATAAAATATTTATATATCACATTTTCAAATATCTATTATTCTCCATTTAACTCGATCTCCTAAACGGTTACAGATAGGACATCGCGGTTTTCACCAGTGGAATAAGCACCTCATATTACATAAAATAAGTCCTATAAGTCTACTCTCAAGAGTTGATAAAGGTACAAACGAATAAAATGTATATATATCACATTTTCAAGTATTTATTATTCTCCATTTTACTCGATCTCCTAAACGGTTAAAGATAGGACATCGCGGTTTTTACCAGTGGATTTAGCACCTCATTTTACATAAAATAAGTTCTATAAGTCTACTCTCAAGAGTTGATAAAGGTACAAACGAATAAAATGTTTATATATCACATTTTCAAATATCTATTATTCTCCATTTAACTCGATCTCCTAAACGGTTACAGATAGGACATCGCGGTTTTCACCAGTGGAATAAGCACCTCATATTACATAAAATAAGTCCTATAAGTCTACTCTCAAGAGTTGATAAAGGTACAAACGAATAAAATGTATATATATCACATTTTCAAGTATTTATTATTCTCCATTTTACTCGATCTCCTAAACGGTTAAAGATAGGACATCGCGGTTTTTACCAGTGGATTTAGCACCTCATTTTACATAAAATAAGTTCTATAAGTCTACTCTCAAGAGTTGATAAAGGTACAAACGAATAAAATGTTTATATATCACATTTTCAAATATCTATTATTCTCCATTTAACTCGATCTCCTAAACGGTTACAGATAGGACATCGCGGTTTTCACCAGTGGAATAAGCACCTCATATTACATAAAATAAGTCCTATAAGTCTACTCTCAAGAGTTGATAAAGGTACAAACGAATTAAATGTATATAAATCACATTTTCAAATATCTATTATTCTCCAGTTTACTCAATATCCTAAACGGTTACAGATAGGACATCGCAGTTTTCATTAGTGGAGTAAGCACCTCATTTTACATAAAATAAGTCCTATAAGTCTACTCTCAAGAGTTGATAAAGGTACAAACAAATAAAATGTTTATATATCACATTTTCAAGTATTTATTATTCTCCATTTTACTCGATCTCCTAAACGGTTAAAGATAGGACATCGCGGTTTTCACCAGTGGATTTTGCACTTCATTTTACAGAAAATAAGTCCTGTAAGTCTACTCTCAAGTGTTGATAAAGGTACAAACGAATAAAATATATATATATCACATTTTCAAATATCTATTATTATCCATTTTACTTGATCTCCTAAACGGTTAAAAATAGGTCCTTGCAATTTTCACCAGTGGATTTAGCACCTCATTTTACATAAAATTAGTCCTATAGTCTGCTCTCAAGAGTTTATAAAGGTTCAAGCGAATAAAATGTTTATATATCACATTTTCAAATATCTATTATTCTCCATTTTACTCGATCTCCTAAACGGTTAAAGATTGGACATTGCAATTTTCACCAGTGGATTTAGCACCTCATTTTACATAAAATAAGTCATATAAGTCTACTCTCAAGGATTGATAAAGGTACAAACGAATAAAATGTTTATATATCACATTTTCAAATATCTATTATTCTCCATTTAACTCGATCTCCTAAACGGTTACAGATAGGACATCGCGGTTTTTACCAGTGGAATAAGCACCTCATATTACATAAAATAAGTCCTATAAGTCTACTCTCAAGGGTTGATACCGGGACAAACGAATAAAATGTATATAAATCACATTTTCAAATATCTATTATTTTCCATTTTACACGATCTCCTAAACGGTTAGAGATAGGACATCGCGGTTTTCACTAGTGGATTAAGCACCTCATTTTACATAAAATAAGTCTTATAAGTCTACTGTCAAGAGTTAATAAAGGTACAAACGAATAAAATGTTTATATATCATATTTTCAAATATCTATTATTCTCCATTTTACTAGATCTCCTAAACGGTTAAAGATAGGACATCGCGGTTTTCACCAGTGGATTTAGCACCTCATTTTACATAAAATAGGTTCTATAAGTCTGCTTTCAGGAGTTGATAAAGGTACAAACGAATAAAATGATTATATATCACATTTTTAAATATCTATTATTTTCCATTTTACTCTATCTCCTAAACGGCTAAAGATAAGACATAGCGGTTTTCACCAGTGGATTGAGCACTTTATTTTACATAAAATAAGTTCTATAAGTCTTCTCTCAAGAGTTGATAAAGGTTTAAAAGAATAAAATGTTTATATCACATTTTTAAATATCTATTATTCTCCATTTTACTCTATCTCCTAAACGGTTAAAGATAGGACATCGCGGTTTTCACCAGTGGAATAAGCACCTCAATTTACATAAAATAAGTTCAATAAGTCTACTCTCAAGAGTTGATAAAGGAACAAACGAATAAAATGTATATAAATCACATTTTCAAATATCTATTATTTTCCATTTTACTCGATCTCCTAAACGGTTAAAGATAGGACATCGCGGTTTTCACCAGTGGATTTAGCACCTCATTTTACATAAAATAGGTTCTATAAGTCTGCTTTCAGGAGTTGATAAAGGTACAAACGAATAAAATGTTTATATATCACATTTTCAAACATCTATTATTTTCCATTTTACTCTATCTCCTAAACGGCTAAAGATAAGACATAGCGGTTTTCACCAGTGGATTGAGCACTTTATTTTACATAAAATAAGTTCTATAAGTCTTCTCTCAAGAGTTGATAAAGGTTTAAACGAATAAAATGTTTATATCACATTTTTAAATATCTATTATTCTCCATTTTACTCTATCTCCTAAACGGTTAAAGATAGGACATCGCGGTTTTCACCAGTGGAATAAGCACCTCAATTTACATAAAATAAGTTCAATAAGTCTACTCTCAAGAGTTGATAAAGGTACAAACGAATAAAATGTTTATATATCACATTTTCAAATATCTATTATTCTCCATTTAACCCGATCTCCTATACGGTTACAGATAGGACATCGCGGCTTTCACCAGTGGAATAAGCACCTCATATTACATAAAATAAGTCCTATAAGTCTACTCTCAAGAGTTGATAAAGGTACAAACGAATAAAATGTTTATATATCACATTTTTAAATATCTATTATTTTCCATTTTACTCTATCTCCTAAACGGCTAAAGATAAGACATAGCGGTTTTCACCAGTGGATTGAGCACTTTATTTTACATAAAATAAATTCTATAAGTCTTCTCTCAAGAGTTGATAAAGGTTTAAACGATTAAAATGTTTATATCACATTTTTAAATATCTATTATTCTCCATTTTACTCTATCTCCTAAACGGTTAAAGATAGGACATCGTGGTTTTCACCAGTGGAATAGGCACCTCAATTTACATAAAATAAGTTCAATAAGTCTACTCTCAAGAGTTGATAAAGGAACAAACGAATAAAATGTATATAAATCACATTTTCAAATATCTATTATTTTCCATTTTACTCGATCTCCTAAACGGTTAAAGATAGGACATCGCGGTTTTCACCAGTGGATTGAGCACTTTATTTTACATAAAATAAGTCCTATAAGTCTACTCTCAAGAGTTGATAAAGGTACAAACGAATAAAATGTTTATATATCACATTTTCAAATATCTATTATTCTCCATTTAACCCGATCTCCTATACGGTTACAGATAAGACATCGCGGCTTTCACCAGTGGAATAAGCACCTCATATTACATAAAATAAGTCCTATAAGTCTACTCTCAAGAGTCGATAAAGGTACAAACAAATAAAATGTTTATATATCACATTTTCAAATATCTTATATTCTTCATTTTACTCGATCTCTTAAACGGTTAAAGATTGGACATCGCGGTTTATACCAGTGGATTTAGCACTTCATTTTACATATAATAAGTCCTATAAGTCTTCTCTCAAGTGTTGATAAAGGTACAAACGAATAAAATGTTTATATATCACATTTTCAAATATTTATTATTCTCTATATTACTCGATCTCCTAAACGGTTACAGATAGAACATCGCGGTTTTCACCAGCGGATTTAGCACCACATTTTACATAAAAAAAGTCTTATAAGTCTACTTTAAAGAGTTGTTAAAGGTACAAACGAATAAAATGTTTATATATCACATTTTCAAATATTTATTATTCTCTATATTACTCGATCTCCTAAACGATTACAGATAGAACATCGCGGTTTTCACCAGCGGATTTAGCACCACATTTTACATAAAAAAAGTCTTATAAGTCTACTTTAAAGAGTTGATAAAGGTACAAACGAATAAAATGTTTATATATCACATTTTCAAGTATTTATTTTTCTCCATTTAACTCGATCTTTTAATCGGTTAAAGATAGGACATCGCGGCTTTCACCAGTGGATTTAGCACCTTATTTTACATAAAATAAGTCCTATAAGTCTACTCTCATAAGTTGATAAAGGTACAAACGAATAAAATGTTTATGTATCACATTTTCAAATATCTGTTATACTCCATTTTACTCGATCTCCTAAACGGTTAAAGATAGGACATCGCGGTTTTCAATAGTGGATTTAGCACCTCATTTTACATAAAATAAGTTCTATAAGTCTACTCTCAAGAGTTGATAAAGGTACAAACGAATAAAATGTTTATATATCACATTTTCAAATATCTATTATTCTCCATTTTACTCGATATCCTAAACGGTTAAAGTTAGGACATCGCGGTTTTCAATAGTGGATTTTGCACTTCATTTTACATAAAATAAGTCATATAAGTCTACTCTCAAGAGTTGATAAAGGTACAAACGAATAAAATGTTTATATATCACATTTTCAAATATCTATTATTTTCCATTTTACACGATCTCCTAAACGGTTAGAGATAGGACATCGCGGTTTTCACTAGTGGATTAAGCACCTCATTTTACATAAAATAAGTCTTATAAGTCTACTGTCAAGAGTTAATAAAGGTACAAACGAATAAAATGTTTATAAATCATATTTTCAAATATCTATTATTCTCCATTTTACTAGATCTCCTAAACGGTTAAAGATAGGACATCGCGGTTTTCACCAGTGGATTTAGCACCTCATTTTACATAAAATAGGTTCTATAAGTCTGCTTTCAGGAGTTGATAAAGGTACAAACGAATAAAATGTTTATATATCACATTTTCAAACATCTATTATTTTCCATTTTACTCTATCTCCTAAACGGCTAAAGATAAGACATAGCGGTTTTCACCAGTGGATTGAGCACTTTATTTTACATAAAATAAGTTCTATAAGTCTTCTCTCAAGAGTTGATAAAGGTTTAAACGAATAAAATGTTTATATCGCATTTTTAAATATCTATTATTCTCCATTTTACTCTATCTCCTAAACGGTTAAAGATAGGACATCGCGGTTTTCGCCAGTGGAATAAGCACCTCAATTTACATAAAATAAGTTCAATAAGTCTACTCTCAAGAGTTGATAAAGGTACAAACGAATAAAATGTTTATATATCACATTTTCAAATATCTATTATTCTCCATTTAACCCGATCTCCTATACGGTTACAGATAGGACATCGCGGCTTTCACCAGTGGAATAAGCACCTCATATTACATAAAATAAGTCCTATAAGTCTACTCTCAAGAGTTGATAAAGGTACAAACAAATAAAATGTTTATATATCACATTTTCAAATATCTTATATTCTTCATTTTACTCGATCTCTTAAACGGTTAAAGATTGGACATCGCGGTTTATACCAGTGGATTTAGCACTTCATTTTACATATAATAAGTCCTATAAGTCTTCTCTCAAGTGTTGATAAAGGTACAAACGAATAAAATGTTTATATATCACATTTTCAAATATTTATTTTTCTCCATTTAACTCGATCTTTTACTCGGTTAAAGATAGGACATCGCGGCTTTCACCAGTGGATTTAGCACCTTATTTTACATAAAATAAGTCCTATAAGTCTACTCTCATAAGTTGATAAAGGTACAAACGAATAAAATGTTTATGTATCACATTTTCAAATATCTGTTATACTCCATTTTACTCGATCTCCTAAACGGCTAAAGATAAGACATAGCGGTTTTCACCAGTGGATTGAGCACTTTATTTTACATAAAATAAGTTCTATAAGTCTACTCTCAAGAGTTGATAAAGGTTTAAACGAATAAAATGTTTATATCACATTTTTAAATATCTATTATTCTCCATTTTACTCTATCTCCTAAACGGATAAAGATAGGACATAGCGGTTTTCACCAGTGGATTGAGCACTTTATTTTACATAAAATAAGTTCTATAAGTCTTCTCTCAAGAGTTGATAAAGGTTTAAACGAATAAAATGTTTATATCACATTTTTAAATATCTATTATTCTCCATTTTACTCTATCTCCTAAACGGTTAAAGATAGGACATCGCGGTTTTCACCAGTGGAATAAGCACCTCATATTACATAAAATAAGTCCTATAAGTCTACTCTCAAGAGTCGATAAAGGTACAAACAAATAAAATGTTTATATATCACATTTTCAAATATCTTATATTCTTCATTTTACTCGATCTCTTAAACGGTTAAAGATTGGACATCGCGGTTTATACCAGTGGATTTAGCACTTCATTTTACATATAATAAGTCCTATAAGTCTTCTCTCAAGTGTTGATAAAGGTACAAACGAATAAAATGTTTATATATCACATTTTCAAATATTTATTATTCTCTATATTACTCGATCTCCTAAACGGTTACAGATAGAACATCGCGGTTTTCACCAGCGGATTTAGCACCACATTTTACATAAAAAAAGTCTTATAAGTCTACTTTAAAGAGTTGTTAAAGGTACAAACGAATAAAATGTTTATATATCACATTTTCAAATATTTATTATTCTCTATATTACTCGATCTCCTAAACGATTACAGATAGAACATCGCGGTTTTCACCAGCGGATTTAGCACCACATTTTACATAAAAAAAGTCTTATAAGTCTACTTTAAAGAGTTGATAAAGGTACAAACGAATAAAATGTTTATATATCACATTTTCAAGTATTTATTTTTCTCCATTTAACTCGATCTTTTAATCGGTTAAAGATAGGACATCGCGGCTTTCACCAGTGGATTTAGCACCTTATTTTACATAAAATAAGTCCTATAAGTCTACTCTCATAAGTTGATAAAGGTACAAACGAATAAAATGTTTATGTATCACATTTTCAAATATCTGTTATACTCCATTTTACTCGATCTCCTAAACGGTTAAAGATAGGACATCGCGGTTTTCAATAGTGGATTTAGCACCTCATTTTACATAAAATAAGTTCTATAAGTCTACTCTCAAGAGTTGATAAAGGTACAAACGAATAAAATGTTTATATATCACATTTTCAAATATCTATTATTCTCCATTTTACTCGATATCCTAAACGGTTAAAGTTAGGACATCGCGGTTTTCAATAGTGGATTTTGCACTTCATTTTACATAAAATAAGTCATATAAGTCTACTCTCAAGAGTTGATAAAGGTACAAACGAATAAAATGTTTATATATCACATTTTCAAATATCTATTATTTTCCATTTTACACGATCTCCTAAACGGTTAGAGATAGGACATCGCGGTTTTCACTAGTGGATTAAGCACCTCATTTTACATAAAATAAGTCTTATAAGTCTACTGTCAAGAGTTAATAAAGGTACAAACGAATAAAATGTTTATAAATCATATTTTCAAATATCTATTATTCTCCATTTTACTAGATCTCCTAAACGGTTAAAGATAGGACATCGCGGTTTTCACCAGTGGATTTAGCACCTCATTTTACATAAAATAGGTTCTATAAGTCTGCTTTCAGGAGTTGATAAAGGTACAAACGAATAAAATGTTTATATATCACATTTTCAAACATCTATTATTTTCCATTTTACTCTATCTCCTAAACGGCTAAAGATAAGACATAGCGGTTTTCACCAGTGGATTGAGCACTTTATTTTACATAAAATAAGTTCTATAAGTCTTCTCTCAAGAGTTGATAAAGGTTTAAACGAATAAAATGTTTATATCGCATTTTTAAATATCTATTATTCTCCATTTTACTCTATCTCCTAAACGGTTAAAGATAGGACATCGCGGTTTTCGCCAGTGGAATAAGCACCTCAATTTACATAAAATAAGTTCAATAAGTCTACTCTCAAGAGTTGATAAAGGTACAAACGAATAAAATGTTTATATATCACATTTTCAAATATCTATTATTCTCCATTTAACCCGATCTCCTATACGGTTACAGATAGGACATCGCGGCTTTCACCAGTGGAATAAGCACCTCATATTACATAAAATAAGTCCTATAAGTCTACTCTCAAGAGTTGATAAAGGTACAAACAAATAAAATGTTTATATATCACATTTTCAAATATCTTATATTCTTCATTTTACTCGATCTCTTAAACGGTTAAAGATTGGACATCGCGGTTTATACCAGTGGATTTAGCACTTCATTTTACATATAATAAGTCCTATAAGTCTTCTCTCAAGTGTTGATAAAGGTACAAACGAATAAAATGTTTATATATCACATTTTCAAATATTTATTTTTCTCCATTTAACTCGATCTTTTACTCGGTTAAAGATAGGACATCGCGGCTTTCACCAGTGGATTTAGCACCTTATTTTACATAAAATAAGTCCTATAAGTCTACTCTCATAAGTTGATAAAGGTACAAACGAATTAAATGTTTATGTATCACATTTTCAAATATCTGTTATACTCCATTTTACTCGATCTCCTAAACGGCTAAAGATAAGACATAGCGGTTTTCACCAGTGGATTGAGCACTTTATTTTACATAAAATAAGTTCTATAAGTCTACTCTCAAGAGTTGATAAAGGTTTAAACGAATAAAATGTTTATATCACATTTTTAAATATCTATTATTCTCCATTTTACTCTATCTCCTAAACGGATAAAGATAGGACATAGCGGTTTTCACCAGTGGATTGAGCACTTTATTTTACATAAAATAAGTTCTATAAGTCTTCTCTCAAGAGTTGATAAAGGTTTAAACGAATAAAATGTTTATATCACATTTTTAAATATCTATTATTCTCCATTTTACTCTATCTCCTAAACGGTTAAAGATAGGACATCGCGGTTTTCACCAGTGGAATAAGCACCTCAATTTACATAAAATAAGTTCAATAAGTCTACTCTCAAGAGTTGATAAAGGTACAAACGAATAAAATGTTTATATATCACATTTTCAAATATCTATTATTCTCCATTTAACCCGATCTCCTATACGGTTACAGATATTACATCGCGGCTTTCACCAGTGGAATAAGCACCTCATATTACATAAAATAAGTCCTATAAGTCTACTCTCAAGAGTTGATAAAGGTACAAACAAATAAAATGTTTATATATCACATTTTCAAATATCTTATATTCTTCATTTTACTCGATCTCTTAAACGGTTAAAGATTGGACATCGCGGTTTATACCAGTGGATTTAGCACTTCATTTTACATATAATAAGTCCTATAAGTCTTCTCTCAAGTGTTGATAAAGGTACAAACGAATAAAATGTTTATATATCACATTTTCAAGTATTTATTATTCTCCATTTTACTCGATCTCCTAAACGGTTAAAGATAGGACATCGCGGTTTTTTACCAGTGGATTTAGCACCTCATTTTACATAAAATAAGTTCTATAAGTCTACTCTCAAGAGTTGATAAAGGTACAAACGAATAAAATGTTTATATATCACATTTTCAAATATCTTATATTCTCCATTTTACTCGATATCCTAAACGGTTAAAGTTAGGACATCGCGGTTTTCACCAGTGGATTTTGCACCTCATTTTACATAAAATAAGTCATATAAGTCTACTCTCAAGAGTTGATAAAGGTACAAACGAATAAAATGTTTATATATCACATTTTCAAATATCTATTATTTTCCATTTTACACGATCTCCTAAACGGTTAGAGATAGGACATCGCGGTTTTCACTAGTGGATTAAGCACCTCATTTTACATAAAATAAGTCCTATAAGTCTACTGTCAAGAGTTGATAAAGGTACAAACGAATAAAATGTTTATATATCATATTTTCAAATATCTATTATTCTCCATTTTACTCGATCTCCTAAACGGTTAAAGATAGGACATCGCGGCTTTCACCAGTGGATTTAGCACCTCATTTTACATAAAATAGGTTCTATAAGTCTGCTTTCAGGAGTTGATTAAGGTACAAACGAATAAAATGTTTATATATCACATTTTCAAATATCTATTATTCTCCATTTTACTCTATCTCCTAAACGGCTAAAGATAAGACATCGCGGTTTTTACCAGTGTATTTAGCACTTTATTTTACATAAAATAAGTTCTATAAGTCTACTCTCAAGAGTTGATAAAGGTACAAACGAATAAAATGTTTATATATCACATTTTCAAGTATTTATTATTCTCCATTTTACTCGATCTCCTAAACGGTTAAAGATAGGACATCGCGGTTTTTACCAGTGGATTTAGCACCTCATTTTACATAAAATAAGTTCTATAAGTCTACTCTCAAGAGTTGATAAAGGTACAAACGAATAAAATGTTTATATATCACATTTTCAAATATCTATTATTCTCCATTTTACTCTATCTTCTAAACGGTTAAAGACAGGACATCGTGGTTTTCACAAGTGGATTTAGCACCTCATTTTACATAAAATAAGTCCTATAAGTCTACTCTCAAGACTTGTTAAAGGTACAAACGAATAAAATGTTTATATATCACATTTTCAAATATCTATTATTCTCCATTTTACTCGATATCCTAAACGGTTAAAGTTAGGACATCGCGGTTTTCACCAGTGGATTTTGCACCTCATTTTACATAAAATAAGTCCTATAAGTCTACTCTCAAGACTTGTTAAAGGTACAAACGAATAAAATGTTTATATATCACATTTTCAAATATCTATTATTTTCCATTTTACACGATCTCCTAAACGGTTAGAGATAGGACATCGCGGTTTTCACTAGTGGATTAAGCACCTCATTTTACATAAAATAAGTCCTATAAGTCTACTGTCAAGAGTTGATAAAGGTACAAACGAATAAAATGTTTATATATCATATTTTCAAATATCTATTATTCTCCATTTTACTCGATCTCACAAACGGTTGAAGATAGGACATCGCGGTTTTTACCAATGGATTTAGCACCTCATTTTACAAAAAATAAGTCCTATAAGTCTACTGTCAAGAGTTGATAAAGGTACAAACGAATAAAATGTTTATATATCACATTTTCAAATATCTATTATCCTCCATTATACTCAATCTCCTAAACTGTTAAAGATTGGACGTTGCGGTTTTCACCAGTGGATTTAGCACCTCATTTTACATAAAATAAGTCATATAAGTCTACTCTCAAGGATTGATAAAGGTACAAACGAATAAAATGTTTATATATCACATTTTCAAATATCTATTATTCTCCATTTTACTCTATCTCCTAAACGGCTAAAGATAAGACATCGCGGTTTTTACCAGTGTATTTAGCACTTTATTTTACATAAAATAAGTTCTATAAGTCTACTCTCAAGAGTTGATAAAGGTACAAACGAATAAAATGTTTATATATCACATTTTCAAGTATTTATTATTCTCCATTTTACTCGATCTCCTAAACGGTTAAAGATAGGACATCGCGGTTTTTACCAGTGGATTTAGCACCTCATTTTACATAAAATAAGTTCTATAAGTCTTCTCTCAAGAGTTGATAAAGGTACAAACGAATAAAATGTTTATATATCACATTTTCAAATATCTATTATTCTCCATTTTACTCTATCTCCTAAACGGTTAAAGACAGGACATCGTGGTTTTCACCAGTGGATTTTGCACCTCATTTTACATAAAATAAGTCATATAAGTCTACTCTCAAGAGTTGATAAAGGTACAAACGAATAAAATGTTTATATATCACATTTTCAAATATCTATTATTTTCCATTTTACACGATCTCCTAAACGGTTAGAGATAGGACATCGCGGTTTTCACTAGTGGATTAAGCACCTCATTTTACATAAAATAAGTCCTATAAGTCTACTGTCAAGAGTTGATAAAGGTACAAACGAATAAAATGTTTATATATCATATTTTCAAATATCTATTATTCTCCATTTTACTCGATCTCACAAACGGTTGAAGATAGGACATCGCGGTTTTTACCAATGGATTTAGCACCTCATTTTACAAAAAATAAGTCCTATAAGTCTACTGTCAAGAGTTGATAAAGGTACAAACGAATAAAATGTTTATATATCACATTTTCAAATATCTATTATTCTCCATTTAACTCGATCTCCTAAACGGTTACAGATAGGACATCGCGGTTTTCACCAGTGAAATAAGCACCTCATTTTACATAAAATAAGTCCTATAAGTCTACTCTCAAGAGTTGATAAAGGTACAAACGAATAAAATGTTTATATATCACATTTTCAAATATCTATTATCCTCCATTATACTCAATCTCCTAAACTGTTAAAGATTGGACATTGCGGTTTTCACCAGTGGATTTAGCACCTCATTTTACATAAAATAAGTCATATAAGTCTACTCTCAAGGATTGATAAAGGTACAAACGAATAAAATGTTTATATATCACATTTTCAAATATCTATTATTCTCCATTTAACTCGATCTCCTAAACGGTTACAGATAGGACATCGCGGTTTTCACCAGTGGAATAAGCACCTCATATTACATAAAATAAGTCCTATAAGTCTACTCTCAAGAGTTGATAAAGGTACAAACGAATAAAATGTATATATATCACATTTTCAAGTATTTATTATTCTCCATTTTACTCGATCTCCTAAACGGTTAAAGATAGGACATCGCGGTTTTTACCAGTGGATTTAGCACCTCATTTTACATAAAATAAGTTCTATAAGTCTACTCTCAAGAGTTGATAAAGGTACAAACGAATAAAATGTTTATATATCACATTTTCAAATATCTATTATTCTCCATTTAACTCGATCTCCTAAACGGTTACAGATAGGACATCGCGGTTTTCACCAGTGGAATAAGCACCTCATATTACATAAAATAAGTCCTATAAGTCTACTCTCAAGAGTTGATAAAGGTACAAACGAATTAAATGTATATAAATCACATTTTCAAATATCTATTATTCTCCACTTTACTCAATATCCTAAACGGTTACAGATAGGACATCGCAGTTTTCATTAGTGGAATAAGCACCTCATTTTACATAAAATAAGTCCTATAAGTCTACTCTCAAGAGTTGATAAAGGTACAAACAAATAAAATGTTTATATATCACATTTTCAAGTATTTATTATTCTCCATTTTACTCGATCTCCTAAACGGTTAAAGATAGGACATCGCGGTTTTCACCAGTGGATTTTGCACTTCATTTTACAGAAAATAAGTCCTGTAAGTCTACCCTCAAGTGTTGATAAAGGTACAAACGAATAAAATATATATATATCACATTTTCAAATATCTATTATTATCCATTTTACTTGATCTCCTAAACGGTTAAAAATAGGTCCTTGCAATTTTCACCAGTGGATTTAGCACCTCATTTTACATAAAATTAGTCCTATAGTCTGCTCTCAAGAGTTTATAAAGGTTCAAGCGAATAAAATGTTTATATATCACATTTTCAAATATCTATTATTCTCCATTTTACTCGATCTCCTAAACGGTTAAAGATTGGACATTGCAATTTTCACCAGTGGATTTAGCACCTCATTTTACATAAAATAAGTCATATAAGTCTACTCTCAAGGATTGATAAAGGTACAAACGAATAAAATGTTTATATATCACATTTTCAAATATCTATTATTCTCCATTTAACTCGATCTCCTAAACGGTTACAGATAGGACATCGCGGTTTTTACCAGTGGAATAAGCACCTCATATTACATAAAATAAGTCCTATAAGTCTACTCTCAAGGGTTGATACCGGGACAAACGAATAAAATGTATATAAATCACATTTTCAAATATCTATTATTCTCCACTTTACTCAATATCCTAAACGGTTACAGATAGGACATCGCGGTTTTCACCAGAGAAATAAGCACCTCATTTTACATAAAATAAGTCCTATAAGTCTACTCTCAAGAGTTGATAAAGGTACAAACGAATAAAATGTTAATATATCACATTTTCAAATAACTATTATTCTCCATTTTACTCTATCTTCTAAACGGCTAAAGATAAGACATCGCGGTTTTTACCAGTGGATTTAGCACTTTATTTTACATAAAATAAGTTCTATAAGTCTACTCTCAAGAGTTGATAAAGGTACAAACGAATAAAATGTTTATATATCACATTTTCAAGTATTTATTATTCTCCATTTTACTCGATCTCCTAAACGGTTAAAGATAGGACATCGCGGTTTTTACCAGTGGATTTAGCACCTCATTTTACATAAAATAAGTTCTATAAGTCTACTCTCAAGAGTTGATAAAGGTACAAACGAATAAAATGTTTATATATCACATTTTCAAATATCTATTATTCTCCATTTTACTCTATCTCCTAAACGGTTAAAGACAGGACATCGCGGTTTTCACAAGTGGATTTAGCACCTCATTTTACATAAAATAAGTCCTATAAGTCTACTCTCAAGACTTGATAAAGGTACAAACGAATAAAATGTTTATATATCACATTTTCAAATATCTATTATTCTCCATTTTACTCGATATCCTAAACGGTTAAAGTTAGGACATCGCGGTTTTCAATAGTGGATTTTCACCTCATTTTACATAAAATAAGTCATATAAGTCTACTCTCAAGAGTTGATAAAGGTACAAACGAATAAAATGTTTATATATCACATTTTCAAATATCTATTATTCTCCATTTTACTCGATATCCTAAACGGTTAAAGTTAGGACATCGCGGTTTTCACTAGTGGATTAAGCACCTCATTTTACATAAAATAAGTCTTATAAGTCTACTGTCAAGAGTTAATAAAGGTACAAACGAATAAAATGTTTATATATCATATTTTCAAATATCTATTATTCTCCATTTAACTCGATCTCCTAAACGGTTACAGATAGGACATCGCGGTTTTCACCAGTGGAATAAGCACCTCATATTACATAAAATAAGTCCTATAAGTCTACTCTCAAGAGTTGATAAAGGTACAAACGAATAAAATGTATATAAATCACATTTTCAAATATCTATTATTTTCCACTTTACTCAATATCCTAAACGGTTACAGATAGGACATCGCAGTTTTCATTAGTGGAATAAGCACCTCATTTTACATAAAATAAGTCCTATAAGTCTACTCTCAAGAGTTGATAAAGGTACAAACAAATAAAATGTTTATATATCACATTTTCAAGTATTTATTATTCTCCATTTTACTCGATCTCCTAAACGGTTAAAGATAGGACATCGCGGTTTTCACCAGTGGATTTTGCACTTCATTTTACAGAAAATAAGTCCTGTAAGTCTACTCTCAAGTGTTGATAAAGGTACAAACGAATAAAATATATATATATCACATTTTCAAATATCTATTATTATCCATTTTACTTGATCTCCTAAACGGTTAAAAATAGGTCCTTGCAATTTTCACCAGTGGATTTAGCACCTCATTTTACATAAAATTAGTCCTATAGTCTGCTCTCAAGAGTTTATAAAGGTTCAAGCGAATAAAATGTTTATATATCACATTTTCAAATATCTATTATTCTCCATTTTACTCGATCTCCTAAACGGTTAAAGATTGGACATTGCAATTTTCACCAGTGGATTTAGCACCTCATTTTACATAAAATAAGTCATATAAGTCTACTCTCAAGGATTGATAAAGGTACAAACGAATAAAATGTTTATATATCACATTTTCAAATATCTATTATTCTCCATTTAACTCGATCTCCTAAACGGTTACAGATAGGACATCGCGGTTTTTACCAGTGGAATAAGCACCTCATATTACATAAAATAAGTCCTATAAGTCTACTCTCAAGGGTTGATACCGGGACAAACGAATAAAATGTATATAAATCACATTTTCAAATATCTATTATTCTCCACTTTACTCAATATCCTAAACGGTTACAGATAGGACATCGCGGTTTTCACCAGAGAAATAAGCACCTCATTTTACATAAAATAAGTCCTATAAGTCTACTCTCAAGAGTTGATAAAGGTACAAACGAATAAAATGTTTATATATCACATTTTCAAATAACTATTATTCTCCATTTTACTCTATCTTCTAAACGGCTAAAGATAAGACATCGCGGTTTTTACCAGTGGATTTAGCACTTTATTTTACATAAAATAAGTTCTATAAGTCTACTCTCAAGAGTTGATAAAGGTACAAACGAATAAAATGTTTATATATCACATTTTCAAGTATTTATTATTCTCCATTTTACACGATCTCCTAAACGGTTAAAGATAGGACATCGCGGTTTTTACCAGTGGATTTAGCACCTCATTTTACATAAAATAAGTTCTATAAGTCTACTCTCAAGAGTTGATAAAGGTACAAACGAATAAAATGTTTATATATCACATTTTCAAATATCTATTATTCTCCATTTTACTCTATCTCCTAAACGGTTAAAGACAGGACATCGCGGTTTTCACAAGAGGATTTAGCACCTCATTTTACATAAAATAAGTCCTATAAGTCTACTCTCAAGACTTGATAAAGGTACAAACGAATAAAATGTTTATATATCACATTTTCAAATATCTATTATTCTCCATTTTACTCGATATCCTAAACGGTTAAAGTTAGGACATCGCGGTTTTCAATAGTGGATTTTCACCTCATTTTACATAAAATAAGTCATATAAGTCTACTCTCAAGAGTTGATAAAGGTACAAACGAATAATATGTTTATATATCACATTTTCAAATATCTATTATTTTCCATTTTACACGATCTCCTAAACGGTTAGAGATAGGACATCGCGGTTTTCACTAGTGGATTAAGCACCTCATTTTACATAAAATAAGTCTTATAAGTCTACTGTCAAGAGTTAATAAAGGTACAAACGAATAAAATGTTTATATATCATATTTTCAAATATCTATTATTCTCCATTTTACTAGATCTCCTAAACGGTTAAAGATAGGACATCGCGGTTTTCACCAGTGGATTGAGCACTTTATTTTACATAAAATAAGTTCTATAAGTCTTCTCTCAAGAGTTGATAAAGGTTTAAACGAATAAAGTGTTTATATCACATTTTTAAATATCTATTATTCTTCATTTTACTCTATCTCCTAAACGGTTAAAGATAGGACATCGCGGTTTTTACCAGTGGATTTAGCACCTCATTTTACATAAAATAGGTTCTATAAGTCTGCTTTCAGGAGTTGATAAAGGTACAAACGAATAAAATGTTTATATATCACATTTTTAAATATCTATTATTTTCCATTTTACTCTATCTCCTAAACGGCTAAAGATAAGACATAGCGGTTTTCACCAGTGGATTGAGCACTTTATTTTACATAAAATAAGTTCTATAAGTCTTCTCTCAAGAGTTGATAAAGGTTTAAACGAATAAAATGTTTATATCACATTTTTAAATATCTATTATTCTTCATTTTACTCTATCTCCTAAACGGTTAAAGATAGGACATCGCGGTTTTCACCAGTTTAATAAGCACCTCAATTTACATAAAATAAGTTCAATAAGTCTACTCTCAAGAGTTGATAAAGGTACAAACGAATAAAATGTTCATAAATCATATTTTCAAATATCTATTATTCTCCATTTTACTAGATCTCCTAAACGGTTAAAGATAGGACATCGCGGTTTTCACCAGTGGATTTAGCACCTCATTTTACATAAAATAGGTTCTATAAGTCTGCATTCAGGAGTTGATAAAGGTACAAACGAATAAAATGTTTATATATCACATTTTTAAATATCTATTATTTTCCATTTTACTCTATCTCCTAAACGGCTAAAGATAAGACATAGCGGTTTTCACCAGTGGATTGAGCACTTTATTTTACATAAAATAAGTTCTATAAGTCTTCTCTGAAGAGTTGATAAAGGTTTAAACGAATAAAATGTTTATATCACATTTTTAAATATCTATTATTCTCCATTTTACTCTATCTCCTAAACGGTTAAAGATAGGACATCGCGGTTTTCACCAGTGGAATAAGCACCTCATATTACATAAAATAAGTCCTATAAGTCTACTCTCAAGAGTTGATAAAGGTACAAACAAATAAAATGTTTATATATCACATTTTCAAATATCTTATATTCTTCATTTAGCTCGATCTCTAAAACGGTTAAAGATGGGACATCGCGGTTTATACCAGTGGATTTAGCACTTCATTTTACATATAATAAGTCCTATAAGTCTTCTCTCAAGTGTTGATAAAGGTACAAACGAATAAAATGTTTATATATCACATTTTCAAATATTTATTTTTCTCCATTTAACTCGATCTTTTAATCGGTTAAAGATAGGACATCGCGGCTTTCATCAGTGGATTTAGCACCTTATTTTACATAAAATAAGTCCTATAAGTCTACTCTCATAAGTTGATAAAGGTACAAACGAATAAAATGTTTATGTATAACATTTTCAAATATCTGTTATACTCCATTT
Source organism: Silvanus unidentatus (assembly GCA_963930825.1). Lineage (NCBI taxonomy): Eukaryota > Metazoa > Arthropoda > Insecta > Coleoptera > Silvanidae > Silvanus > Silvanus unidentatus. The sequence continues at coordinate 8,406,490 of OZ005760.1, read as the reverse complement.
TACTCGATCTCCTAAACGGTTAAAGATAGGACATCGCGGTTTTCACCAGTGGATTTAGCACCTCATTTTACATAAAATAAGTCCTATAAGTCTACTCTCAAGAGTTGATAAAGGTACAAACGAATAAAATGTTTATATATCACATTTTCAAGTATTTATTATTCTCCATTTTACTCGATCTCCTAAACGGTTAACGATAGGACATCGCGGTTTTCACAAGTGGATTTAGCACCTCATTTTACATAAAATAAGTCCTATAAGTCTACTCTCAAGACTTGATAAAGGTACAAACGAATAAAATGTTTATATATCACATTTTCAAATATCTATTATTCTCCATTTTACTCGATATCCTAAACGGTTAAAGTTAGGACATCGCGGTTTTCACCAGTGGATTTTGCACCTCATTTTACATAAAATAAGTCATATAAGTCTACTCTCAAGAGTTGATAAAGGTACAAACGAATAAAATGTTTATATATCACATTTTCAAATATCTATTATTTTCCATTTTACACGATCTCCTAAACGGTTAGAGATAGGACATCGCGGTTTTCACTAGTGGATTAAGCACCTCATTTTACATAAAATAAGTCCTATAAGTCTACTGTCAAGAGTTGATAAAGGTACAAACGAATAAAATGTTTATATATCATATTTTCAAATATCTATTATTCTCCATTTTTCTCGATCTCACAAACGGTTGAAGATAGGACATGGCGGTTTTTACCAATGGATTTAGCACCTCATTTTACAAAAAATAAGTCCTATAAGTCTACTGTCAAGAGTTGATAAAGGTACAAACGAATAAAATGTTTATATATAACATTTTCAAATATCTATTATTCTCCATTTAACTCGATCTCCTAAACGGTTACAGATAGGACATCGCGGTTTTCACCAGTGAAATAAGCACCTCATTTTACATAAAATAAGTCCTATAAGTCTACTCTCAAGAGTTGATAAAGGTACAAACGAATAAAATGTATATATATCACATTTTCAAATATCTATTATTCTCCATATTACTCGATCTCCTAAACTGTTACAAATAGAACATCACGGTTTTCACCAGTGGATTTAGCACCTCTTTTACAAAAAATAAGTCCTATAAGTCTACTGTCAAGAGTTAATAAAGGTACAAACGAATAAAATGTTTATATATCACATTTTCAAATATCTATTATCCTCCATTATACTCAATCTCCTAAACTGTTAAAGATTGGACATTGCGGTTTTCACCAGAGGATTTAGCACCTCATTTTACATAAAATAAGTCATATAAGTCTACTCTCAAGGATTGATAAAGGTACAAACGAATAAAATGTTTATATATCACATTTTCAAATATCTATAATTCTCCATTTAACTCGATCTCCTAAACGGTTACAGATAGGACATCGCGGTTTTCACCAGTGGAATAAGCACCTCATATTACATAAAATAAGTCCTATAAGTCTACTCTCAAGAGTTGATAAAGGTACAAACGAATAAAATGTAAATAAATCACATTTTCAAATATCTATTATTCTCCACTTTACTCAATATCCTAAACGGTTACAGATAGGACATCGCAGTTTTCATTAGTGGAATAAGCACCTCATTTTACATAAAATAAGTCCTATAAGTCTACTCTCAAGAGTTGATAAAGGTATAAACAAATAAAATGTTTAAATATCACATTTTCAAATATCTAATATTCTCCATTTTACTCGATCTCCTAAACGGTTAAAGATAGGACATCGCGGTTTTCACCAGTGGATTTTGCACTTCATTTTACAGAAAATAAGTCCTGTAAGTCTACTCTCAAGTGTTGATAAAGGTACAAACGAATAAAATATATATATATCACATTTTCAAATATCTATTATTATCCATTTTACTTGATCTCCTAAACGGTTAAAAATAGGTCCTTGCAATTTTCACCAGTGGATTTAGCAATTCATTTTACATAAAATTAGTCCTATAGTCTGCTCTCAAGAGTTTATAAAGGTTCAAGCGAATAAAATGTTTATATATCACATTTTCAAATATCTATTATTCTCCATTTTACTCGATCTCCTAAACGGTTAAAGATTGGACATTGCAATTTTCACCAGTGGATTTAGCACCTCATTTTACATAAAATAAGTCATATAAGTCTACTCTCAAGGATTGATAAAGGTACAAACGAATAAAATGTTTATATATCACATTTTCAAATATCTATTATTCTCCATTTAACTCGATCTCCTAAACGGTTACAGATAGGACATCGCGGTTTTTACCAGTGGAATAAGCACCTCATATTACATAAAATAAGTCCTATAAGTCTACTCTCAAGGGTTGATACCGGGACAAACGAATAAAATGTATATAAATCACATTTTCAAATATCTATTATTCTCCACTTTACTCAATATCCTAAACGGTTACAGATAGGACATCGCGGTTTTCACCAGAGGAATAAGCACCTCATTTTACATAAAATAAGTCCTATAAGTCTACTCTCAAGAGTTGATAAAGGTACAAACGAATAAAATGTATATAAATCACATATTCAAATATCTATTATTCTCCATTTTACTCGATCTCCTAAACGGTTAAAGAAAGGACATCGCAATTTTCACCAGAGGATTAAGCACCTCATTTTACATAAAATAAGTCATATAAGTCTACTCTCAAGAGTTGATAAAGGTACAAACGAATAAAATGTTTATATATCACATTTTCAAATATCTATTATTTTCCATTTTACACGATCTCCTAAACGGTTAAAGACAGGACATCGCGGTTTCGCAAGTGGATTTAGCACCTCATTTTACATAAAATAAGTCCTATAAGTCTACTCTCAAGACTTGATAAAGGTACAAACGAATAAAATGTTTATATATCACATTTTCAAATATCTATTATTCTCCATTTTACTCGATATCCTAAACGGTTGAAGTTAGGACATCGCGGTTTTCACCAGTGGATTTTGCACCTCATTTTACATAAAATAAGTCATATAAGTCTACTCTCAAGAGTTGATAAAGGTACAAACGAATAAAATGTTTATATATCACATTTTCAAATATCTATTATTTTCCATTTTACACGATCTCCTAAACGGTTAGAGATAGGACATCGCGGTTTTCACTAGTGGATTAAGCACCTCATTTTACATAAAATAAGTCCTATAAGTCTACTGTCAAGAGTTGATAAAGGTACAAACGAATAAAATGTTTATATATCACATTTTTAAATATCTATTATTTTCCATTTTACTCTATCTCCTAAACGGCTAAAGATAAGACATAGCGGTTTTCACCAGTGGATTGAGCACTTTATTTTACATAAAATAAGTTCTATAAGTCTTCTCTCAAGAGTTGATAAAGGTTTAAACGAATAAAATGTTTATATCACATTTTTAAATATCTATTATTCTCCATTTTACTCTATCTCCTAAACGGTTAAAGATAGGACATCGCGGTTTTCACCAGTGGAATAAGCACCTCATATTACATAAAATAAGTCCTATAAGTCTACTCTCAAGAGTTGATAAAGGTACAAACAAATAAAATGTTTATATATCACATTTTCAAATATCTTATATTCTTCATTTTACTCGATCTCTTAAACGGTTAAAGATTGGACATCGCGGTTTATACCAGTGGATTTAGCACTTCATTTTACATATAATAAGTCCTATAAGTCTTCTCTCAAGTGTTGATAAAGGTACAAACGAATAAAATGTTTATATATCACATTTTCAAATATTTATTTTTCTCCATTTAACTCGATCTTTTAATCGGTTAAAGATAGGACATCGCGGCTTTCATCAGTGGATTTAGCACCTTATTTTACATAAAATAAGTCCTATAAGTCTACTCTCATAAGTTGATAAAGGTACAAACGAATAAAATGTTTATGTATCACATTTTCAAATATCTGTTATACTCCATTTTACTCGATCTCCTAAACGGTTAAAGATAGGACATCGCGGTTTTCACCAGTGGATTTAGCACCTCATTTTACATAAAATAAGTCCTATAAGTCTACTCTCAAGAGTTGATAAAGGTACAAACGAATAAAATGTTTATATATCACATTTTCAAGTATTTATTATTCTCCATTTTACTCGATCTCCTAAACGGTTAAAGATAGGACATCGCGGTTTTCACAAGTGGATTTAGCACCTCATTTTACATAAAATAAGTCCTATAAGTCTACTCTCAAGACTTGATAAAGGTACAAACGAATAAAATGTTTATATATCACATTTTCAAATATCTATTATTCTCCATTTTACTCGATATCCTAAACGGTTAAAGTTAGGACATCGCGGTTTTCACCAGTGGATTTTGCACCTCATTTTACATAAAATAAGTCATATAAGTCTACTCTCAAGAGTTGATAAAGGTACAAACGAATAAAATGTTTATATATCACATTTTCAAATATCTATTATTTTCCATTTTACACGATCTCCTAAACGGTTAGAGATAGGACATCGCGGTTTTCACTAGTGGATTAAGCACCTCATTTTACATAAAATAAGTCCTATAAGTCTACTGTCTAGAGTTGATAAAGGTACAAACGAATAAAATGTTTATATATCATATTTTCAAATATCTATTATTCTCCATTTTTCTCGATCTCACAAACGGTTGAAGATAGGACATGGCGGTTTTTACCAATGGATTTAGCACCTCATTTTACAAAAAATAAGTCCTATAAGTCTACTGTCAAGAGTTGATAAAGGTACAAACGAATAAAATGTTTATATATAACATTTTCAAATATCTATTATTCTCCATTTAACTCGATCTCCTAAACGGTTACAGATAGGACATCGCGGTTTTCACCAGTGAAATAAGCACCTCATTTTACATAAAATAAGTCCTATAAGTCTACTCTCAAGAGTTGATAAAGGTACAAACGAATAAAATGTATATATATCACATTTTCAAATATCTATTATTCTCCATATTACTCGATCTCCTAAACTGTTACAAATAGAACATCACGGTTTTCACCAGTGGATTTAGCACCTCTTTTACAAAAAATAAGTCCTATAAGTCTACTGTCAAGAGTTGATAAAGGTACAAACGAATAAAATGTTTATATATCACATTTTCAAATATCTATTATCCTCCATTATACTCAAACTCCTAAACTGTTAAAGATTGGACATTGCAATTTTCACCAGTGGATTTAGCACCTCATTTTACATAAAATTAGTCCTATAGTCTGCTCTCAAGAGTTTATAAAGGTTCAAGCGAATAAAATGTTTATATATCACATTTTCAAATATCTATTATTCTCCATTTTACTCGATCTCCTAAACGGTTAAAGATTGGACATTGCAATTTTCACCAGTGGATTTAGCACCTCATTTTACATAAAATAAGTCATATAAGTCTACTCTCAAGGATTGATAAAGGTACAAACGAATAAAATGTTTATATATCACATTTTCAAATATCTATTATTCTCCATTTAACTCGATCTCCTAAACGGTTACAGATAGGACATCGCGGTTTTTACCAGTGGAATAAGCACCTCATATTACATAAAATAAGTCCTATAAGTCTACTCTCAAGTGTTGATACCGGGACAAACGAATAAAATGTATATAAATCACATTTTCAAATATCTATTATTCTCCACTTTACTCACTATCCTAAACGGTTACAGATAGGACATCGCGGTTTTCACCAGAGGAATAAGCACCTCATTTTACATAAAATAAGTCCTATAAGTCTACTCTCAAAAGTTGATAAAGGTACAAACGAATAAAATGTATATAAATCACATATTCAAATATCTATTATTCTCCATTTTACTCGATCTCCTAAACGGTTAAAGAAAGGACATCGCAATTTTCACCAGTGGATTAAGCACCTCATTTTACATAAAATAAGTCATATAAGTCTACTCTCAAGAGTTGATAAAGGTACAAACGAATAAAATGTTTATATATCACATTTTCAAATATCTATTATTTTCCATTTTACACGATCTCCTAAACGGTTAAAGACAGGACATCGCGGTTTCACAAGTGGATTTAGCACCTCATTTTACATAAAATAAGTCCTATAAGTCTACTCTCAAGACTTGATAAAGGTACAAACGAATAAAATGTTTATATATCACATTTTCAAATATCTATTATTCTCCATTTTACTCGATATCCTAAACGGTTGAAGTTAGGACATCGCGGTTTTCACCAGTGGATTTTGCACCTCATTTTACATAAAATAAGTCATATAAGTCTACTCTCAAGAGTTGATAAAGGTACAAACGAATAAAATGTTTATACATCACATTTTTAAATATCTATTATTTTCCATTTTACTCTATCTCCTAAACGGCTAAAGATAAGACATAGCGGTTTTCACCAGTGGATTGAGCACTTTATTTTACATAAAATAAGTTCTATAAGTCTTCTCTCAAGAGTTGATAAAGGTTTAAACGAATAAAATGTTTATATCACATTTTTAAATATCTATTATTCTCCATTTTACTCTATCTCCTAAACGGTTAAAGATAGGACATCGCGGTTTTTACCAGTGGAATAAGCACCTCATATTACATAAAATAAGTCCTATAAGTCTACTCTCAAGAGTTGATAAAGGTACAAACAAATAAAATGTTTATATATCACATTTTCAAATATCTTATATTCTTCATTTTACTCGATCTCTTAAACGGTTAAAGATTGGACATCGCGGTTTATACCAGTGGATTTAGCACTTCATTTTACATATAATAAGTCCTATAAGTCTTCTCTCAAGTGTTGATAAAGGTACAAACGAATAAAATGTTTATATATCACATTTTCAAATATTTATTTTTCTCCATTTAACTCGATCTTTTAATCGGTTAAAGATAGGACATCGCGGCTTTCATCAGTGGATTTAGCACCTTATTTTACATAAAATAAGTCCTATAAGTCTACTCTCATAAGTTGATAAAGGTACAAACGAATAAAATGTTTATGTATCACATTTTCAAATATCTGTTATACTCCATTTTACTCGATCTCCTAAACGGTTAAAGATTGGACATTGCAATTTTCACCAGTGGATTTAGCACCTCATTTTACATAAAATAAGTCATATAAGTCTACTCTCAAGGATTGATAAAGGTACAAACGAATAAAATGTTTATATATCACATTTTCAAATATCAATTATTCTCCATTTAACTCGATCTCCTAAACGGTTACAGATAGGACATCGCGGTTTTTACCAGTGGAATAAGCACCTCATATTACATAAAATAAGTCCTATAAGTCTACTCTCAAGGGTTGATACCGGGACAAACGAATAAAATGTATATAAATCACATTTTCAAATATCTATTATTCTCCCCTTTACTCAATATCCTAAACGGTTACAGATAGGACATCGCGGTTTTCACCAGAGGAATAAGCACCTCATTTTACATAAAATAAGTCCTATAAGTCTACTCTCAAAAGTTGATAAAGGTACAAACGAATAAAATGTATATAAATCACATATTCAAATATCTATTATTCTCCATTTTACTCGATCTCCTAAACGGTTAAAGAAAGGACATCGCAATTTTCACCAGTGGATTAAGCACCTCATTTTACATAAAATAAGTCATATAAGTCTACTCTCAAGAGTTGATAAAGGTACAAACGAATAAAATGTTTATATATCACATTTTCAAATATCTATTATTTTCCATTTTACACGATCTCCTAAACGGTTAAAGACAGGACATCGCGGTTTCACAAGTGGATTTAGCACCTCATTTTACATAAAATAAGTCCTATAAGTCTACTCTCAAGACTTGATAAAGGTACAAACGAATAAAATGTTTATATATCACATTTTCAAATATCTATTATTCTCCATTTTACTCGATATCCTAAACGGTTGAAGTTAGGACATCGCGGTTTTCACCAGTGGATTTTGCACCTCATTTTACATAAAATAAGTCATATAAGTCTACTCTCAAGAGTTGATAAAGGTACAAACGAATAAAATGTTTATATATCACATTTTCAAATATCTATTATTTTCCATTTTACACGATCTCCTAAACGGTTAGAGATAGGACATCGCGGTTTTCACTAGTGGATTAAGCACCTCATTTTACATAAAATAAGTCCTATAAGTCTACTGTCAAGAGTTGATAAAGGTACAAACGAATAAAATGTTTATATATCATATTTTCAAATATCTATTATTCTCCATTTTACTCGATCTCACAAACGGTTGAAGATAGGACATCGCGGTTTTTACTAATGGATTTAGCACCTCATTTTACAAAAAATAAGTCCTATAATTCTACTGTCAAGAGTTGATAAAGGTACAAACGAATAAAATGTTTATATATCACATTTTCAAATATCTATTATTCTCCATTTAACTCGATCTCCTAAACGGTTACAGATAGGACATCGCGGTTTTCACCAGTGGAATAAGCACCTCATATTACATAAAATAAGTCCTATAAGTCTACTCTCAAGAGTTGATAAAGGTACAAACGAATAAAATGTTTATATATCATATTTTCAAATATCTATTATTCTCCATTTTTCTCGATCTCACAAACGGTTGAAGATAGGACATGGCGGTTTTTACCAATGGATTTAGCACCTCATTTTACAAAAAATAAGTCCTATAAGTCTACTGTCAAGAGTTGATAAAGGTACAAACGGATAAAATGTTTATATATCACATTTTCAAATATCTATTATTTTCCATTTTACACGATCTCCTAAACGGTTAGAGATAGGACATCGCGGTTTTCACTAGTGGATTAAGCACCTCATTTTACATAAAATAAGTCCTATAAGTCTACTGTCAAGAGTTGATAAAGGTACAAACGAATAAAATGTTTATATATCATATTTTCAAATATCTATTATTCTCCATTTTTCTCGATCTCACAAACGGTTGAAGATAGGACATGGCGGTTTTTACCAATGGATTTAGCACCTCATTTTACAAAAAATAAGTCCTATAAGTCTACTGTCAAGAGTTGATAAAGGTACAAACGAATAAAATGTTTATATATAACATTTTCAAATATCTATTATTCTCCATTTAACTCGATCTCCTAAACGGTTACAGATAGGACATCGCGGTTTTCACCAGTGAAATAAGCACCTCATTTTACATAAAATAAGTCCTATAAGTCTACTCTCAAGAGTTGATAAAGGTACAAACGAATAAAATGTATATATATCACATTTTCAAATATCTATTATTCTCCATATTACTCGATCTCCTAAACTGTTACAAATAGAACATCACGGTTTTCACCAGTGGATTTAGCACCTCTTTTACAAAAAATAAGTCCTATAAGTCTACTGTCAAGAGTTGATAAAGGTACAAACGAATAAAATGTTTATATATCACATTTTCAAATATCTATTATCCTCCATTATACTCAAACTCCTAAACTGTTATAGATTGGACATTGCGGTTTTCACCAGAGGATTTAGCACCTCATTTTACATAAAATAAGTCATATAAGTCTACTCTCAAGGATTGATAAAGGTACAAACGAATAAAATGTTTATATATCACATTTTCAAATATCTATAATTCTCCATTTAACTCGATCTCCTAAACGGTTACAGATAGGACATCGCGGTTTTCACCAGTGGAATAAGCACCTCATATTACATAAAATAAGTCCTATAAGTCTACTCTCAAGAGTTGATAAAGGTACAAACGAATAAAATGTAAATAAATCACATTTTCAAATATCTATTATTCTCCACTTTACTCAATATCCTAAACGGTTACAGATAGGACATCGCAGTTTTCATTAGTGGAATAAGCACCTCATTTTACATAAAATAAGTCCTATAAGTCTACTCTCAAGAGTTGATAAAGGTATAAACAAATAAAATGTTTAAATATCACATTTTCAAATATCTAATATTCTCCATTTTACTCGATCTCCTAAACGGTTAAAGATAGGACATCGCGGTTTTCACCAGTGGATTTTGCACTTCATTTTACAGAAAATAAGTCCTGTAAGTCTACTCTCAAGTGTTGATAAAGGTACAAACGAATAAAATATATATATATCACATTTTCAAATATCTATTATTATCCATTTTACTTGATCTCCTAAACGGTTAAAAATAGGTCCTTGCAATTTTCACCAGTGGATTTAGCACCTCATTTTACATAAAATTAGTCCTATAGTCTGCTCTCAAGAGTTTATAAAGGTTCAAGCGAATAAAATGTTTATATATCACATTTTCAAATATCTATTATTCTCCATTTTACTCGATCTCCTAAACGGTTAAAGATTGGACATTGCAATTTTCACCAGTGGATTTAGCACCTCATTTTACATAAAATAAGTCATATAAGTCTACTCTCAAGGATTGATAAAGGTACAAACGAATAAAATGTTTATATATCACATTTTCAAATATCTATTATTCTCCATTTAACTCGATCTCCTAAACGGTTACAGATAGGACATCGCGGTTTTTACCAGTGGAATAAGCACCTCATATTACATAAAATAAGTCCTATAAGTCTACTCTCAAGGGTTGATACCGGGACAAACGAATAAAATGTATATAAATCACATTTTCAAATATCTATTATTCACCACTTTACTCAATATCCTAAACGGTTACAGATAAGACATCGCGGTTTTCACCAGAGGAATAAGCACCTCATTTTACATAAAATAAGTCCTATAAGTCTACTCTCAAAAGTTGATAAAGGTACAAACGAATAAAATGTATATAAATCACATATTCAAATATCTATTATTCTCCATTTTACTCGATCTCCTAAACGGTTAAAGAAAGGACATCGCAATTTTCACCAGTGGATTAAGCACCTCATTTTACATAAAATAAGTCATATAAGTCTACTCTCAAGAGTTGATAAAGGTACAAACGAATAAAATGTTTATATATCACATTTTCAAATATCTATTATTTTCCATTTTACACGATCTCCTAAACGGTTAAAGACAGGACATCGCGGTTTCACAAGTGGATTTAGCACCTCATTTTACATAAAATAAATCCTATAAGTCTACTCTCAAGACTTGATAAAGGTACAAACGAATAAAATGTTTATATATCACATTTTCAAATATCTATTATTCTCCATTTTACTCGATATCCTAAACGGTTGAAGTTAGGACATCGCGGTTTTCACCAGTGGATTTTGCACCTCATTTTACATAAAATAAGTCATATAAGTCTACTCTCAAGAGTTGATAAAGGTACAAACGAATAAAATGTTTATATATCACATTTTCAAATATCTATTATTTTCCATTTTACACGATCTCCTAAACGGTTAGAGATAGGACATCGCGGTTTTCACTAGTGGATTAAGCACCTCATTTTACATAAAATAAGTCCTATAAGTCTACTGTCAAGAGTTGATAAAGGTACAAACGAATAAAATGTTTATATATCATATTTTCAAATATCTATTATTCTCCATTTTACTCGATCTCACAAACGGTTGAAGATAGGACATCGCGGTTTTTACCAATGGATTTAGCACCTCATTTTACAAAAAATAAGTCCTATAATTCTACTGTCAAGAGTTGATAAAGGTACAAACGAATAAAATGTTTATATATCACATTTTCAAATATCTATTATTCTCCATTTAACTCGATCTCCTAAACGGTTACAGATAGGACATCGCGGTTTTCACCAGTGGAATAAGCACCTCATATTACATAAAATAAGTCCTATAAGTCTACTCTCAAGAGTTGATAAAGGTACAAACGAATAAAATGTAAATAAATCACATTTTCAAATATCTATTATTCTCCACTTTACTCAATATCCTAAACGGTTACAGATAGGACATCGCAGTTTTCATTAGTGGAATAAGCACCTCATTTTACATAAAATAAGTCCTATAAGTCTACTCTCAAGAGTTGATAAAGGTATAAACAAATAAAATGTTTAAATATCACATTTTCAAATATCTAATATTCTCCATTTTACTCGATCTCCTAAACGGTTAAAGATAGGACATCGCGGTTTTCACCAGTGGATTTTGCACTTCATTTTACAGAAAATAAGTCCTGTAAGTCTACTCTCAAGTGTTGATAAAGGTACAAACGAATAAAATATATATATATCACATTTTCAAATATCTATTATTATCCATTTTACTTGATCTCCTAAACGGTTAAAAATAGGTCCTTGCAATTTTCACCAGTGGATTTAGCACCTCATTTTACATAAAATTAGTCCTATAGTCTGCTCTCAAGAGTTTATAAAGGTTCAAGCGAATAAAATGTTTATATATCACATTTTCAAATATCTATTATTCTCCATTTTACTCGATCTCCTAAACGGTTAAAGATTGGACATTGCAATTTTCACCAGTGGATTTAGCACCTCATTTTACATAAAATAAGTCATATAAGTCTACTCTCAAGGATTGATAAAGGTACAAACGAATAAAATGTTTATATATCACATTTTCAAATATCTATTATTCTCCATTTAACTCGATCTCCTAAACGGTTACAGATAGGACATCGCGGTTTTTACCAGTGGAATAAGCACCTCATATTACAAAAAAATAAGTCCTATAAGTCTACTCTCAAGGGTTGATACCGGGACAAACGAATAAAATGTATATAAATCACATTTTCAAATATCTATTATTCTCCACTTTACTCAATATCCTAAACGGTTACAGATAGGACATCGCGGTTTTCACCAGAGGAATAAGCACCTCATTTTACATAAAATAAGTCCTATAAGTCTACTCTCAAGAGTTGATAAAGGTACAAACGAATAAAATGTATATAAATCACATATTCAAATATCTATTATTCTCCATTTTACTCGATCTCCTAAACGGTTAAAGAAAGGACATCGCAATTTTCACCAGTGGATTAAGCACCTCATTTTACATAAAATAAGCCATATAAGTCTACTCTCAAGAGTTGATAAAGGTACAAACGAATAAAATGTTTATATATCACATTTTCAAATATCTATTATTTTCCATTTTACACGATCTCCTAAACGGTTAAAGACAGGACATCGCGGTTTCACAAGTGGATTTAGCACCTCATTTTACATAAAATAAGTCCTATAAGTCTACTCTCAAGACTTGATAAAGGTACAAACGAATAAAATGTTTATATATCACATTTTCAAATATCTATTATTCTCCATTTTACTCGATATCCTAAACGGTTGAAGTTAGGACATCGCGGTTTTCACCAGTGGATTTTGCACCTCATTTTACATAAAATAAGTCATATAAGTCTACTCTCAAGAGTTGATAAAGGTACAAACGAATAAAATGTTTATATATCACATTTTCAAATATCTATTATTTTCCATTTTACACGATCTCCTAAACGGTTAGAGATAGGACATCGCGGTTTTCACTAGTGGATTAAGCACCTCATTTTACATAAAATAAGTCCTATAAGTCTACTGTCAAGAGTTGATAAAGGTACAAACGAATAAAATGTTTATATATCATATTTTCAAATATCTATTATTCTCCATTTTACTCGATCTCACAAACGGTTGAAGATAGGACATCGCGGTTTTTACCAATGGATTTAGCACCTCATTTTACAAAAAATAAGTCCTATAATTCTACTCTCAAGAGTTGATAAAGGTACAAACGAATAAAATGTTTATATATCACATTTTCAAATATCTATTATTCTCCATTTAACTCGATCTCCTAAACGGTTACAGATAGGACATCGCGGTTTTCACCAGTGAAATAAGCACCTCATTTTACATAAAATAAGTCCTATAAGTCTACTCTCAAGAGTTGATAAAGGTACAAACGAATAAAATGTATATATATCACATTTTCAAATATCTATTATTCTCCATATTACTCGATCTCCTAAACTGTTACCAATAGAACATCACGGTTTTCACCAGTGGATTTAGCACCTCATTTTACATAAAATAAGTCCTATAAGTCTTCTCTCAAGAGTTGATAAAGGTACAAACGAATAAAATGTTTATATATCACATTTTCAAATATCTATTATTCTCCATTTTACTCGATCTCACAAACGGTTGAAGATAGGACATCGCGGTTTTTACCAATGGATTTAGCACCTCTTTTACAAAAAATAAGTCCTATAAGTCTACTGTCAAGAGTTGATAAATTTACAAACGAATAAAATGTTTATATATCACATTTTCAAATATCTATTATCCTCCATTATACTCAATCTCCTAAACTGTTAAAGATTGGACATTGCGGTTTTCACCAGTGGATTAAGCACCTCATATTACATAAAATAAGTCCTATAAGTCTACTCTCAAGGATTGATAAAGGTACAATCGAATAAAATGTTTATATATCACATTTTCAAATATCTATTATTCTCCATTTAACTCGATCTCCTAAACGGTTACAGATAGGACATCGCGGTTTTAACCAGTGGAATAAGCACCTCATATTACATAAAATAAGTCCTATAAGTCTACTCTCAAGGATTGATAAAGGTACAAACGAATATAATGTTTATATATCACATTTTCAAATATCTATTATTCTCCATTTAACTCGATCTCCTAAACGGTTACAGATATTACATCACGGTTTTTACCAGTGGAATAAGCACCTCATATTACATAAAATAAGTCCTATAAGTCTACTCTCAGGAGTTGATAAAGGTACAAACGAATAAAATGTTTATATATCACATTTTCAAATATCTATTATTCTCCATTTTTCTCGATCTCCTAAACGGTTAAAGATTGGACATTGCGGTTTTCACCAGTGGATTTAGCACCTCATTTTACATAAAATAAGTCATATAAGTCTACTCTCAAGGATTGATAAAGGTACAAACGAATAAAATGTTTATATATCACATTTTCAAATATCTATTATTCTCCATTTAACTCGATCTCCTAAACGGTTACAGATAGGACATCGCGGTTTTAACCAGTGGAATAAGCACCTTATATTACATAAAATAAGTCCTATAAGTCTACTCTCAAGGGTTGATACCGGGACAAACGAATAAAATGTATATAAATCACATTTTCAAATATCTATTATTCTCCACTTTACTCAATATCCTAAACGGTTACAGATAGGACATCGCGGTTTTCACCAGTGGATTTAGCACCTCATTTTACATAAAATAGGTTCTATAAGTCTGCTTTCAGGAGTTGATAAAGGTACAAACGAATAAAATGTTTATATATCACATTTTCAAATATCTATTATTTTCCATTTTACTCTATCTCCTAAACGGCTAAAGATAAGACATCGCGGTTTTCACTAGTGGATTAAGCACCTCATTTTACATAAAATAAGTCTTATAAGTCTACTGTCAAGAGTTGATATAGGTACAAACGAATAAAATGTTTATATATCACATTTTCAAATATTTATTATTCTCCATTTAACTCGATCTCCTAAACGGTTAGAGATAGGTCATCGCGGTATTCACCAGTGGAATTAGCACCTCATTTTACCTAAAATAAGTCCTATAAGTGAACTCTCAAGAGTTGATAAAGGAACAAACGAATAAAATGTTTACAAATCACATTTTCAAATATCTATTCTCCATTTTACTCGATCTCCTAAACGGTTACAGATAGGACATCGCGGTTTTCACTATTGGACACCTCATTTAACATCAAATAAGTCCTATAAGTCTACCCTCATGAGTTGATAAAGGTACAAACAAATAAAATGTTTATAAATCACATTTTCAAATATCTATTATTCTCCATTTTACTCGATCTCCTAAACGGTTACAGATAGGACATCGCGGTTTTCACCATTGGACACCTCATTTTACATCAAAAAAGTCCTATAAGTCTACCCTCATGAGTTGATAAAGGTACAAACAAATAAAATGTTTATAAATCACATTTTCAAATATCTATTATTCTCCATTTTACTCGATCTCCTAAACGGTTACAGATAGCACATCGCCGTTTTCACCAGCAGATTTAGCACCTTATTTTATTTAAAATAAGTCTTATAAGTCTACCCTCATGAGTTGATAAAGGTACAAACAAATAAAATGTTTATATAACACATTTTCAAATATCTTTAATTCTCCATTTTACTCGATCTTTTAATCGGTTAAAGATAGGACATCGCGGTTTATACCAGTGGATTTAGCACTTCATTTTACATAAAATAAGTCCTATAAGTCTACCCTCATAAGTTGATAAAGGCACAAACGAATAAAATTTTTATATATCTCATTTTCTAATATCTATTATTCTACATTTTACTCTATCTCCTAAACGGTTAAAGACAGGACATCGCGGTTTTTACCAGTGGATTTTGCACCTCATTTTACATAAAATAAGTCCTATAAGTCTACTCTCAAGACTTGATAAAGGTACAAACGAATAAAATGTTTATATATCACATTTTCAAATATCTATTATTTTCCATTTTACACGATCTCCTAAACGGTTCGAGATAGGACATCGCGGTTTTCACTAGTGGATTAAGCACCTCATTTTACATAAAATAAGTCCTATAAGTCTACTGTCAAGAGTTGATAAAGGTACAAACGAATAAAATGTTTATATATCATATTTTCAAATATCTATTATTCTCCATTTTACTCGATCTCCTAAACGGTTAAAGATAGGACATCGCGGATTTCACCAGTGGATTTAGCACCTCATTTTACATAAAATAGGTTCTATAAGTCTACTCTCAAGAGTTGATAAAGGTACAAACGAATAAAATGTATATATATCACATTTTCAAATATCTATTATTCTCCATATTACTCGATCTCCTAAACTGTTACAAATAGAACATCACGGTTTTCACCAGTGGATTTAGCACCTCTTTTACAAAAAATAAGTCCTATAAGTCTACTGTCAAGAGTTGATAAAGGTACAAACGAATAAAATGTTTATATATCACATTTTCAAATATCTATTATCCTCCATTATACTCAAACTCCTAAACTGTTATAGATTGGACATTGCGGTTTTCACCAGAGGATTTAGCACCTCATTTTACATAAAATAAGTCATATAAGTCTACTCTCAAGGATTGATAAAGGTACAAACGAATAAAATGTTTATATATCACATTTTCAAATATCTATAATTCTCCATTTAACTCGATCTCCTAAACGGTTACAGATAGGACATCGCGGTTTTCACCAGTGGAATAAGCACCTCATATTACATAAAATAAGTCCTATAAGTCTACTCTCAAGAGTTGATAAAGGTACAAACGAATAAAATGTAAATAAATCACATTTTCAAATATCTATTATTCTCCACTTTACTCAATATCCTAAACGGTTACAGATAGGACATCGCAGTTTTCATTAGTGGAATAAGCACCTCATTTTACATAAAATAAGTCCTATAAGTCTACTCTCAAGAGTTGATAAAGGTATAAACAAATAAAATGTTTAAATATCACATTTTCAAATATCTAATATTCTCCATTTTACTCGATCTCCTAAACGGTTAAAGATAGGACATCGCGGTTTTCACCAGTGGATTTTGCACTTCATTTTACAGAAAATAAGTCCTGTAAGTCTACTCTCAAGTGTTGATAAAGGTACAAACGAATAAAATATATATATATCACATTTTCAAATATCTATTATTATCCATTTTACTTGATCTCCTAAACGGTTAAAAATAGGTCCTTGCAATTTTCACCAGTGGATTTAGCACCTCATTTTACATAAAATTAGTCCTATAGTCTGCTCTCAAGAGTTTATAAAGGTTCAAGCGAATAAAATGTTTATATATCACATTTTCAAATATCTATTATTCTCCATTTTACTCGATCTCCTAAACGGTTAAAGATTGGACATTGCAATTTTCACCAGTGGATTTAGCACCTCATTTTACATAAAATAAGTCATATAAGTCTACTCTCAAGGATTGATAAAGGTACAAACGAATAAAATGTTTATATATCACATTTTCAAATATCTATTATTCTCCATTTAACTCGATCTCCTAAACGGTTACAGATAGGACATCGCGGTTTTTACCAGTGGAATAAGCACCTCATATTACATAAAATAAGTCCTATAAGTCTACTCTCAAGGGTTGATACCGGGACAAACGAATAAAATGTATATAAATCACATTTTCAAATATCTATTATTCACCACTTTACTCAATATCCTAAACGGTTACAGATAAGACATCGCGGTTTTCACCAGAGGAATAAGCACCTCATTTTACATAAAATAAGTCCTATAAGTCTACTCTCAAAAGTTGATAAAGGTACAAACGAATAAAATGTATATAAATCACATATTCAAATATCTATTATTCTCCATTTTACTCGATCTCCTAAACGGTTAAAGAAAGGACATCGCAATTTTCACCAGTGGATTAAGCACCTCATTTTACATAAAATAAGTCATATAAGTCTACTCTCAAGAGTTGATAAAGGTACAAACGAATAAAATGTTTATATATCACATTTTCAAATATCTATTATTTTCCATTTTACACGATCTCCTAAACGGTTAAAGACAGGACATCGCGGTTTCACAAGTGGATTTAGCACCTCATTTTACATAAAATAAATCCTATAAGTCTACTCTCAAGACTTGATAAAGGTACAAACGAATAAAATGTTTATATATCACATTTTCAAATATCTATTATTCTCCATTTTACTCGATATCCTAAACGGTTGAAGTTAGGACATCGCGGTTTTCACCAGTGGATTTTGCACCTCATTTTACATAAAATAAGTCATATAAGTCTACTCTCAAGAGTTGATAAAGGTACAAACGAATAAAATGTTTATATATCACATTTTCAAATATCTATTATTTTCCATTTTACACGATCTCCTAAACGGTTAGAGATAGGACATCGCGGTTTTCACTAGTGGATTAAGCACCTCATTTTACATAAAATAAGTCCTATAAGTCTACTGTCAAGAGTTGATAAAGGTACAAACGAATAAAATGTTTATATATCATATTTTCAAATATCTATTATTCTCCATTTTACTCGATCTCACAAACGGTTGAAGATAGGACATCGCGGTTTTTACCAATGGATTTAGCACCTCATTTTACAAAAAATAAGTCCTATAATTCTACTGTCAAGAGTTGATAAAGGTACAAACGAATAAAATGTTTATATATCACATTTTCAAATATCTATTATTCTCCATTTAACTCGATCTCCTAAACGGTTACAGATAGGACATCGCGGTTTTCACCAGTGGAATAAGCACCTCATATTACATAAAATAAGTCCTATAAGTCTACTCTCAAGAGTTGATAAAGGTACAAACGAATAAAATGTAAATAAATCACATTTTCAAATATCTATTATTCTCCACTTTACTCAATATCCTAAACGGTTACAGATAGGACATCGCAGTTTTCATTAGTGGAATAAGCACCTCATTTTACATAAAATAAGTCCTATAAGTCTACTCTCAAGAGTTGATAAAGGTATAAACAAATAAAATGTTTAAATATCACATTTTCAAATATCTAATATTCTCCATTTTACTCGATCTCCTAAACGGTTAAAGATAGGACATCGCGGTTTTCACCAGTGGATTTTGCACTTCATTTTACAGAAAATAAGTCCTGTAAGTCTACTCTCAAGTGTTGATAAAGGTACAAACGAATAAAATATATATATATCACATTTTCAAATATCTATTATTATCCATTTTACTTGATCTCCTAAACGGTTAAAAATAGGTCCTTGCAATTTTCACCAGTGGATTTAGCACCTCATTTTACATAAAATTAGTCCTATAGTCTGCTCTCAAGAGTTTATAAAGGTTCAAGCGAATAAAATGTTTATATATCACATTTTCAAATATCTATTATTCTCCATTTTACTCGATCTCCTAAACGGTTAAAGATTGGACATTGCAATTTTCACCAGTGGATTTAGCACCTCATTTTACATAAAATAAGTCATATAAGTCTACTCTCAAGGATTGATAAAGGTACAAACGAATAAAATGTTTATATATCACATTTTCAAATATCTATTATTCTCCATTTAACTCGATCTCCTAAACGGTTACAGATAGGACATCGCGGTTTTTACCAGTGGAATAAGCACCTCATATTACAAAAAAATAAGTCCTATAAGTCTACTCTCAAGGGTTGATACCGGGACAAACGAATAAAATGTATATAAATCACATTTTCAAATATCTATTATTCTCCACTTTACTCAATATCCTAAACGGTTACAGATAGGACATCGCGGTTTTCACCAGAGGAATAAGCACCTCATTTTACATAAAATAAGTCCTATAAGTCTACTCTCAAGAGTTGATAAAGGTACAAACGAATAAAATGTATATAAATCACATATTCAAATATCTATTATTCTCCATTTTACTCGATCTCCTAAACGGTTAAAGAAAGGACATCGCAATTTTCACCAGTGGATTAAGCACCTCATTTTACATAAAATAAGCCATATAAGTCTACTCTCAAGAGTTGATAAAGGTACAAACGAATAAAATGTTTATATATCACATTTTCAAATATCTATTATTTTCCATTTTACACGATCTCCTAAACGGTTAAAGACAGGACATCGCGGTTTCACAAGTGGATTTAGCACCTCATTTTACATAAAATAAGTCCTATAAGTCTACTCTCAAGACTTGATAAAGGTACAAACGAATAAAATGTTTATATATCACATTTTCAAATATCTATTATTCTCCATTTTACTCGATATCCTAAACGGTTGAAGTTAGGACATCGCGGTTTTCACCAGTGGATTTTGCACCTCATTTTACATAAAATAAGTCATATAAGTCTACTCTCAAGAGTTGATAAAGGTACAAACGAATAAAATGTTTATATATCACATTTTCAAATATCTATTATTTTCCATTTTACACGATCTCCTAAACGGTTAGAGATAGGACATCGCGGTTTTCACTAGTGGATTAAGCACCTCATTTTACATAAAATAAGTCCTATAAGTCTACTGTCAAGAGTTGATAAAGGTACAAACGAATAAAATGTTTATATATCATATTTTCAAATATCTATTATTCTCCATTTTACTCGATCTCACAAACGGTTGAAGATAGGACATCGCGGTTTTTACCAATGGATTTAGCACCTCATTTTACAAAAAATAAGTCCTATAATTCTACTCTCAAGAGTTGATAAAGGTACAAACGAATAAAATGTTTATATATCACATTTTCAAATATCTATTATTCTCCATTTAACTCGATCTCCTAAACGGTTACAGATAGGACATCGCGGTTTTCACCAGTGAAATAAGCACCTCATTTTACATAAAATAAGTCCTATAAGTCTACTCTCAAGAGTTGATAAAGGTACAAACGAATAAAATGTATATATATCACATTTTCAAATATCTATTATTCTCCATATTACTCGATCTCCTAAACTGTTACCAATAGAACATCACGGTTTTCACCAGTGGATTTAGCACCTCATTTTACATAAAATAAGTCCTATAAGTCTTCTCTCAAGAGTTGATAAAGGTACAAACGAATAAAATGTTTATATATCACATTTTCAAATATCTATTATTCTCCATTTTACTCGATCTCACAAACGGTTGAAGATAGGACATCGCGGTTTTTACCAATGGATTTAGCACCTCTTTTACAAAAAATAAGTCCTATAAGTCTACTGTCAAGAGTTGATAAATTTACAAACGAATAAAATGTTTATATATCACATTTTCAAATATCTATTATCCTCCATTATACTCAATCTCCTAAACTGTTAAAGATTGGACATTGCGGTTTTCACCAGTGGATTAAGCACCTCATATTACATAAAATAAGTCCTATAAGTCTACTCTCAAGGATTGATAAAGGTACAATCGAATAAAATGTTTATATATCACATTTTCAAATATCTATTATTCTCCATTTAACTCGATCTCCTAAACGGTTACAGATAGGACATCGCGGTTTTAACCAGTGGAATAAGCACCTCATATTACATAAAATAAGTCCTATAAGTCTACTCTCAAGGATTGATAAAGGTACAAACGAATATAATGTTTATATATCACATTTTCAAATATCTATTATTCTCCATTTAACTCGATCTCCTAAACGGTTACAGATATTACATCACGGTTTTTACCAGTGGAATAAGCACCTCATATTACATAAAATAAGTCCTATAAGTCTACTCTCAGGAGTTGATAAAGGTACAAACGAATAAAATGTTTATATATCACATTTTCAAATATCTATTATTCTCCATTTTTCTCGATCTCCTAAACGGTTAAAGATTGGACATTGCGGTTTTCACCAGTGGATTTAGCACCTCATTTTACATAAAATAAGTCATATAAGTCTACTCTCAAGGATTGATAAAGGTACAAACGAATAAAATGTTTATATATCACATTTTCAAATATCTATTATTCTCCATTTAACTCGATCTCCTAAACGGTTACAGATAGGACATCGCGGTTTTAACCAGTGGAATAAGCACCTTATATTACATAAAATAAGTCCTATAAGTCTACTCTCAAGGGTTGATACCGGGACAAACGAATAAAATGTATATAAATCACATTTTCAAATATCTATTATTCTCCACTTTACTCAATATCCTAAACGGTTACAGATAGGACATCGCGGTTTTCACCAGTGGATTTAGCACCTCATTTTACATAAAATAGGTTCTATAAGTCTGCTTTCAGGAGTTGATAAAGGTACAAACGAATAAAATGTTTATATATCACATTTTCAAATATCTATTATTTTCCATTTTACTCTATCTCCTAAACGGCTAAAGATAAGACATCGCGGTTTTCACTAGTGGATTAAGCACCTCATTTTACATAAAATAAGTCTTATAAGTCTACTGTCAAGAGTTGATATAGGTACAAACGAATAAAATGTTTATATATCACATTTTCAAATATTTATTATTCTCCATTTAACTCGATCTCCTAAACGGTTAGAGATAGGTCATCGCGGTATTCACCAGTGGAATTAGCACCTCATTTTACCTAAAATAAGTCCTATAAGTGAACTCTCAAGAGTTGATAAAGGAACAAACGAATAAAATGTTTACAAATCACATTTTCAAATATCTATTCTCCATTTTACTCGATCTCCTAAACGGTTACAGATAGGACATCGCGGTTTTCACTATTGGACACCTCATTTAACATCAAATAAGTCCT
Organism: Silvanus unidentatus; assembly: GCA_963930825.1. Lineage (NCBI taxonomy): Eukaryota > Metazoa > Arthropoda > Insecta > Coleoptera > Silvanidae > Silvanus > Silvanus unidentatus. Next base: position 8,383,362 of record OZ005760.1, on the reverse strand, counting down.
ATAAGTCTACCCTCATGAGTTGATAAAGGTACAAACAAATAAAATGTTTATAAATCACATTTTCAAATATCTATTATTCTCCATTTTACTCGATCTCCTAAACGGTTACAGATAGGACATCGCGGTTTTCACCATTGGACACCTCATTTTACATCAAAAAAGTCCTATAAGTCTACCCTCATGAGTTGATAAAGGTACAAACAAATAAAATGTTTATAAATCACATTTTCAAATATCTATTATTCTCCATTTTACTCGATCTCCTAAACGGTTACAGATAGCACATCGCCGTTTTCACCAGCAGATTTAGCACCTTATTTTATTTAAAATAAGTCTTATAAGTCTACCCTCATGAGTTGATAAAGGTACAAACAAATAAAATGTTTATATAACACATTTTCAAATATCTTTAATTCTCCATTTTACTCGATCTTTTAATCGGTTAAAGATAGGACATCGCGGTTTATACCAGTGGATTTAGCACTTCATTTTACATAAAATAAGTCCTATAAGTCTACCCTCATAAGTTGATAAAGGCACAAACGAATAAAATTTTTATATATCTCATTTTCTAATATCTATTATTCTACATTTTACTCTATCTCCTAAACGGTTAAAGACAGGACATCGCGGTTTTTACCAGTGGATTTTGCACCTCATTTTACATAAAATAAGTCCTATAAGTCTACTCTCAAGACTTGATAAAGGTACAAACGAATAAAATGTTTATATATCACATTTTCAAATATCTATTATTTTCCATTTTACACGATCTCCTAAACGGTTCGAGATAGGACATCGCGGTTTTCACTAGTGGATTAAGCACCTCATTTTACATAAAATAAGTCCTATAAGTCTACTGTCAAGAGTTGATAAAGGTACAAACGAATAAAATGTTTATATATCATATTTTCAAATATCTATTATTCTCCATTTTACTCGATCTCCTAAACGGTTAAAGATAGGACATCGCGGATTTCACCAGTGGATTTAGCACCTCATTTTACATAAAATAGGTTCTATAAGTCTGCTTTCAGGAATTGATAAAGGTACAAACGAATAAAATGTTTATATATCACATTTTCAAATATTTATTATTCTCCATTTAACTCGATCTTTTAATCGGTTAAAGATAGGACATCGCGGCTTTCACCAGTGGATTTAGCACCTCATTTTACATAAAATAAGTCTTATAAGTCTACTCTCATAAGTTGATAAAGGTACAAACGAATAAAATGTTTATGTATCACATTTTCAAATATCTGTTATACTCCATTTTACTCGATCTCCTAAACGGTTAAAGATAGGACATCGCGGTTTTCACCAGTGGATTTAGCACCTCATTTTACATAAAATAGGTTCTATAAGTCTGCTTTCAGGAGTTGATAAAGGTACAAACGAATAAAATGTTTATATATTGTGACGCTTTTTCCTCGGTGCCCTCGAGCGCCACCTATTTTATACATAAAAATAGGAAAATCCCGGTCAGCCTAGGTAGCACAGATGGAGATACGGTATCCAGGGGTCAAATAAAGACAATAAAACACATTTATAAGAATTAAAATAAGTCCTCTTTATTTTACACTGTCAAAAGGTCGTTAAAGCAATACTATACAAATCAAAATTAATACGGAAAGAAAAGGAAAACACATAACATTTAACGGTGATTCTGTTTACGGAGTAATATGCATGGTAAAAATGTCGGTTATGATGAAAATCAATTTTGACGACGAAAACTCAGACGGAGTGACTCAAATTATTTAGGATCGAGTGGCGAATGACATAAAATGTCCACCAGGAAACGGCGTATGGCGTCACAGACGCTCACCAAACGGAAAATGGGGGTATAGAGTGGCGAATGACATAAAATGTCCACCAGGAAACGGCGTATGGCGTCACAGACGCTCACCAAAAGGAAGGTGGGAGTATAGAGTGGCGAATGACATAAAATGTCCACCAGGAAACGGCGTATGGCGTCACAGACGCTCACCAAAAGGAAGGTGGGAGTATAGAGTGGCGAATGACATAAAATGTCCACCAGGAAACGGCGTATGGCGTCACAGACGCTCACCAAAAAGGAAAGTGGGGGTATAGAGTGGCGAATGACATAAAATGTCCACCAGGAAACGGCGTATGGCGTCACAGACGCTCACCAAAAGGAAAATGGGGAGTTTAGAGTGGCGAATGACATAAAATGTCCACCAGGAAACGGCGTATGGCGTCACAGACGCTCACCAAAAAGGAGAGTGGGAGTATAGAGTGGCGAATGACATAAAATGTCCACCAGGAAACGGCGTATGGCGTCACAGACGCTCACCAAAAGGAAAATGGGGAGTTTAGAGTGGCGAATGACATAAAATGTCCACCAGGAAACGGCGTATGGCGTCACAGACGCTCACCAAAAAGGAAAGTGGGAGTATAGAGTGGCGAATGACATAAAATGTCCACCAGGAAACGGCGTATGGCGTCACAGACGCTCACCAAAAAGGAAAGTGGGGGTATAGAGTGGCGAATGACATAAAATGTCCACCAGGAAACGGCGTATGGCGTCACAGACGCTCACCAAAAGGAAAGTGGGGGTATAGAGTGGCGAATGACATAAAATGTCCACCAGGAAACGGCGTATGGCGTCACAGACGCTCACCAAAAGGAAAATGGGGAGTTTAGAGTGGCGAATGACATAAAATGTCCACCAGGAAACGGCGTATGGCGTCACAGACGCTCACCAAAAAGGAAAGTGGGAGTATAGAGTGGCGAATGACATAAAATGTCCACCAGGAAACGGCGTATGGCGTCACAGACGCTCACCAAAAGGAAATTGGGTATAGAGTGGTGTCTATTAAAAGCTCAACACGGTGATTCTAATAACGGTCCGTAACAGAAACACGGTAGAGCGGAAAAGTCAGAAATAAAAAAGTACTTACGGTATAATAACGGTTTTGGAACGTTTTCTCGAAGAACTTGGTATTTAACACTTGAACTACTGCTAGCAGTATTGAACAGTGGATTGTTATATTTGAGTTATAACAGAACTGATTTCTTGGTAAAACAGGCCAACGCTTATACTGCTTAACCGGAAGGACACTGGTAAGATGTAGTAATTAGTGCCACCTGCGCTTTCTTTTCCGGTACTTCAAATTATTCGTCTCTAGCCTCCGAAGACGGTTGTGGCAGTGAGATATAGTTTGTAGTGCCCTCTAAAGAACACACCCCGTTACTAGTTGTCCGTTTATTCAACGAAAACGGAAAGTTTGATATAAACGGTTAACGGTTTGCGTGATTTCTCTTGTAGGTTAGGTGGTCTTTTGCCGTCGGGAGTTGTTGTTCGGTAAACGGGCCTATTTCCGAAATCGGTGTACTTTCGTAGTTTCGGTGGTGAATGTTAGTGACAAGAAAGTGTCGTTCTTTTGTTTAGTGAAACCATAAATGTGAAGGGAATAATAATTTCCGAAGAAAAGAGTGTTAAAAAGTGACTACATATGCCGACGGAACAAGAACAAAATAAGAAAGTTGGAGTCATCAGGGATGTTTTGGTAACTTAGACGGCTGTATTCGTGGTGGACGACGGAAGACAATCAAGTCCGGATTATCATAGTAAGTTAAAATGATTTATTTTTGAGTTTTTGGGTCCAACTGGTGAATTTTATTTACAAGTCCAAAAGGTAAACAAACATCCTGAGTGACTCTGGTTGCCTATGGTTAAATCTCCAAAAGTGGTTATGTTGTGACAGCTGCACTTGCACTGGTGGAAAAAATGGTACTGACTGTACTTAGTGCTTGAAATGCACTTGTTTGGGCTGGCCTGGTAAGTGTAGTAATAATTGTTAGTACATTTATTCACTTGTTCTTAATTTTCCAGGGAAGATTTTATTGTCACCAAAGTGCGGTTAGGAGATTGGACCAACAACAGCGTGAAGATCGGTAAGTATTTGGAATAATAATTGTAACGACTAATTTATTTGTCCTTTTTAGGGGAAGACAATAATGGGTTCATTACACCCCCCTCTTTCTTCGGGAAAAAGAGTGATTCATCACTCTTTTATAGGAACGGTATGGTCGGTAATAAAAACGGTACCACAAGAAACTTTTCACGTGATATATTCTACGGTGATGATGCTATTTACAACAATATATAAAAAAAAATGTGAAACTAAAAAAATATAAAGGTTACCAATAGAATGTGCTCTCGGTTATGTACATTTTTAGAGCAGGACGTAACATTAACATGAAATATGTACATCAAAATAATAAAATAAAAATAAATTCAACAAAATAAAATAAAACAATCCTTTCTACACTAAACACGAAACACTACACAAGACACTACACTGCAGTCCTCCCTTTCCCTAACGCTTTCGCCAGTAGCTCTTGCCCCCCGGAATCCTAACATATTCCCTTCGGGAACGGAGGGGCACGTTGGGTACTTGGGGGCGGCGGGGTGGGTCCCGGTTGGGCTCTTCCGGGACCGGGCTTCGTCGTCTCAGCGGGGGAAACAGCACGGGGCGTTGGGGTGGAGTAGGCTGGCGTGGATGCCCTCTGGCCTGGACCACGATGTCGGGGTCATGCTGCACAGGGGGAAGTACGGCGGCTGGAGACGGTTGGATGGTCGGCGTTGGCGACGTCTGGGTGCCCCGTGACACTTGACGCTGTGTCTCCCGACTGGGAGACACTTGTGTGCCCCGGGACTCCACTTCGACGGACGCCTGTATCCCCCTGGTCGTCGACAGCGTACGGGCCGGTATCAAAGAGATGTCCGACAACACCTTTACCTTCGCCTTTTTTGAAGGCGGGTTGCCGGACACCAGCTCCACTGCCGACTTATTCTCGGGGGATTCTGCCCCGAATAAATTGGCCATTCGTGTCTCCAGTGTGGCTGGGCCGTAGCACTTTCCACTCCATGGGAGGAAAGTTTTCCCCCTTTTGACCCTACTAGGTCCGGCCTGCGACGAGGGCATCAACCTACTCGGTCCGGCGATGGCGATTGGGGGAGTAGTGGTGCTGCCGGCGGTGGTGGGGTTGATGACGGGGGTGGTGCTGGCGACGGTGGGGGCTGCGGCTGGTAGACCGGTGGCGGTATTTGTGGCCGGCTGATGAGCTATCCGGCGCTTTCCACCGGACGTGGCCACGGGTGTCGGCCGGGTGGATTTCCTTTGCTCTGGATTCATCTTGCCTAAACAGAAAATACACGGTTAGGAAACGGTACATCCGGTAAATAAACATAGGACGGTACAGACGCCACAACAGGTGAAGACGGTATTACCGGGCCTTGCAACACCTCTTCGTGGTGCTTCCCAGTCGGCCACACTGGGAGCAGAAGAGGAGTGCCTCGTTCTGGCATTGTTCCCTTCCATGCCCCCTTTCACCGCACCTCCAACAGCAATTCGGGTTATAGTCGTTCATCAAGAACGACGTTACCACTTGCCGTTGGGAGGTAGCAGGGGCTCTTCGGGAACTTGCAGACGGTTCTGCTGATGACGGTCCTGGTATACTGGGCGGAACGGTGGACGACGGTGGTAGCCTCACTGACGACGGTATCTTTTTCGGTGTGGTGACGACTTCCGACTGCGATGTCTTGGCTGGTCCATGATTACGTTTGCGTCCTCTTGGGGCCCGCGTTGAACCAGCCGGTTTTGAGTCCTCCTTCGGGGTCTTACACAACTCCTCCATCTCCTTTTCCCACTCGACAATGGGATCGTTGGGGAGAGGGGAGGAAGCCCAATCCAGGTAAGACTCCCCATCCGTCTCGATGTCGTCATCCAGGATGGAGTCCAGCCCTGTCTCCATCAAAAACTTCTCCTTCGCAATCTCGGACATTTTTCAACTGGAACAAGGTTTGGGGAATTAATAATTACGGTCGAGCCAGGTGGATCAAGTGCCCCTTGTTTGTCTTGAAAGGACTCCTGGTTTGATGTCGGAACGGTGTACTGAAAAGAAAAATGCAGAAAGGGTGGGCTGACCGGAATAAACTAGGAAACATCTTCTTTAGTTACTGGTGCCATTTTCATATCTTTAATGTGTATTCGATTGAATCTTCGCCCCTGTTGATTTTTCAAATCATATACGACGGGTGAATGAACTTTCACAACGGTATACGGTCCGGAATACTTAGGAGCCAACTTAGCCGCGAAACTATTTACTGCAGACGACAAATGATGGTCCTTCTTAAAGACTATGTCGCCCAATTTGCATCGCCAATCTCGCCTTCGTAAGTTGTAGGCTTTACTTTGAACGGTGAATGCTCGTTCGAGATTGGTCTTGACTAAGATGAAAATCTCTTTCAGTTTGCTAAGTTCCACGATGCGATTTTTCGGCTCATCGCATGGAAAGTCTTCGGTCGATGTTTCTTCTTCCGGAGATTCGGGAGTCGGTCGGTATATGGCTTTCGGTACTTCTAACTCTCTGCCAAAGTTCAAAAACGCTGGGGTAAATCCAGTAGATTCTTGTCGAGCTGTATTGATCGCAAAGAGAAAGTCTGGTAGAAAACGATCCCATTCTTTGTGATTTTCTTCACAATATTGTGCGATCATGGTTTTGAGTGTGCGATTCATTCGTTCTACTGGGTTTGCTTGTGGCGTATACGGTGGTGTAAATCGGTGATTGATGCCCAAATCCTTTAATAAGTTCTTAAATAGACGGCTGTCGAATTGAGTACCATTATCACTCAACACCATTTGTGGACAGCCGAATTTGGTGATGATATCCTCATACAACGCTTCAGTCACCAACCGTGCTGTTGCTCGTCTCAATGGTCGGCAGTGGACCCACTTGGTAAATCGATCGAAGAATACTATCAACATTGTGTGTCCTTTTTTGGATCGTGGAAGTGGTCCTACTAAATCCACGCTAACAGTCTGCCACGGCTTTGTGGTGATGGATGGTTGCATCTTTCCGGGAATTTGTTGTTGACTGGCTTTATATCGTTGACAGGTGGTACATTGTCGCACATATCGCGAGATATCTCGGAACATTCCCGGCCAATAGTAATGGGCAGCGATTCGAGATATCGTTTTAGCAATCCCCATATGCCCGGCGGTGGTGGCATCGTGATTTTCTCTTAGGACCTGTGTTCGTAGTGGTTTAGGTACGCACAATTTCCACGGCTGTGCCATGTCGATGTCACGAAGGTCTTTTGAGTCCCAGAAATGTCGGTAGAGTCGTCCCTCCTTAACACAATAGTCCGGAAAATCCACCGGGTTTTTCTCTACCTCTTGGAGTTTGCTGTGATACCATTTGCACTCTCCACCCCCTTCTATAGTACATAGATCACTGCTAACTAGAGGATCGGTTTCGGTGATCGGTAATGGTTGTCGAGATAATGCATCTGCAACTCGATTCAACGCGCCCTTACGGTATACAATCTCGAAATCATATTGCTGTAGGAAAATACTCCATCGAGCCAGTCGACCTGTTGGACTTTTTATGGAGTGTAACCAGCGTAAAGATTGATGATCGGTGGTGACGGTAAAATGGTATCCTTCCAAATATGGCCTCATCTTTTCGATTCCCCAGACTATAGCGAGACATTCTTTTTCCGTCACCGAGTAGTTCTTCTCGGCCGGGGCTAGTGTTCGGCTAGCATATGCAATTACTCGGTCCAGTCCGTCATATTTCTGTGTTAATGCTACTCCCAGTCCAAAATCGGAGGCATCAGTCTGCAGGTTGAAGGGTTTTTCAAAATCGGGACATGCCAAGACGGGGGCTTCGGTGAGTTTCTCCTTCAGAGTGTTAAAAGCGCGTTCTTGCTCTTCGTCCCATTTCCAACGGTAGTTTTTCTTGAGTAGTCTCGTAAGTGGCGTGACCTCTTTAGAAAAGTCTTTCACGAACCTTCTATACCATGAGGCGGTCCCCAAGAATCGTCGTAATTCCTTAACGTTCTTTGGAGCTGGCATTTGAACGATAGATGCCACCTTGTCTGGGTCGGTCTGTACTCCATTCTCGGTAACTACATGTCCCAGGTATTTCAGCGATTTTTGACCAAATTGACATTTCTCGGCGTTAAGTATTAGGTTAGCAGATCGGAGTCGGTGAAATACTTCCTTCAGGTTCTCAAGGTGTTCGTCGAAGGTTCGCCCCAGAACAATGATATCATCTAGGTATGCAAATGCTCTGGGTTCCATTTCGGGGCCAATGATTCGGTCAAGTAACCTCTGGAAAGTAGCCGGGGCGGAATGTAAACCGAATGGCATCACCCTAAACTGAAAAAGTCCCCTGCCCGGTATCGTGAAAGCGGTCACCGGTTTACTTTCTTCTGAAAGTGGAACCAACCAATATCCATTTTGGAGGTCTATGCTACTGATGTATTTTGCCTCTCGTAGTCTGTCCAGAATGGCGTTAATCTGAGGTAACGGGTACGCATCCTTTTCTGTTACCTCATTTACTTTGCGGAAATCGACACATATCCGATATCGACCATCCTTTTTGGGTACGACGACTATCGGGGAACTCCATGGACTCTCGGATGGCTCAATCACCCCTTTTTCCAGCATATCATCTATTTGTTCATTTACCACTGCCTGAATCTTAGGATTTAGTGGTCGGTAACGTTGTTTTATTGGGTATGGGCTGGAAAGTCGAATATGGTGTTCTACCAGGGGTGTGGGTCCCGTAATGTATTGAAATTTGGGTAGTTCGTTGTCCAACAATTCTTGTAACCTTTCTTGCTCGTTGTCAGTGAGTCCTACTGGACCTTCAACTGCTCCCAAATCTTCAATCAGGTCTTCGGTTGGTTCTTCATCGGCCATTATTAGTACCTGATTTATGTAAAGTCGTTTGTTCCCTAAATCAATAAGTATTTTATGACGGTACATCCAGTCCATGCCTAAGATGACGTCAACGGTGAGAGACGGTAGTAGACGGAAGTCTCCGGAATAGTTTGTCTCAAGAATGGACGGTGTCAGTGTGAAGACGGTGGAGATGGGAACTTTTGTTCCGTCGGCCAATCGAACGGTGGATGTTATTGACAGCTGTTGTAGTTGGCAGTTGTTCTGTTGGACTTTCGCCCCTACATATGAATATACCGATCCGGTATCCAGTAGAGCTTGATACTCGGTTCCATTGATGTTGACAGGCAGAAAAAGTCGGTTTTCGTATTTTTGGTAGGAGGCGATCATTTGGGCCAACTGTTCAGGCCTCCAGGACGGACAGCTGGCAGTTAGTTTTCCGACGGTTGACGGCGACCACAGTCACAGTCCCGTGACATGATTCCAGGTCGACGACATCGGGAGCAGAATAATTTAGGGGCATTCTGACACTCACTTCTGAAATGTCCATCTTCCCCACAACGGAAACAGACAATATTATTGTTCCTGCCTGGTGGTCGAACCGGTGTTGTACGTGGTCCTGTTGTTGGAACACTGGTTGGCCTAATCGGTGAAGTCGGATATGACGGTTGTCGTACTCTATCGGTACTGTTAATTGCTGGTGGTGTGGACGGTCGTGATGGTCTGGAAGGAGTATGTCCATAACGGGGAAGGTCGAATTTTACCTTGGTTAGATCCTTTTGTAAGTCTTCATATTCTTTAATACGATCTAGTAGATCGTACATGGTTGAAATACTTGCTCTTGGGATAAACTGTCGGTATTCAGGAAGCAAATTACGATGTAGCCAATAAAGCATCTTATCTGGTGTCATTGTCTCGACTCTTCTCAATAAAGTATGTAATGCGATGACGTAATCACTTCCCGGTTCGTTTGGTCGTTGTGTTCGACGACCTATTTCTTCTTCCAGACGGATCGTATAGTCAGATGGCAAATAGAAATGCCGGAACTCCTGTTCAAACGCCTCCCAAGTTTGCCAGTTCTGTCTATGGTTCCGATACCACAACAATGCGTTATCTCGCAAAAGTAGTGATATTCCTGGTAACAGCTCATCTGGTGCGATTCGGTATAACGTCCGTAATTCCCCAATTCTCTCCAGGAACGCAATGGGGTCACCATTTCCGTTGAAATATTCCTTCCACTCGTGTAGATGCTTAAGTGCTAAGTTCATAGTGCCGGTGGTTACTGTTGGAGTCTCGGTGGTTTCAGACGGTAGCGGTTGGGCGGTTGATGGTGCAGCATTATCACCGCGAGACGTAGGTGGAGGCACATGTAAATGTTGGCTGTCCATTGGATCTATTCGTCTTGGACTTGGGCTACGAACTCGACGGAGTTCATTTCGGTACTCTCGTACTCTCCTCCGTAATTCCTCGACGCTGCCTTCCATTGGCAACCCGACTTCTTGTAGAATTGCGACCAACTGCTCTTTGGTCAGCATATTCACCATCGTTGAAGGTGCTTCTCGTAAAATAGCACTCCATCCGCTAGATCCGGTGACGGGGGTGGAAGTAGGGGGAGCGGTATTCGTAGGTGGTGGTCTGGTCCACCCACTGGGTCCGGTGGCGGTATTAGAAGCGGGGGGAGCGGTATTTATGGACGGTGGTCTGGGAGTTTGGGTTTCATCGGTGGACGGTGTATTTCGGGGTGCAGGATTGTTTGGTGTTGGAATGTTGTTGTCGGGCATTTTGTCGTCTGCAATATTATGACTCACGGTTCTATTTCTTCGTCCTTTCCTGACACTCTTCTTAGAGTCCCTGCTCGGGCGCCAATTTGTGACGCTTTTTCCTCGGTGCCCTCGAGCGCCACCTATTTTATACATAAAAATAGGAAAATCCCGGTCAGCCTAGGTAGCACAGATGGAGATACGGTATCCAGGGGTCAAATAAAGACAATAAAACACATTTATAAGAATTAAAATAAGTCCTCTTTATTTTACACTGTCAAAAGGTCGTTAAAGCAATACTATACAAATCAAAATTAATACGGAAAGAAAAGGAAAACACATAACATTTAACGGTGATTCTGTTTACGGAGTAATATGCATGGTAAAAATGTCGGTTATGATGAAAATCAATTTTGACGACGAAAACTCAGACGGAGTGACTCAAATTATTTAGGATCGAGTGGCGAATGACATAAAATGTCCACCAGGAAACGGCGTATGGCGTCACAGACGCTCACCAAACGGAAAATGGGGGTATAGAGTGGCGAATGACATAAAATGTCCACCAGGAAACGGCGTATGGCGTCACAGACGCTCACCAAAAGGAAGGTGGGAGTATAGAGTGGCGAATGACATAAAATGTCCACCAGGAAACGGCGTATGGCGTCACAGACGCTCACCAAAAGGAAGGTGGGAGTATAGAGTGGCGAATGACATAAAATGTCCACCAGGAAACGGCGTATGGCGTCACAGACGCTCACCAAAAAGGAAAGTGGGGGTATAGAGTGGCGAATGACATAAAATGTCCACCAGGAAACGGCGTATGGCGTCACAGACGCTCACCAAAAGGAAAATGGGGAGTTTAGAGTGGCGAATGACATAAAATGTCCACCAGGAAACGGCGTATGGCGTCACAGACGCTCACCAAAAAGGAAAGTGGGAGTATAGAGTGGCGAATGACATAAAATGTCCACCAGGAAACGGCGTATGGCGTCACAGACGCTCACCAAAAGGAAAATGGGGAGTTTAGAGTGGCGAATGACATAAAATGTCCACCAGGAAACGGCGTATGGCGTCACAGACGCTCACCAAAAAGGAAAGTGGGAGTATAGAGTGGCGAATGACATAAAATGTCCACCAGGAAACGGCGTATGGCGTCACAGACGCTCACCAAAAAGGAAAGTGGGGGTATAGAGTGGCGAATGACATAAAATGTCCACCAGGAAACGGCGTATGGCGTCACAGACGCTCACCAAAAGGAAAGTGGGGGTATAGAGTGGCGAATGACATAAAATGTCCACCAGGAAACGGCGTATGGCGTCACAGACGCTCACCAAAAGGAAAATGGGGAGTTTAGAGTGGCGAATGACATAAAATGTCCACCAGGAAACGGCGTATGGCGTCACAGACGCTCACCAAAAAGGAAAGTGGGAGTATAGAGTGGCGAATGACATAAAATGTCCACCAGGAAACGGCGTATGGCGTCACAGACGCTCACCAAAAGGAAATTGGGTATAGAGTGGTGTCTATTAAAAGCTCAACACGGTGATTCTAATAACGGTCCGTAACAGAAACACGGTAGAGCGGAAAAGTCAGAAATAAAAAAGTACTTACGGTATAATAACGGTTTTGGAACGTTTTCTCGAAGAACTTGGTATTTAACACTTGAACTACTGCTAGCAGTATTGAACAGTGGATTGTTATATTTGAGTTATAACAGAACTGATTTCTTGGTAAAACAGGCCAACGCTTATACTGCTTAACCGGAAGGACACTGGTAAGATGTAGTAATTAGTGCCACCTGCGCTTTCTTTTCCGGTACTTCAAATTATTCGTCTCTAGCCTCCGAAGACGGTTGTGGCAGTGAGATATAGTTTGTAGTGCCCTCTAAAGAACACACCCCGTTACTAGTTGTCCGTTTATTCAACGAAAACGGAAAGTTTGATATAAACGGTTAACGGTTTGCGTGATTTCTCTTGTAGGTTAGGTGGTCTTTTGCCGTCGGGAGTTGTTGTTCGGTAAACGGGCCTATTTCCGAAATCGGTGTACTTTCGTAGTTTCGGTGGTGAATGTTAGTGACAAGAAAGTGTCGTTCTTTTGTTTAGTGAAACCATAAATGTGAAGGGAATAATAATTTCCGAAGAAAAGAGTGTTAAAAAGTGACTACATATGCCGACGGAACAAGAACAAAATAAGAAAGTTGGAGTCATCAGGGATGTTTTGGTAACTTAGACGGCTGTATTCGTGGTGGACGACGGAAGACAATCAAGTCCGGATTATCATAGTAAGTTAAAATGATTTATTTTTGAGTTTTTGGGTCCAACTGGTGAATTTTATTTACAAGTCCAAAAGGTAAACAAACATCCTGAGTGACTCTGGTTGCCTATGGTTAAATCTCCAAAAGTGGTTATGTTGTGACAGCTGCACTTGCACTGGTGGAAAAAATGGTACTGACTGTACTTAGTGCTTGAAATGCACTTGTTTGGGCTGGCCTGGTAAGTGTAGTAATAATTGTTAGTACATTTATTCACTTGTTCTTAATTTTCCAGGGAAGATTTTATTGTCACCAAAGTGCGGTTAGGAGATTGGACCAACAACAGCGTGAAGATCGGTAAGTATTTGGAATAATAATTGTAACGACTAATTTATTTGTCCTTTTTAGGGGAAGACAATAATGGGTTCATTACAATATCACATTTTCAAATATCTATTATTTTCCATTTTACTCTATCTCCTAAACGGCTAAAGATAAGACATCGCGGTTTTCACTAGTGGATTAAGCACCTCATTTTACATAAAATAAGTCTTATAAGTCTACTGTCAAGAGTTGATATAGGTACAAACGAATAAAATGTTTATATATCACATTTTCAAATATTTATTATTCTCCATTTAACTCGATCTCCTAAACGGTTAGAGATAGGTCATCGCGGTATTCACCAGTGGAATTAGCACCTCATTTTACCTAAAATAAGTCCTATAAGTGAACTCTCAAGAGTTGATAAAGGTACAAACGAATAAAATGTTTACAAATCACATTTTCAAATATCTATTCTCCATTTTACTCGATCTCCTAAACGGTTACAGATAGGACATCGCGGTTTTCACTATTGGACACCTCATTTAACATCAAATAAGTCCTATAAGTCTACCCTCATGAGTTGATAAAGGTACAAACAAATAAAATGTTTATAAATCACATTTTCAAATATCTATTATTCTCCATTTTACTCGATCTCCTAAACGGTTACAGATAGGACATCGCGGTTTTCACCATTGGACACCTCATTTTACATCAAAAAAGTCCTATAAGTCTACCCTCATGAGTTGATAAAGGTACAAACAAATAAAATGTTTATAAATCACATTTTCAAATATCTATTATTCTCCATTTTACTCGATCTCCTAAACGGTTACAGATAGCACATCGCCGTTTTCACCAGCAGATTTAGCACCTTATTTTATTTAAAATAAGTCTTATAAGTCTACCCTCATGAGTTGATAAAGGTACAAACAAATAAAATGTTTATATAACACATTTTCAAATATCTTTAATTCTCCATTTTACTCGATCTTTTAATCGGTTAAAGATAGGACATCGCGGTTTATACCAGTGGATTTAGCACTTCATTTTACATAAAATAAGTCCTATAAGTCTACCCTCATAAGTTGATAAAGGCACAAACGAATAAAATTTTTATATATCTCATTTTCTAATATCTATTATTCTACATTTTACTCTATCTCCTAAACGGTTAAAGACAGGACATCGCGGTTTTTACCAGTGGATTTTGCACCTCATTTTACATAAAATAAGTCCTATAAGTCTACTCTCAAGACTTGATAAAGGTACAAACGAATAAAATGTTTATATATCACATTTTCAAATATCTATTATTTTCCATTTTACACGATCTCCTAAACGGTTCGAGATAGGACATCGCGGTTTTCACTAGTGGATTAAGCACCTCATTTTACATAAAATAAGTCCTATAAGTCTACTGTCAAGAGTTGATAAAGGTACAAACGAATAAAATGTTTATATATCATATTTTCAAATATCTATTATTCTCCATTTTACTCGATCTCCTAAACGGTTAAAGATAGGACATCGCGGATTTCACCAGTGGATTTAGCACCTCATTTTACATAAAATAGGTTCTATAAGTCTGCTTTCAGGAATTGATAAAGGTACAAACGAATAAAATGTTTATATATCACATTTTCAAATATTTATTATTCTCCATTTAACTCGATCTTTTAATCGGTTAAAGATAGGACATCGCGGCTTTCACCAGTGGATTTAGCACCTCATTTTACATAAAATAAGTCTTATAAGTCTACTCTCATAAGTTGATAAAGGTACAAACGAATAAAATGTTTATGTATCACATTTTCAAATATCTGTTATACTCCATTTTACTCGATCTCCTAAACGGTTAAAGATAGGACATCGCGGTTTTCACCAGTGGATTTAGCACCTCATTTTACATAAAATAGGTTCTATAAGTCTGCTTTCAGGAGTTGATAAAGGTACAAACGAATAAAATGTTTATATATCACATTTTCAAATATCTATTATTTTCCATTTTACTCTATCTCCTAAACGGCTAAAGATAAGACATCGCGGTTTTCACTAGTGGATTAAGCACCTCATTTTACATAAAATAAGTCTTATAAGTCTACTGTCAAGAGTTGATATAGGTACAAACGAATAAAATGTTTATATATCACATTTTCAAATATTTATTATTCTCCATTTAACTCGATCTCCTAAACGGTTAGAGATAGGTCATCGCGGTATTCACCAGTGGAATTAGCACCTCATTTTACCTAAAATAAGTCCTATAAGTGAACTCTCAAGAGTTGATAAAGGTACAAACGAATAAAATGTTTACAAATCACATTTTCAAATATCTATTCTCCATTTTACTCGATCTCCTAAACGGTTACAGATAGGACATCGCGGTTTTCACTATTGGACACCTCATTTAACATCAAATAAGTCCTATAAGTCTACCCTCATGAGTTGATAAAGGTACAAACAAATAAAATGTTTATAAATCACATTTTCAAATATCTATTATTCTCCATTTTACTCGATCTCCTAAACGGTTACAGATAGGACATCGCGGTTTTCACCATTGGACACCTCATTTTACATCAAAAAAGTCCTATAAGTCTACCCTCATGAGTTGATAAAGGTACAAACAAATAAAATGTTTATAAATCACATTTTCAAATATCTATTATTCTCCATTTTACTCGATCTCCTAAACGGTTACAGATAGCACATCGCCGTTTTCACCAGCAGATTTAGCACCTTATTTTATTTAAAATAAATCTTATAAGTCTACCCTCATGAGTTGATAAAGGTACAAACAAATAAAATGTTTATATAACACATTTTCAAATATCTTTAATTCTCCATTTTACTCGATCTTTTAATCGGTTAAAGATAGGACATCGCGGTTTATACCAGTGGATTTAGCACTTCATTTTACATAAAATAAGTCCTATAAGTCTACCCTCATAAGTTGATAAAGGCACAAACGAATAAAATTTTTATATATCTCATTTTCTAATATCTAGTATTCTACATTTTACTCTATCTCCTAAACGGATAAAGACAGGACATCGCGGTTTTTACCAGTGGATTTTGCACCTCATTTTACATAAAATAAGTCCTATAAGTCTACTCTCAAGACTTGATAAAGGTACAAACGAATAAAATGTTTATATATCACATTTTCAAATATCTATTATTTTCCATTTTACACGATCTCCTAAACGGTTCGAGATAGGACATCGCGGTTTTCACTAGTGGATTAAGCACCTCATTTTACATAAAATAAGTCCTATAAGTCTACTGTCAAGAGTTGATAAAGGTACAAACGAATAAAATGTTTATATATCATATTTTCAAATATCTATTATTCTCCATTTTACTCGATCTCCTAAACGGTTAAAGATAGGACATCGCGGATTTCACCAGTGGATTTAGCACCTCATTTTACATAAAATAGGTTCTATAAGTCTGCTTTCAGGAATTGATAAAGGTACAAACGAATAAAATGTTTATATATCACATTTTCAAATATTTATTATTCTCCATTTAACTCGATCTTTTAATCGGTTAAAGATAGGACATCGCGGCTTTCACCAGTGGATTTAGCACCTCATTTTACATAAAATAAGTCTTATAAGTCTACTCTCATAAGTTGATAAAGGTACAAACGAATAAAATGTTTATATATCACATTTTCAAATATCTATTATTCTCCATTTAACTCGATCTCCTAAACGGTTACAGATAGGACATCGCGGTTTTCACCAGTGGAATAAGCACCTCATATTACATAAAATAAGTCCTATAAGTCTACTCTCAAGAGTTGATAAAGGTACAAACGAATAAAATGTAAATAAATCACATTTTCAAATATCTATTATTCTCCACTTTACTCAATATCCTAAACGGTTACAGATAGGACATCGCAGTTTTCATTAGTGGAATAAGCACCTCATTTTACATAAAATAAGTCCTATAAGTCTACTCTCAAGAGTTGATAAAGGTATAAACAAATAAAATGTTTAAATATCACATTTTCAAATATCTAATATTCTCCATTTTACTCGATCTCCTAAACGGTTAAAGATAGGACATCGCGGTTTTCACCAGTGGATTTTGCACTTCATTTTACAGAAAATAAGTCCTGTAAGTCTACTCTCAAGTGTTGATAAAGGTACAAACGAATAAAATATATATATATCACATTTTCAAATATCTATTATTATCCATTTTACTTGATCTCCTAAACGGTTAAAAATAGGTCCTTGCAATTTTCACCAGTGCATTTAGCACCTCATTTTACATAAAATTAGTCCTATAGTCTGCTCTCAAGAGTTTATAAAGGTTCAAGCGAATAAAATGTTTATATATCACATTTTCAAATATCTATTATTCTCCATTTTACTCGATCTCCTAAACGGTTAAAGATTGGACATTGCAATTTTCACCAGTGGATTTAGCACCTCATTTTACATAAAATAAGTCATATAAGTCTACTCTCAAGGATTGATAAAGGTACAAACGAATAAAATGTTTATATATCACATTTTCAAATATCTATTATTCTCCATTTAACTCGATCTCCTAAACGGTTACAGATAGGACATCGCGGTTTTTACCAGTGGAATAAGCACCTCATATTACATAAAATAAGTCCTATAAGTCTACTCTCAAGGGTTGATACCGGGACAAACGAATAAAATGTATATAAATCACATTTTCAAATATCTATTATTCTCCACTTTACTCAATATCCTAAACGGTTACAGATAGGACATCGCGGTTTTCACCAGAGGAATAAGCACCTCATTTTACATAAAATAAGTCCTATAAGTCTACTCTCAAGAGTTGATAAAGGTACAAACGAATAAAATGTATATAAATCACATATTCAAATATCTATTATTCTCCATTTTACTCGATCTCCTAAACGGTTAAAGAAAGGACATCGCAATTTTCACCAGTGGATTAAGCACCTCATTTTACATAAAATAAGTCATATAAGTCTACTCTCAAGAGTTGATAAAGGTACAAACGAATAAAATGTTTATATATCACATTTTCAAATATCTATTATTTTCCATTTTACACGATCTCCTAAACGGTTAAAGACAGGACATCGCGGTTTCACAAGTGGATTTAGCACCTCATTTTACATAAAATAAGTCCTATAAGTCTACTCTCAAGACTTGATAAAGGTACAAACGAATAAAATGTTTATATATCACATTTTCAAATATCTATTATTCTCCATTTTACTCGATATCCTAAACGGTTGAAGTTAGGACATCGCGGTTTTCACCAGTGGATTTTGCACCTCATTTTACATAAAATAAGTCATATAAGTCTACTCTCAAGAGTTGATAAAGGTACAAACGAATAAAATGTTTATATATCACATTTTCAAATATCTATTATTTTCCATTTTACACGATCTCCTAAACGGTTAGAGATAGGACATCGCGGTTTTCACTAGTGGATTAAGCACCTCATTTTACATAAAATAAGTCCTATAAGTCTACTGTCAAGAGTTGATAAAGGTACAAACGAATAAAATGTTTATATATCATATTTTCAAATATCTATTATTCTCCATTTTACTCGATCTCACAAACGGTTGAAGATAGGACATCGCGGTTTTTACCAATGGATTTAGCACCTCATTTTACAAAAAATAAGTCCTATAATTCTACTCTCAAGAGTTGATAAAGGTACAAACGAATAAAATGTTTATATATGACATTTTCAAATATCTATTATTCTCCATTTAACTCGATCTCCTAAACGGTTACAGATAGGACATCGCGGTTTTCACCAGTGAAATAAGCACCTCATTTTACATAAAATAAGTCCTATAAGTCTACTCTCAAGAGTTGATAAAGGTACAAACGAATAAAATGTATATATATCACATTTTCAAATATCTATTATTCTCCATATTACTCGATCTCCTAAACTGTTACCAATAGAACATCACGGTTTTCACCAGTGGATTTAGCACCTCATTTTACATAAAATAAGTCCTATAAGTCTTCTCTCAAGAGTTGATAAAGGTACAAACGAATAAAATGTTTATATATCACATTTTCAAATATCTATTATTCTCCATTTTACTCGATCTCACAAACGGTTGAAGATAGGACATCGCGGTTTTTACCAATGGATTTAGCACCTCTTTTACAAAAAATAAGTCCTATAAGTCTACTGTCAAGAGTTGATAAATTTACAAACGAATAAAATGTTTATATATCACATTTTCAAATATCTATTATCCTCCATTATACTCAATCTCCTAAACTGTTAAAGATTGGACATTGCGGTTTTCACCAGTGGATTGAGCACCTCATATTACATAAAATAAGTCCTATAAGTCGACTCTCAAGGATTGATAAAGGTACAAACGAATATAATGTTTATATATCACATTTTCAAATATCTATTATTCTCCATTTAACTCGATCTCCTAAACGGTTACAGATAGGACATCACGGTTTTTACCAGTGGAATAAGCACCTCATATTACATAAAATAAGTCCTATAAGTCTACTCTCAGGAGTTGATAAAGGTACAAACGAATAAAATGTATATATATCACATTTTCAAATATCTATTATTATCCATTTTACTTGATCTCCTAAACGGTTAAAAATAGGTCCTTGCAAGTTTCACCAGTGGATTTAGCACCTCATTTTACATAAAATAAGTCCCATAGTCTGCTCTCAAGAGTTTATAAAGGTTCAAGCGAATAAAATGTTTATATATCACATTTTCAAATATCTATTATTTTCCATTTTACTCGATCTCCTAAACGGTTAAAGATTGGACATTGCAATTTTCACCAGTGGATTTAGCACCTCATTTTACATAAAATAAGTCATATAAGTCTACTCTCAAGGATTGATAAAGGTACAATCGAATAAAATGTTTATATATCACATTTTCAAATATCTATTATTCTCCATTTAACTCGATCTCCTAAACGGTTACAGATAGGACATCGCGGTTTTAACCAGTGGAATAAGCACCTTATATTACATAAAATAAGTCCTATAAGTCTACTCTCAAGGGTTGATACCGGGACAAACGAATAAAATGTATATAAATCACATTTTCAAATATCTATTATTCTCCACTTTACTCAATATCCTAAACGGTTACAGATAGGACATCGCGGTTTTCACCAGAGGAATAAGCACCTCATTTTACATAAAATAAGTCCTATAAGTCTACTCTCAAGAGTTGATAAAGGTACAAACGAATAAAATGTATATAAATCACATATTCAAATATCTATTATTCTCCATTTTACTCGATCTCCTAAACGGTTAAAGAAAGGACATCGCAATTTTCACCAGTGGATTAAGCACCTCATTTTACATAAAATAAGTCATATAAGTCTACTCTCAAGAGTTGATAAAGGTACAAACGAATAAAATGTTTATATATCACATTTTCAAATATCTATTATTTTCCATTTTACACGATCTCCTAAACGGTTAAAGACAGGACATCGCGGTTTCACAAGTGGATTTAGCACCTCATTTTACATAAAATAAGTCCTATAAGTCTACTCTCAAGACTTGATAAAGGTACAAACGAATAAAATGTTTATATATCACATTTTCAAATATCTATTATTCTCCATTTTACTCGATATCCTAAACGGTTGAAGTTAGGACATCGCGGTTTTCACCAGTGGATTTTGCACCTCATTTTACATAAAATAAGTCATATAAGTCTACTCTCAAGAGTTGATAAAGGTACAAACGAATAAAATGTTTATATATCACATTTTCAAATATCTATTATTTTCCATTTTACACGATCTCCTAAACGGTTAGAGATAGGACATCGCGGTTTTCACTAGTGGATTAAGCACCTCATTTTACATAAAATAAGTCCTATAAGTCTACTGTCAAGAGTTGATAAAGGTACAAACGAATAAAATGTTTATATATCATATTTTCAAATATCTATTATTCTCCATTTTACTCGATCTCACAAACGGTTGAAGATAGGACATCGCGGTTTTTACCAATGGATTTAGCACCTCATTTTACAAAAAATAAGTCCTATAATTCTACTCTCAAGAGTTGATAAAGGTACAAACGAATAAAATGTTTATATATCACATTTTCAAATATCTATTATTCTCCATTTTACTCGATCTCACAAACGGTTGAAGATAGGACATCGCGGTTTTTACCAATGGATTTAGCACCTCTTTTACAAAAAATAAGTCCTATAAGTCTACTGTCAAGAGTTGATATAGGTACAAACGAATAAAATGTTTATATATCACATTTTCAAATATTTATTATTCTCCATTTAACTCGATCTCCTAAACGGTTAGAGATAGGTCATCGCGGTATTCACCAGTGGAATTAGCACCTCATTTTACCTAAAATAAGTCCTATAAGTGAACTCTCAAGAGTTGATAAAGGTACAAACGAATAAAATGTTTACAAATCACATTTTCAAATATCTATTCTCCATTTTACTCGATCTCCTAAACGGTTACAGATAGGACATCGCGGTTTTCACTATTGGACACCTCATTTAACATCAAATAAGTCCTATAAGTCTACCCTTATGAGTTGATAAAGGTACAAACAAATAAAATGTTTATAAATCACATTTTCAAATATCTATTATTCTCCATTTTACTCGATCTCCTAAACGGTTACAGATAGGACATCGCGGTTTTCACCATTGGACACCTCATTTTACATCAAAAAAGTCCTATAAGTCTACCCTCATGAGTTGATAAAGGTACAAACAAATAAAATGTTTATAAATCACATTTTCAAATATCTATTATTCTCCATTTTACTCGATCTCCTAAACGGTTACAGATAGCACATCGCCGTTTTCACCAGCAGATTTAGCACCTTATTTTATTTAAAATAAGTCTTATAAGTCTACCCTCTTGAGTTGATAAAGGTACAAACAAATAAAATGTTTATATAACACATTTTCAAATATCTTTAATTCTCCATTTTACTCGATCTTTTAATCGGTTAAAGATAGGACATCGCGGTTTATACCAGTGGATTTAGCACTTCATTTTACATAAAATAAGTCCTATAAGTCTACCCTCATAAGTTGATAAAGGCACAAACGAATAAAATTTTTATATATCTCATTTTCTAATATCTATTATTCTACATTTTACTCTATCTCCTAAACGGTTAAAGACAGGACATCGCGGTTTTTACCAGTGGATTTTGCACCTCATTTTACATAAAATAAGTCCTATAAGTCTACTCTCAAGACTTGATAAAGGTACAAACGAATAAAATGTTTATATATCACATTTTCAAATATCTATTATTTTCCATTTTACACGATCTCCTAAACGGTTCGAGATAGGACATCGCGGTTTTCACTAGTGGATTAAGCACCTCATTTTACATAAAATAAGTCCTATAAGTCTACTGTCAAGAGTTGATAAAGGTACAAACGAATAAAATGTTTATATATCATATTTTCAAATATCTATTATTCTCCATTTTACTCGATCTCCTAAACGGTTAAAGATAGGACATCGCGGATTTCACCAGTGGATTTAGCACCTCATTTTACATAAAATAGGTTCTATAAGTCTGCTTTCAGGAATTGATAAAGGTACAAACGAATAAAATGTTTATATATCACATTTTCAAATATTTATTATTCTCCATTTAACTCGATCTTTTAATCGGTTAAAGATAGGACATCGCGGCTTTCACCAGTGGATTTAGCACCTCATTTTACATAAAATAAGTCTTATAAGTCTACTCTCATAAGTTGATAAAGGTACAAACGAATAAAATGTTTATGTATCACATTTTCAAATATCTGTTATACTCCATTTTACTCGATCTCCTAAACGGTTAAAGATAGGACATCGCGGTTTTCACCAGTGGATTTAGCACCTCATTTTACATAAAATAGGTTCTATAAGTCTGCTTTCAGGAGTTGATAAAGGTACAAACGAATAAAATGTTTATATATCACATTTTCAAATATCTATTATTTTCCATTTTACTCTATCTCCTAAACGGCTAAAGATAAGACATCGCGGTTTTCACTAGTGGATTAAGCACCTCATTTTACATAAAATAAGTCTTATAAGTCTACTGTCAAGAGTTGATATAGGTACAAACGAATAAAATGTTTATATATCACATTTTCAAATATTTATTATTCTCCATTTAACTCGATCTCCTAAACGGTTAGAGATAGGTCATCGCGGTATTCACCAGTGGAATTAGCACCTCATTTTACCTAAAATAAGTCCTATAAGTGAACTCTCAAGAGTTGATAAAGGTACAAACGAATAAAATGTTTACAAATCACATTTTCAAATATCTATTCTCCATTTTACTCGATCTCCTAAACGGTTACAGATAGGACATCGCGGTTTTCACTATTGGACACCTCATTTAACATCAAATAAGTCTTATAAGTCTACCCTCATGAGTTGATAAAGGTACAAACAAATAAAATGTTTATAAATCACATTTTCAAATATCTATTATTCTCCATTTTACTCGATCTCCTAAACGGTTACAGATAGGACATCGCGGTTTTCACCATTGGACACCTCATTTTACATCAAAAAAGTCCTATAAGTCTACCCTCATGAGTTGATAAAGGTACAAACAAATAAAATGTTTATAAATCACATTTTCAAATATCTATTATTCTCCATTTTACTCGATCTCCTAAACGGTTACAGATAGCACATCGCCGTTTTCACCAGCAGATTTAGCACCTTATTTTATTTAAAATAAGTCTTATAAGTCTACCCTCATGAGTTGATAAAGGTACAAACAAATAAAATGTTTATATAACACATTTTCAAATATCTTTAATTCTCCATTTTACTCGATCTTTTAATCGGTTAAAGATAGGACATCGCGGTTTATACCAGTGGATTTAGCACTTCATTTTACATAAAATAAGTCCTATAAGTCTACCCTCATAAGTTGATAAAGGCACAAACGAATAAAATTTTTATATATCTCATTTTCTAATATCTATTATTCTACATTTTACTCTATCTCCTAAACGGATAAAGACAGGACATCGCGGTTTTTACCAGTGGATTTTGCACCTCATTTTACATAAAATAAGTCCTATAAGTCTACTCTCAAGACTTGATAAAGGTACAAACGAATAAAATGTTTATATATCACATTTTCAAATATCTATTATTTTCCATTTTACACGATCTCCTAAACGGTTCGAGATAGGACATCGCGGTTTTCACTAGTGGATTAAGCACCTCATTTTACATAAAATAAGTCCTATAAGTCTACTGTCAAGAGTTGATAAAGGTACAAACGAATAAAATGTTTATATATCATATTTTCAAATATCTATTATTCTCCATTTTACTCGATCTCCTAAACGGTTAAAGATAGGACATCGCGGATTTCACCAGTGGATTTAGCACCTCATTTTACATAAAATAGGTTCTATAAGTCTGCTTTCAGGAATTGATAAAGGTACAAACGAATAAAATGTTTATATATCACATTTTCAAATATCTATTATTCTCCATTTTACTCGATCTCCTAAACGGTTACAGATAGCACATCGCCGTTTTCACCAGCAGATTTAGCACCTTATTTTATATAAAATAAGTCTTATAAGTCTACAATCATGAGTTGATAAAGGTACAAACAAATAAAATGTTTATATATCACATTTTCAAATATCTTATATTCTTCATTTTACTCGATCTCTTAAACGGTTATAGATTGGACATCGCGGTTTATACCAGTGGATTTAGCACTTCATTTTACATATAATAAGTCCTATAAGTCTTCTCTCAAGAGTTGATAAAGGTACAAACGAATAAAATGTTTATATAACACATTTTCAAATATCTTTAATTCTCCATTTTACTCGATCTTTTAATCGGTTAAAGATAGGACATCGCGGTTTATACCAGTGGATTTAGCACTTCATTTTACATAAAATAAGTCCTATAAGTCTACCCTCATAAGTTGATAAAGGCACAAACGAATAAAATTTTTATATATCTCATTTTCTAATATCTATTATTCTACATTTTACTCTATCTCCTAAACGGATAAAGACAGGACATCGCGGCTTTCACCAGTGGATTTAGCACCTCATTTTACATAAAATAAGTCTTATAAGTCTACTCTCATAAGTTGATAAAGGTACAAACGAATAAAATGTTTATATATCACATTTTCAAATATCTATTATTTTCCATTTTACACGATCTCCTAAACGGTTACAGATAGGACATCGCGGTTTTCACCAGTGGAATAAGCACCTCATATTACATAAAATAAGTCCTATAAGTCTACTCTCAAGAGTTGATAAAGGTACAAACGAATAAAATGTTTACAAATCACATTTTCAAATATCTATTATTCTCCATTTTACTCGATCTCCTAAACGGTTACAGATAGGACATCGCGGTTTTCACTATTGGACACCTCATTTTACATCAAATAAATCCTATAAGTCTACCCTCATGAGTTGATAAAGGTACAAACAAATAAAATGTTCATAAATCACATTTTCAAATATCTATTATTCTCCATTTTACTCGATCTCCTAAACGGTTACAAATTGCACATCGCCGTTTTCACCAGCAGATTTAGCACCTTATTTTATTTAAAATAAGTCTTATAAGTCTACCCTCATGAGTTGATAAAGGTACAAACAAATAAAACGTTTATATATCACATTTTCAAAAATCTTATATTCTTCATTTTACTCGATCTCTTAAACGGTTAAAGATTGGACATCGCGGTTTATACCAGTGGATTTAGCACTTCATTTTACATATAATAAGTCCTATAAGTCTTCTCTCAAGAGTTGATAAAGGTACAAACGAATAAAATGTTTATATATCACATTTTCAAATATCTATTATTTTCCATTTTACTCTATCTCCTAAACGGCTAAAGATAAGACATCGCGGTTTTCACCAGTGGATTTAGCTCCTCATTTTACATAAAATAAATCCTATAAGTCTACTCTCAGGAGTTGATAAAGGTACAAACAAATAAAATGTTTATATATCACATTTTCAAATATCTATTATTCTCTATATTACTCGATTTTCTAAACGGTTACAGATAGAACATTGCGGTTTTCACCAGCGGATTTAGCACCTCATTTTACATAAAATAAGACCTATAAGTCTACTCTAAAGAGTTGATAAAGGTACAAACGAATAAAATGTTTATATATCACATTTTCAAATATTTATTATTCTCCATTTAACTCGATCTCCTAAACGGTTAGAGATAGGTCATCGCGGTATTCACCAGTGGAATTAGCACCTCATTTTACCTAAAATAAGTCCTATAAGTGTACTCTCATGAGTTGATAAAGGTACGAACGAATAAAATGTTTACAAATCATATTTTCAAATATCTATTATTCTCCATTTTACTCGATCTCCTAAACGGTTACAGATAGGACATCGCGGTTTTCACTATTGGACACCTCATTTTACATCAAATAAGTCCTATAAGTCTACCCTCATGAGTTGATAAAGGTACAAACAAATAAAATGTTTATAAATCACATTTTCAAATATCTATTATTCTCCATTTTACTCGATCTCCTAAACGGTTACAGATAGCACATCGCCGTTTTCACCAGCAGATTTAGCACCTTATTTTATATAAAATAAGTCTTATAAGTCTACAATCATGAGTTGATAAAGGTACAAACAAATAAAATGTTTATATATCACATTTTCAAATATCATATATTCTTCATTTTACTCGATCTCTTAAACGGTTATAGATTGGACATCGCGGTTTATACCAGTGGATTTAGCACTTCATTTTACATATAATAAGTCCTATAAGTCTTCTCTCAAGAGTTGATAAAGGTACAAACGAATAAAATGTTTATATATCACATTTTCAAATATCTATTATTCTCTATATTACTCGATCTCCTAAACGGTTACAGATAGAACATCGTGGTTTTTACCAGCGGATTTAGCACCTCATTTTACATAAAATAAGACCTATAAGTCTACTCTAAAGAGTTGATAAAGGTACAAACGAATAAAATGTTTATATATCACATTTTCAAATATTTATTATTCTCTATATTACTCGATCTCCTAAACGGTTACAGATAGAACATCGCGGTTTTCACCAGCGGATTTAGCACCACATTTTACATAAAATAAGTCTTATAGGTCTACTCTAAAGAGTTGATAAAGGTATAAACGAATAAAATGTTTATATATCACATTTTCAAATATTTATTATTCTCCATTTAACTCGATCTTTTAATCGGTTAAAGATAGGACATCGCGGCTTTCACCAGAAGATTTAGCACCTTATTTTAAATAAAATAAGTCTTATAAGTCTACTCTCATAAGTTGATAAAGGTACAAACGAATAAAATGTTTATGTATCACATTTTCAAATATCTACTATACTCCATTTTACTCGATCTCCTAAACGGTTAAAGATAGGACATCGCGGTTTTCACCAGTGGATTTAGCACCTCATTTTACATAAAATAAGTCCTATAAGTCTACTTTCATAAGTTGATAAAGGTACAAACGAATAAAATGTTTATATATCACATTTTCAAATATCAATTATTTTCCATTTTACACGATCTCCTAAACGGTTAAAGATAATACATCGCGGTTTTCACCAGTGGATTTAGCACCTCATTTTACATAAAATAAGTCCTATAAGTCTACTCTCAAGAGTTGATAAATTTACACACGAATAAAATGTTTATATATAACATTTTCAAGTATTTATTATTCTCCATTTTACTCGATCTCCTAAACGGTTAAAGATAGGACATCGCGGTTTTTACCAGTGGATTTAGCACCTCATTTTACATAAAATAAGTCCTATAAGTCTACTCTCAAGAGTTGATAAATTTACACACGAATAAAATGTTTATATATAACATTTTCAAGTATTTATTATTCTCCATTTTACTCGATCTCCTAAACGGTTAAAGATAATACATCGCGGTTTTCACCAGTGGATTTAGCACCTCATTTTACATAAAATAAGTCCTATAAGTCTACTCTCAAGAGTTGATAAATTTACACACGAATAAAATGTTTATATATAACATTTTCAAGTATTTATTATTCTCCATTTTACTCGATCTCCTAAACGGTTAAAGATAGGACATCGCGGTTTTTACCAGTGGATTTAGCACCTCATTTTACATAAAATAAGTTCTATAAGTCTACTCTCAAGAGTTGATAAAGGTACAAACGAATAAAATGTTTATATATCACATTTTCAAATATCTTATATTCTCCATTTTACTCGATCTTTTAATCGGTTAAAGATAGGACATCGCGGCTTTCACCAGTGGATTTAGCACCTTATTTTACATAAAATAAGTCCTATAAGTCAACTTTCATAAGTTGATAAAGGTACAAACGAATAAAATGTTTATATATCACATTTTCAAATATCTATTATTCTCCATTTTACTCTATCTCCTAAACGGTTAAAGACAGGACATCGCGGTTTTCACAAGTGGATTTAGCACCTCATTTTACATTAAATAAGTCCTATAAGTCTACTCTCAAGACTTGATAAAGGTACAAACGAATAAAATGTTTATATCACATTTTCAAATATCTATTATTCTCCATTTTACTCGATATAATAAACGGTTAAAGTTAGGACATCGCGGTTTTCACCAGTGGATTTTGCACCTCATTTTACATAAAATAAGTCATATAAGTCTACTCTCAAGAGTTGATAAAGGTACAAACGAATAAAATGTTTATATATCACATTTTCAAATATCTATTATTTTCCATTTTACACGATCTCCTAAACGGTTAGAGATAGGACATCGCGGTTTTCACTAGTGGATTAAGCACCTCATTTTACATAAAATAAGTCTTATAAGTCTACTGTCAAGAGTTGATAAAGGTACAAACCGAATAAAATGTTTATATATCATATTTTCAAATATCTATTATTCTCCATTTTACTAGATCTCCTAAACGGTTAAAGATAGGACATCGCAGTTTTCACCAGTGGATTTAGCACCTCATTTTACATAAAATAGGTTCTATAAGTCAGCTTTCAGGAGTTGATAAAGGCACAAACGAATAAAATGTTTATATATCACATTTTCAAATATCTATTATTTTCCATTTTACTCGATCTCCTAAACGGTTAAAGATAGGACATCGCGGTTTTTACCAGTGGATTGAGCACTTTATTTTACATAAACTAAGTTTTATAAGTCTACTCTCAAGAGTTGATAAAGGTACAAACGAATAAAATGTTTATATATCACATTTTCAAATATCATTATTCTCCATTTTACTCGATGTCCTAAACGGTTAAGATAAGACATCGCGGTTTTCACCAGTGGATTTTGCACCTCATTTCACATAAAATAAGTCATATAAGTATACTCTCAAGGGTTGATAAAGGTACAAACGGATAAAATGTTTAAATATCACATTTTCAAATATCTATTATTCTCCATTTAACCCGATCTCCTAAACGGTTACAGATAGGACATCGCGGCTTTCACCAGTGGAATAAGAACCTCATATTACATAAAATAAGTCCTATAAGTCTACTCTCAAGAGTTGATAAAGGTACAAACGAATAAAATGTTTATATATCACATTTTCAAATATCTATTATTCTCCATTTAACCCGATCTCCTATACGGTTACAGATAAGACATCGCGGCTTTCACCAGTGGAATAAGCACCTCATATTACATAAAATAAGTCCTATAAGTCTACTCTCAAGAGTCGATAAAGGTATAAACGAATAAAATGTTTATATATCACATTTTCAAATATTTATTATTCTCCATTTAACTCGATCTTTTAATCGGTTAAAGATAGGACATCGCGGCTTTCACCAGAAGATTTAGCACCTTATTTTAAATAAAATAAGTCTTATAAGTCTACTCTCATAAGTTGATAAAGGTACAAACGAATAAAATGTTTATATATCACATTTTCAAGTATTTATTTTTCTCCATTTAACTCGATCTTTTAATCGGTTAAAGATAGGACATCGCGGCTTTCACCAGTGGATTTAGCACCTTATTTTACATAAAATAAGTCCTATAAGTCTACTCTCATAAGTTGATAAAGGTACAAACGAATAAAATGTTTATGTATCACATTTTCAAAAAACTGTTACACTCCATTTTACTCGATCTCCTAAACGGTTAAAGATAGGACATCGCGGTTTTCACCAGTGGATTTAGCACCTCATTTTACATAAAATAAGTCCTATAAGTCTACTCTCAAGAGTTGATAAAGGTACAAACGAATAAAATGTTTATATATCACATTTTCAAATATCTATTATTCTCCATTTTACTCTATCTCCTAAACGGTTAAAGACAGGACATCGCGGTTTTCACAAGTGGATTTAGCACCTCATTTTACATGAAATAAGTCATATAAGTCTACTCTCAAGACTTGATAAAGGTACAAACGAATAAAATGTTTATATCACATTTTCAAATATCTATTAATCTCCATTTTACTCGATATAATAAACGGTTAAAGTTAGGACATCGCGGTTTTCACCAGTGGATTTTGCACCTCATTTTACATAAAATAAGTTCTATAAGTCTACTCTCAAGAGTTGATAAAGGTACAAACGAATAAAATGTTTATATATCACATTTTCAAATATCATTATTCTCCATTTTACTCGATGTCCTAAACGGTTAAGATAAGACATCGCGGCTTTCACCAGTGGATTTAGCACCTTATTTTACATAAAATAAGTCCTATAAGTCTACTCTCATAAGTTGATAAAGGTACAAACGAATAAAATGTTTATATATCACATTTTCAAATATCTATTATTCTCCATTTTACTCTATCTCCTAAACGGTTAAAGACAGGACATCGCGGTTTTCACAAGTGGATTTAGCACCTCATTTTACATAAAATAAGTCCTATAAGTCTACTCTCAAGACTTGATAAAGGTACAAACGAATAAAATGTTTATATATCACATTTTCAAATATCTATTATTCTCCATTTTACTCGATATCCTAAACGGTTAAAGTTAGGACATCGCGGTTTTCAATAGTGGATTTTGCACCTCATTTTACATAAAATAAGTCATATAAGTCTACTCTCAAGAGTTGATAAAGGTACAAACGAATAAAATGTTTATATATCACATTTTCAAATATCTATTATTTTCCATTTTACACGATCTCCTAAACGGTTAGAGATAGGACATCGCGGTTTTCACTAGAGGATTAAGCACCTCATTTTACATAAAATAAGTCTTATAAGTCTACTGTCAAGAGTTAATAAAGGTACAAACGAATAAAATGTTTATATATCACATTTTCAAATATTTATTATTCTCTATATTACTCGATCTCCTAAACGGTTACAGATAGAACATCGCGGTTTCCACCAGCGGATTTAGCACCACATTTTACATAAAATAAGTCTTATAAGTCTACTCTAAAGAGTTGATAAAGGTATAAACGAATAAAATGTTTATATATCACATTTTCAAATATTTATTATTCTCCATTTAACTCGATCTTTTAATCGGTTAAAGATAGGACATCGCGGCTTTCACCAGAAGATTTAGCACCTTATTTTAAATAAAATAAGTCTTATAAGTCTACTCTCATAAGTTGATAAAGGTACAAACGAATAAAATGTTTATGTATCACATTTTCAAATATCTACTATATTCCATTTTACTCGATCTCCTAAACGGTTAAAGATAGGACATCGCGGTTTTCACCAGTGGATTTAGCACCTCATTTTACATAAAATAAGTCCTATAAGTCTACTTTCATAAGTTGATAAAGGTACAAACGAATAAAATGTTTATATATCACATTTTCAAATATCAATTATTTTCCATTTTACACGATCTCCTAAACGGTTACAGATAGAACATCGCGGTTTTCACCATTGGAATAAGCACCTCATATTACATAAAATAAGTCCTATAAGTCTACTCTCAAGAGTTGATAAAGGTACAAACGAATAAAATGTTTACAAATCACATTTTCAAATATCTATTATTCTCCATTTTACACAATCTCCTAAACGGTTAAAGAGAGGACATCGCGGTTTTCACCAGTGGATTTAGCACCTCATTTTACATAAAATAAGTCCTATAAGTCTACTCTCAGGAGTTGATAAAGGTACAAACAAATAAAATGTTTATATTTCACATTTTCAAATATCTATTATTTTCTATATTACTCGATCTCCTAAACGGTTACAGATAGAACATCGCAATTTTCACCAGCTTATTTAGCACCTCATTTTACATAAAATAAGTCCTATAAGTCTACTCTAAAGAGTTGATAATGGTACAAACGAATAAAATGTTTAAATATCACATTTTCAAATATTTATTATTCTCCATTTAACTCGATCTTTTAATCGGTTAAAGATAGGACATCGCGGCTTTCACCAGTGGATTTAGCACCTTATTTTACATAAAATAAGTCTTATAAGTCTACTCTCATAAGTTGATAAAGGTACAAACGAATAAAATGTTTATATATCACATTTTCAAATATCTGTTATACTCCATTTTACTCGATCTCCTAAACGGTTAAAGATAGGACATCGCGGTTTTCACCAGTGGATTTAGCACCTCATTTTACATAAAATAAGTCCTATAAGTCTACTCTCAAGAGTTGATAAATTTACACACGAATAAAATGTTTATATATAACATTTTCAAGTATTTATTATTCTCCATTTTACTCGATCTCCTAAACGGTTAAAGATAGGACATCGCGGTTTTTACCAGTGGATTTAGCACCTCATTTTACATAAAATAAGTTCTATAAGTCTACTCTCAAGAGTTGATAAAGGTACAAACGAATAAAATGTTTATATATCACATTTTCAAATATCTTATATTCTCCATTTTACTCGATCTTTTAATCGGTTAAAGATAGGACATCGCGGCTTTCACCAGTGGATTTAGCACCTTATTTTACATAAAATAAGTCCTATAAGTCTACTCTCATAAGTTGATAAAGGTACAAACGAATAAAATGTTTATATATCACATTTTCAAATATCTATTATTCTCCATTTTACTCTATCTCCTAAACGGTTAAAGACAGGACATCGCGGTTTTCACAAGTGGATTTAGCACCTCATTTTACATAAAATAAGTCCTATAAGTCTACTCTCAAGACTTGATAAAGGTACAAACGAATAAAATGTTTATATATCACATTTTCAAATATCTATTATTCTCCATTTTACTCGATATCCTAAACGGTTAAAGTTAGGACATCGCGGTTTTCAATAGTGGATTTTGCACCTCATTTTACATAAAATAAGTCATATAAGTCTACTCTCAAGAGTTGATAAAGGTACAAACGAATAAAATGTTTATATATCACATTTTCAAATATCTATTATTTTCCATTTTACACGATCTCCTAAACGGTTAGAGATAGGACATCGCGGTTTTCACTAGAGGATTAAGCACCTCATTTTACATAAAATAAGTCTTATAAGTCTACTGTCAAGAGTTAATAAAGGTACAAACGAATAAAATGTTTATATATCACATTTTCAAATATTTATTATTCTCTATATTACACGATCTCCTAAACGGTTACAGATAGAACATCGCGGTTTCCACCAGCGGATTTAGCACCACATTTTACATAAAATAAGTCTTATAAGTCTACTCTAAAGAGTTGATAAAGGTATAAACGAATAAAATGTTTATATATCACATTTTCAAATATTTATTATTCTCCATTTAACTCGATCTTTTAATCGGTTA
Organism: Silvanus unidentatus; assembly: GCA_963930825.1. Classification (NCBI taxonomy): domain Eukaryota; kingdom Metazoa; phylum Arthropoda; class Insecta; order Coleoptera; family Silvanidae; genus Silvanus; species Silvanus unidentatus. The sequence continues at coordinate 8,349,521 of OZ005760.1, read as the reverse complement.
AAGATAGGACATCGCGGCTTTCACCAGAAGATTTAGCACCTTATTTTAAATAAAATAAGTCTTATAAGTCTACTCTCATAAGTTGATAAAGGTACAAACGAATAAAATGTTTATGTATCACATTTTCAAATATCTACTATATTCCATTTTACTCGATCTCCTAAACGGTTAAAGATAGGACATCGCGGTTTTCACCAGTGGATTTAGCACCTCATTTTACATAAAATAAGTCCTATAAGTCTACTTTCATAAGTTGATAAAGGTACAAACGAATAAAATGTTTATATATCACATTTTCAAATATCAATTATTTTCCATTTTACACGATCTCCTAAACGGTTACAGATAGAACATCGCGGTTTTCACCATTGGAATAAGCACCTCATATTACATAAAATAAGTCCTATAAGTCTACTCTCAAGAGTTGATAAAGGTACAAACGAATAAAATGTTTACAAATCACATTTTCAAATATCTATTATTCTCCATTTTACACAATCTCCTAAACGGTTAAAGAGAGGACATCGCGGTTTTCACCAGTGGATTTAGCACCTCATTTTACATAAAATAAGTCCTATAAGTCTACTCTCAGGAGTTGATAAAGGTACAAACAAATAAAATGTTTATATTTCACATTTTCAAATATCTATTATTTTCTATATTACTCGATCTCCTAAACGGTTACAGATAGAACATCGCAATTTTCACCAGCTTATTTAGCACCTCATTTTACATAAAATAAGTCCTATAAGTCTACTCTAAAGAGTTGATAATGGTACAAACGAATAAAATGTTTAAATATCACATTTTCAAATATTTATTATTCTCCATTTAACTCGATCTTTTAATCGGTTAAAGATAGGACATCGCGGCTTTCACCAGTGGATTTAGCACCTTATTTTACATAAAATAAGTCTTATAAGTCTACTCTCATAAGTTGATAAAGGTACAAACGAATAAAATGTTTATATATCACATTTTCAAATATCTGTTATACTCCATTTTACTCGATCTCCTAAACGGTTAAAGATAGGACATCGCGGTTTTCACCAGTGGATTTAGCACCTCATTTTACATAAAATAAGTCCTATAAGTCTACTCTCAAGAGTTGATAAATTTACACACGAATAAAATGTTTATATATAACATTTTCAAGTATTTATTATTCTCCATTTTACTCGATCTCCTAAACGGTTAAAGATAGGACATCGCGGTTTTTACCAGTGGATTTAGCACCTCATTTTACATAAAATAAGTTCTATAAGTCTACTCTCAAGAGTTGATAAAGGTACAAACGAATAAAATGTTTATATATCACATTTTCAAATATCTTATATTCTCCATTTTACTCGATCTTTTAATCGGTTAAAGATAGGACATCGCGGCTTTCACCAGTGGATTTAGCACCTTATTTTACATAAAATAAGTCCTATAAGTCTACTTTCATAAGTTGATAAAGGTACAAACGAATAAAATGTTTATATATCACATTTTCAAATATCTATTATTCTCCATTTTACTCTATCTCCTAAACGGTTAAAGACAGGACATCGCGGTTTTCACAAGTGGATTTAGCACCTCATTTTACATTAAATAAGTCCTATAAGTCTACTCTCAAGACTTGATAAAGGTACAAACGAATAAAATGTTTATATCACATTTTCAAATATCTATTATTCTCCATTTTACTAGATATAATAAACGGTTAAAGTTAGGACATCGCGGTTTTCACCAGTGGATTTTGCACCTCATTTTACATAAAATAAGTCATATAAGTCTACTCTCAAGAGTTGATAAAGGTACAAACGAATAAAATGTTTATATATCACATTTTCAAATATCTATTATTTTCCATTTTACACGATCTCCTAAACGGTTAGAGATAGGACATCGCGGTTTTCACTAGTGGATTAAGCACCTCATTTTACATAAAATAAGTCTTATAAGTCTACTGTCAAGAGTTGATAAAGGTACAAACCGAATAAAATGTTTATATATCATATTTTCAAATATCTATTATTCTCCATTTTACTAGATCTCCTAAACGGTTAAAGATAGGACATCGCAGTTTTCACCAGTGGATTTAGCACCTCATTTTACATAAAATAGGTTCTATAAGTCAGCTTTCAGGAGTTGATAAAGGCACAAACGAATAAAATGTTTATATATCACATTTTCAAATATCTATTATTTTCCATTTTACTCTATCTCCTAAACGGCTAAAGATAAGACATCGCGGTTTTCACCAGTGGATTTAGCACTTTATTTTACATAAAATAAGTTCTATAAGTCTTCTCTCTGGAGTTGATAAAGGTTTAAACGAATAAAATGTTTATATCACATTTTTAAATATCTATTATTCTCCATTTTACTCTATCTCCTAAACGGTTAAAGATAGGACATCCCGGTTTTCACCAGTGGATTAAGCACCTCATTTTACATAAAATAAGTTCTATAAGTCTACTCTCAAGAGTTGATAAAGGTACAAACGAATAAATTGTATATAAATCACATTTTCAAATATCTATTATTTTCCATTTTACTCGATCTCCTAAACGGTTAAAGATAGGACATCGCGGTTTTTACCAGTGGATTGAGCACTTTATTTTACATAAAATAAGTTTTATAAGTCTACTCTCAAGAGTTGATAAAGGTACAAACGAATAAAATGTTTATATATCACATTTTCAAATATCATTATTCTCCATTTTACTCGATGTCCTAAACGGTTAAGATAAGACATCGCGGTTTTCACCAGTGGATTTTGCACCTCATTTCACATAAAATAAGTCATATAAGTATACTCTCAAGGGTTGATAAAGGTACAAACAAATAAAATGTTTATATATCACATTTTTAAATATCTTATATTCTTCATTTTACTCGATCTCTTAAACGGTTAAAGATTGGACATCGCGGTTTATACCAGTGGATTTAGCACTTCATTTTACATATAATAAGTCCTATTAGTCTTCTCTCAAGTGTTGATAAAGGTACAAACGAATAAAATGTTTATATATCACATTTTCAAATATCTATTATTCTCCATTTTACTCTATCTCCTAAACGGTTAAAGACAGGACATCGCGGTTTTCACAAGTGGATTTAGCACCTCATTTTACATAAAATAAGTCATATAAGTCTACTCTCAAGACTTGATAAAGGTACAAACGAATAAAACGTTTATATCACATTTTCAAATATCTATTATTCTCCATTTTACTCGATATAATAAACGGTTAAAGTTAAGACATCGCGGTTTTCACCAGTGGATTTTGCACCTCATTTTACATAAAATAAGTTCTATAAGTCTACTCTCAAGAGTTGATAAAGGTACAAACGAATAAAATGTTTATATATCACATTTTCAAATATCATTATTCTCCATTTTACTCGATGTCCTAAACGGTTAAGATAAGACATCGCGGCTTTCACCAGTGGATTTAGCACCTTATTTTACATAAAATAAGTCCTATAAGTCTACTCTCATAAGTTGATAAAGGTACAAACGAATAAAATGTTTATATATCACATTTTCAAATATCTATTATTCTCCATTTTACTCTATCACCTAAACGGTTAAAGACAGGACATCGCGGTTTTCACAAGTGGATTTAGCACCTCATTTTACATAAAATAAGTCCTATAAGTCTACTCTCAAGACTTGATAAAGGTACAAACGAATAAAATGTTTATATCACATTTTTAAATATCTATTATTCTCCATTTTACTTTATCTCCTAAAGGGTTAAAGATAGGACATCGCGGTTTTCACCAGTGGAATAAGCACCTCAATTTACATAAAATAAGTTCAATAAGTCTACTCTGAAGAGTTGATAAAGGTACAAACGAATAAAATGTTTATATATCACATTTTCAAATATCTATTATTCTCCATTTAACCCGATCTCCTATACGGTTACAGATAGGACATCGCGGCTTTCACCAGTGGAATAAGCACCTCATATTACATAAAATAAGTCCTATAAGTCTACTCTCAAGAGTTGATAAAGGTACAAACAAATAAAATGTTTATATATCACATTTTCAAATATCTTATATTCTTCATTTTACTCGATCTCTTAAACGGTTAAAGATTGGACATCGCGGTTTATACCAGTGGATTTAGCACTTCATTTTACATATAATAAGTCCTATAAGTCTTCTCTCAAGTGTTGATAAAGGTACAAACGAATAAAATGTTTATATATCACATTTTCAAATATTTATTTTTCTCCATTTAACTCGATCTTTTAATCGGTTAAAGATAGGACATCGCGGCTTTCACCAGTGGATTTAGCACCTTATTTTACATAAAATAAGTCCTATAAGTCTACTCTCATAAGTTGATAAAGGTACAAACGGATAAAATGTTTATGTATCACATTTTCAAATATCTGTTATACTCCATTTTACTCGATCTCCTAAACGGTTAAAGATAGGACATCGCGGTTTTCACCAGTGAATTTAGCACCTCATTTTACATAAAATAAGTCCTATAAGTCTACTCTCAAGAGTTGATAAAGGTACAAACGAATAAAATGTTTATATATCACATTTTCAAGTATTTATTATTCTCCATTTTACTCGATCTCCTCAACGGTTACAGATAGGACTTCGCGGTTTTCACCAGTGGAATAAGCACCTCATTTTACATAAAATAAATCCTATAAGTCTACTCTCAAGAGTTGATAAAGGTACAAACGAATAAAATGTATATAAATCACATATTCAAATATCTATTATTCTCCATTTTACTCGATCTCCTAAACGGTTAAAGATAGGACATCGCGGTTTTCACCAGTGGATTGAGCATTTCATTTTACATAAAATAAGTCCTATAAGTCTACTTTCAGGAGATGATAACGGTACAAACGAATATAATGTTTATATATCACATTTCAAATATCTAATATTCTCCATTTTACTCGATCTCCTGAACGGTTAAAGATAGGACATCGCGGTTTTTACCAATAGATTTAGCACTTCATTTTACATAAAATAAGTCCTATAAGTCTACTCTCAAGAGTTGATAAAGGTACAAACGATTAAAATGTTTATATATCACATTTTCAAATATCTATTATTCTCCATTTTACTCGATCTCCTAAACGGTTAATGATAAGACATCGCGGTTTTCACCAATGGATTTAGCACGTCATTTTACATAAAATAAGTCCTTTAAGTCTACTTTCAGAAGTTGATAAAGGAACAAACGAATAAAATGTTTATATATCACATTTTCAAATATCTATTATTCTCCATTTTACTCGATCTCCTAAACGGTTAATTATAAGACATCGCGCTTTTCACCAATGGATTTAGCACCTCATTTTACATAAAATAAGTCCTATAAGTCTACTCTCAAGTGTTGATAAAGGTACAAACGAATAAAATGTTTATATATCACATTTTCAAATATTTATTTTTCTCCATTTAACTCGATCTTTTAATCGGTTAAAGATAGGACATCGCGGCTTTCACCAGTGGATTTAGCACCTTATTTTACATAAAATAAGTCCTATAAGTCTACTCTCATAAGTTGATAAAGGTACAAACGGATAAAATGTTTATGTATCACATTTTCAAATATCTGTTATACTCCATTTTACTCGATCTCCTAAACGGTTAAAGATAGGACATCGCGGTTTTCACCAGTGAATTTAGCACCTCATTTTACATAAAATAAGTCCTATAAGTCTACTCTCAAGAGTTGATAAAGGTACAAACGAATAAAATGTTTATATATCACATTTTCAAGTATTTATTATTCTCCATTTTACTCGATCTCCTCAACGGTTACAGATAGGACTTCGCGGTTTTCACCAGTGGAATAAGCACCTCATTTTACATAAAATAAATCCTATAAGTCTACTCTCAAGAGTTGATAAAGGTACAAACGAATAAAATGTATATAAATCACATATTCAAATATCTATTATTCTCCATTTTACTCGATCTCCTAAACGGTTAAAGATAGGACATCGCGGTTTTCACCAGTGGATTGAGCATTTCATTTTACATAAAATAAGTCCTATAAGTCTACTTTCAGGAGATGATAACGGTACAAACGAATATAATGTTTATATATCACATTTCAAATATCTAATATTCTCCATTTTACTCGATCTCCTGAACGGTTAAAGATAGGACATCGCGGTTTTTACCAATAGATTTAGCACTTCATTTTACATAAAATAAGTCCTATAAGTCTACTCTCAAGAGTTGATAAAGGTACAAACGATTAAAATGTTTATATATCACATTTTCAAATATCTATTATTCTCCATTTTACTCGATCTCCTAAACGGTTAATGATAAGACATCGCGGTTTTCACCAATGGATTTAGCACGTCATTTTACATAAAATAAGTCCTTTAAGTCTACTTTCAGAAGTTGATAAAGGAACAAACGAATAAAATGTTTATATATCACATTTTCAAATATCTATTATTCTCCATTTTACTCGATCTCCTAAACGGTTAATTATAAGACATCGCGCTTTTCACCAATGGATTTAGCACCTCATTTTACATAAAATAAGTCCTATAAGTCTACTCTCAAGTGTTGATAAAGGTACAAACGAATAAAATATATATATATCACATTTTCAAATATCTATTATTATCCATTTTACTTGATCTCCTAAACGGTTAAAAATAGGTCCTTGCAATTTTCACCAGTGGATTTAGCACCTCATTTTACATAAAATAAGTCCTATAGTCTGCTCTGAAGAGTTTATAAAGGTTCAAGCGAATAAAATGTATATAAATCACATATTCAAATATCTATTATTCTCCATTTTACTCGATCTCACAAACGGTTGAAGATAGGACATCGCTGTTTTTACCAATGGATTTAGCACCTCATTTTACATAAAGTAAATCCTATAAGTCTACTTTCAGGAGATGATAACGGTACAAACGAATATAATGTTTATATATCACATTTCTAATATCTAATATTCTCTATTTTACTCGATCTCCTGAACGGTTAAAGATAGGACATCGCGGTTTTTACCAATGGATTTAGCACTACATTTTACATAAAATAAGTCCTATAAGTCTACTCTCAAGAGTTGATAAAGGTACAAACGAATAAAATGTTTATATGTCACATTTTCAAATATCTATTATTCCCCATTTTACTCGATCTCCTAAACGGTTAAAGATAGGACATCGCGGTTTTTACCAATGGATTTAGCACTACATTTTACATAAAATAAGTCCTGTAAGTCTACTCTCAAGTGTTGATAAAGGTACAAACGAATAAAATATATATATATCACATTTTCAAATATCTATTATTATCCATTTTACTTGATCTCCTAAACGGTTAAAAATAGGTCCTTGCAATTTTCACCAGTGGATTTAGCACCTCATTTTACATAAAATAAGTCCTATAGTCTGCTCTGAAGAGTTTATAAAGGTTCAAGCGAATAAAATGTTTATATATCACATTTTCAAATATCTATTATTCTCCATTTTACTCGATCTCCTAAACGGTTAAAGATTGGAAATTGCGGTTTTCACCAGTGGATTTAGCACCTCATTTTACATAAAATAAGTCACATAAGTCTACTCTCAAGGATTGATAAAGGTACAAACGAATAAAATGTTTATATATCACATTTTCAAATATCTATTATTCTCCATTTTACTCGATCTCCTAAACGGTTAAAGATTGGACATTGCGGTTTTCACCAGTGGATTTAGCACCTCATTTTACATAAAATAAGTCATATAAGTCTACTCTCAAGGATTGATAAAGGTACAAACGAATAAAATGTTTATATATCACATTTTCAAATATCTATTATTCTCCATTTAACTCGATCTCCTAAACGGTTACAGATAGGACTTCGCGGTCTTCACCAGTGGATTTAGCACCTCATTTTACATAAAAGAAGTCCAATAAGTCTACTTTCAAGAGTTGATAAAGGTACAAACTAATAAAATGTATGTATATCACATTTTCAAATATCTTTTATTCTCCATTTTACTCGATCTCCTAAACGGTTAAGATAGGACATCGCGGTTTTCACCAGTAAATTTAGCACCTCATTTTACATAAATAAGTCCTAGAAGTCTACTCTCATGAGTTGATAAAGGTACAAACTAATAAAATACAAATAAAATGTATGTATATCACATTTTCAAATATCTATTATTCTCAATTTTACTCGATCTCCTAAACGGTTAATGGTAAGACATTGCGGTATTCACCAATGGATTTAGCACCTCATTTCACATAAAAGAAGTCCAATAAGTCTACTCTCAAGAGTTGATAAAGGTACAAACTAATAAAATGTATGTATATCACATTTTCAAATATCTTTTATTCTCCATTTTACTCGATCTCCTAAACGGTTAAGATAGGACATCGCGGTTTTCACCAGTAAATTTAGCACCTCATTTTACATAAAATAAGTTCTATAAGTCTACTCTCAGGAGTTGATAAAGGTACAAACGAATAAAATGTTTATATATCACATTTTCAAATATCTATTATTATACATTTTACTCGATCTTCTAAACGGTTAAAGATAGGACATCGCGGTTTTCACCAGTGGATTGTGCACTTCATTTTACTTAAAATAAGTCCTATAAGTCTACTCTCAGGAGTTGATAAAGGTACAAACGAATAAAATGTTTATATATCACATTTTCAAATATCTATTTTTGTCCATTTTACTCGATCTCCTAAACGGTTAAAGATAGGACATCGCGGTTTTCACCAGTGGATTTAGCACCTCATTTTACATAAAATAAGTCATATAAGTCTACTCTCAGGAGTTGATAAAGGTACAAACGAATAAAATGTTTATATATCACATTTTCAAATATCTATTATTCTCAATTTTACTCGATCTCCTAAACGGTTAATGGTAAGACATTGCGGTATTCACCAATGGATTTAGCACCTCATTTTACATAAAATAAGTCCTATAAGTCTACTCTCAAAAGTTGATAAAGGTACAAACGATTAAAATGTTTATACATCACATTTTCAAATATCTATTATTCTCCATTTTACTCGATCTTCTAAACGGTTAAAGATAGTACATTGCGGTTTTCACCAGTGGATTTAGCACCTTATTTTACATAAAATAAGTACTATAAATCTAATCTCAAGAGTTGATAAAGGTACAAACGAATAAAATGTTTATATATCACATTTTTAAATATCTATTATTCTCCATTTTACTCGATCTCCTAAACGGTTCAGATAGGACATCGCGGTTTTCACCAGCGGATTTAGCACCTCATTTTACATAAAATATGTCCTATAAGTCTACTTTTAAGAGTTGATAAAGGTAAAAACGAATAAAATGTTTATATATCACATTTTCAAATATCTATTATTTTCCATTTTACTTGATCTCCTAAACGGTTAAAGATAGGACATCGCGGTTTTCACCAATGAATTTAGCACCTCATTTTACATAAAAGAAGTCCTATAAGTCTACTCTCAGAAGTTGATAAAGGTACAAACGAATAAACTGTTTATATATCACATTTTCAAATATCTATTATTCTCCATTTTACTCGATCTCCTAAACGGTTAAAGATAGGACATCGCGGTTTTCACCAGTGGATTTAGCATCTCATTTTACATAAAATAAGTCCTATAAGTCTACTCTCAAGAGTTGATAAAGGTACAAACGAATAAAATGTTTATATATCACATTTTCAAATATCAATTATTCTCCTGTTTACTCGATCTCCTAAACGCTTAAAGATAGGACATCGCGGTTTTCACCAGTGGATTTAACACCTCATTTTACATAAAATAAGTCCTATAAGTCTACTCCTAAGAGTTGATAATGGTACCAACGAATAAAATGTATATATATCACATTTTCAAATATCTATTATTATCCATTTTACTTGATCTCCTAAACTGTTAAAGATAGGTCATCGCAATTTTCACCAGTGGACTTAGCACCTCATTTTACATAAAATAAGTCCTATAAGTCTACTCTCAAAATTTGATAAAGGTACACACGAATAAAATGTATTTATATCACATTTTCAGATATCTATTATTATCCATTTTACTTGATCTCCTAAACGGTTAAAGATAGGTCATCGCAATTTTCACCAGTGGACTTAGCACCTCATTTTACATAAAATAAGTCCTATAAGTCTACTCTCAGGAGTTGATAAAGGTACAAACGAATAAAATGTTTATATATCACATTTTCAAATATCTATTATTCTCCAATGTACTCGATCTCTTAAACGGTTAAAGATAGGACAACGTGGTTTTCACCAGTGGATTTAGCACCTCATTTTACATAAAATAAGTCATATAAGTCTACTCTCAGGAGTTGATAAAGGTACAAACGAATAAAATGTTTATATATAACATTTTCAAATATCTATTATTTTCCATTTTACTCGATCTCCTAAACGGTTATAGATAGGACATCGCGGTTTTTACCAGTGGATTTAGCACCTCATTTTACATAAAATAAGTCATATAAGTCTACTCTCAGGAGTTGATAAAGGTACAAACGAATAAAATGTTTATATATCACATTTTCAAATATCTATTATTCTCAATTTTACTCGATCTCCTAAACGGTTAATGGTAAGACATTGCGGTATTCACCAATGGATTTAGCACCTCATTTTACATAAAATAAGTCCTATAAGTCTACTCTCAAAAGTTGATAAAGGTACAAACGATTAAAATGTTTATACATCACATTTTCAAATATCTATTATTCTCCATTTTACTCGATCTTCTAAACGGTTAAAGATAGTACATTGCGGTTTTCACCAGTGGATTTAGCACCTCATTTTACATAAAATATGTCCTATAAGTCTACTTTTAAGAGTTGATAAAGGTAAAAACGAATAAAATGTTTATATATCACATTTTCAAATATCTATTATTTTCCATTTTACTTGATCTCCTAAACGGTTAAAGATAGGACATCGCGGTTTTCACCAATGAATTTAGCACCTCATTTTACATAAAAGAAGTCCTATAAGTCTACTCTCAGAAGTTGATAAAGGTACAAACGAATAAACTGTTTATATATCACATTTTCAAATATCTATTATTCTCCATTTTACTCGATCTCTTAAACGCTTAAAGATAGGACATCGCCGTTTTCACCAGTGGATTTAGCACCTTATTTTACATAAAATAAGTCCTATAAGTCTACTCTCAAGAGTTGATAAAGGTACAAACTAATAAAATGTATGTATATCACATTTTCAAATATCTTTTATTCTCCATTTTACCCGATCTCCTAAACGGTTAAGATAGGACATCGCGGTTTTCACCAGTAAATTTACCACCTCATTTTACATAAATAAGTCCTAGAAGTCTACTCTCATGAGTTGATAAAGGTACAAACTAATAAAATGCAAATAAAATGTATGTATATCACATTTTCAAATATCTACTATTATCTATTTTACTCGATCTCCTAAACGGTTAAAGATAGGACATCGCGGTTTTCACCAGTGGATTTAGCACCTCATTTTACATAAAATAAGTCATATAAGTCTACTCTCAGGAGTTGATAAAGGTACAAACGAATAAAATGTTTATATATCACATTTTCAAATATCTATTATTTTCCATTTTACTCGATCTCCTAAACGGTTAAAGATAGGACATCGCGGTTTTCACCAATGGATTTAGCACCTCATTTTACATAAAAGAAAACATATAAGTCTACTCTTAAGAGTTGATAAAGGTACAAACGAATAAAATGTTTATATATCACATTTTCAAATATCTATTATTATACATTTTACTCGATCTTCTAAACGGTTAAAGATAGGACATCGCGGTATTCACCAATAGATTTAGCACCTCATTTTACATAAAAAAAGTCCTATAAGTCTATTCTCAGGAGTTGATAAAGGTACAATCGAATAAAATGTTTATATATCACATTTTCAAATATCTATTATTCTCCATTTTACTCGATCTTCTAAACGGTTAAAGATAGGACATTGTGGTTTTCACCAGTGGATTTAGCACCTTATTTTACATAAAATAAGTACTATAAATCTACTCTCAAGAGTTGATAAAGGTACAAACGAATAAAATGTTTATATATCACATTTTCAAATATCTACTATTCTCCATTCTACTCGATCTCCTAAACGGTTAAAGATAGGACATCGCGGTTTTCACCAGCGGATTTAGCACCTCATTTTACATAAAATACGTCCTATAAGTCTACTTTTAAGAGTTGATAAAGGTAAAAACGAATAAAATGTTTATATATCACATTTTTAAATATCTATTATTCTCCATTTTACTCGATCTCCTAAACGGTTCAGATAGGACATCGCGGTTTTCACCAGCGGATTTAGCACCTCATTTTACATAAAATATGTCCTATAAGTCTACTTTTAAGAGTTGATAAAGGTAAAAACGAATAAAATGTTTATATATCACATTTTCAAATATCTATTATTTTCCATTTTACTTGATCTCCTAAACGGTTAAAGATAGGACATCGCGGTTTTCACCAATGAATTTAGCACCTCATTTTACATAAAAGAAGTCCTATAAGTCTACTCTCAGAAGTTGATAAAGGTACAAACGAATAAACTGTTTATATATCACATTTTCAAATATCTATTATTCTCCATTTTACTCGATCTCCTAAACGGTTAAAGATAGGACATCGCGGTTTTCACCAGTGGATTTAGCATCTCATTTTACATAAAATAAGTCCTATAAGTCTACTCTCAAGAGTTGATAAAGGTACAAACGAATAAAATGTTTATATATCACATTTTCAAATATCAATTATTCTCCTGTTTACTCGATCTCCTAAACGCTTAAAGATAGGACATCGCGGTTTTCACCAGTGGATTTAACACCTCATTTTACATAAAATAAGTCCTATAAGTCTACTCCTAAGAGTTGATAATGGTACCAACGAATAAAATGTATATATATCACATTTTCAAATATCTATTATTATCCATTTTACTTGATCTCCTAAACTGTTAAAGATAGGTCATCGCAATTTTCACCAGTGGACTTAGCACCTCATTTTACATAAAATAAGTCCTATAAGTCTACTCTCAAAATTTGATAAAGGTACACACGAATAAAATGTATTTATATCACATTTTCAGATATCTATTATTATCCATTTTACTTGATCTCCTAAACGGTTAAAGATAGGTCATCGCAATTTTCACCAGTGGACTTAGCACCTCATTTTACATAAAATAAGTCCTATAAGTCTACTCTCAGGAGTTGATAAAGGTACAAACGAATAAAATGTTTATATATCACATTTTCAAATATCTATTATTCTCCAATGTACTCGATCTCTTAAACGGTTAAAGATAGGACAACGTGGTTTTCACCAGTGGATTTAGCACCTCATTTTACATAAAATAAGTCATATAAGTCTACTCTCAGGAGTTGATAAAGGTACAAACGAATAAAATGTTTATATATAACATTTTCAAATATCTATTATTTTCCATTTTACTCGATCTCCTAAACGGTTATAGATAGGACATCGCGGTTTTTACCAGTGGATTTAGCACCTCATTTTACATAAAATAAGTCATATAAGTCTACTCTCAGGAGTTGATAAAGGTACAAACGAATAAAATGTTTATATATCACATTTTCAAATATCATTATTCTCCATTTTACTCGGTCTCTTAAACGGTTAAGATAAGACATCGCGGTTTTCACCAGTGGATTTTGCACCTCATTTTACATAAAATAAGTCATATAAGTCTACTCTCAAGGGTTGATAAAGGTACAAACGAATAAAATGTTTATATGTCACATTTTCAAATTTCTATTATTCTCCATTTAACACGATCTCCTAAACGGTTACAGATAGGACATCGCGTTTTTCACCAGTGGAATAAGCACTTAATATTACATAAAATAAGTCCTATAAGTCTACTCTCAAGAGTTGATAAAGGTACAAACGAATAAAATGTATATAAATCACATTTTCAAATATCTATTATTTTCCACTTTACTCAATCTCCTAAACGGTTAAAGATAGGATATCGCGGTTTTCACCAGTGGATTTAGCACCTTATTTTACATAATATAAGTTCTATAAGTCTACTCTCAAGAGTTGATAAAGGTACAAACGAATAAAATGTATATAAATCACATTTTCAAATATCTATTATTCTCCACTTTACTCAATCTCCTAAACGGTTAAAGATAGGACATCGCGGCTTTCACCAATGGATTTAGCACCTCAATTTACATAAAAGAAGTCCAATAAGTCTACTCTCAAGAGTTGATAAAGGTACAAACTAATAAAATGTATGTATATCACATTTTCAAATATCTTTTATTCTCCATTTTACTCGATCTCCTAAACGGTTAAGATAGGACATCGCGGTTTTCACCAGTAAATTTAGCACCTCATTTTACATAAATAAGTCCTAGAAGTCTACTCTCATGAGTTGATAAAGGTACAAACTAATAAAATACAAATAAAATGTATGTATATCACATTTTCAAATATCTATTATTATCTATTTTACTCGATCTCCTAAACGGTTAAAGATAGGACATCGCGGTTTTCACCAGTGGATTTAGCACCTCATTTTACATAAAATAAGTCATATAAGTCTACTCTCAGGAGTTGATAAAGGTACAAACGAATAAAATGTTTATATATCACATTTTCAAATATCTATTATTCTCAATTTTACTCGATCTCCTAAACGGTTAATGGTAAGACATTGCGGTATTCACCAATGGATTTAGCACCTCATTTTACATAAAATAAGTCCTATAAGTCTACTCTCAAAAGTTGATAAAGGTACAAACGATTAAAATGTTTATACATCACATTTTCAAATATCTATTATTCTCCATTTTACTCGATCTTCTAAACGGTTAAAGATAGTACATTGCGGTTTTCACCAGTGGATTTAGCACCTTATTTTACATAAAATAAGTACTATAAATCTACTCTCAAGAGTTGATAAAGGTACAAACGAATAAAATGTTTATATATCACATTTTTAAATATCTATTATTCTCCATTTTACTCGATCTCCTAAACGGTTCAGATAGGACATCGCGGTTTTCACCAGCGGATTTAGCACCTCATTTTACATAAAATATGTCCTATAAGTCTACTTTTAAGAGTTGATAAAGGTAAAAACGAATAAAATGTTTATATATCACATTTTCAAATATCTATTATTTTCCATTTTACTTGATCTCCTAAACGGTTAAAGATAGGACATCGCGGTTTTCACCAATGAATTTAGCACCTCATTTTACATAAAAGAAGTCCTATAAGTCTACTCTCAGAAGTTGATAAAGGTACAAACGAATAAACTGTTTATATATCACATTTTCAAATATCTATTATTCTCCATTTTACTCGATCTCTTAAACGCTTAAAGATAGGACATCGCCGTTTTCACCAGTGGATTTAGCACCTTATTTTACATAAAATAAGTCCTATAAGTCTACTCTCAAGAGTTGATAAAGGTACAAACTAATAAAATGTATGTATATCACATTTTCAAATATCTTTTATTCTCCATTTTACCCGATCTCCTAAACGGTTAAGATAGGACATCGCGGTTTTCACCAGTAAATTTACCACCTCATTTTACATAAATAAGTCCTAGAAGTCTACTCTCATGAGTTGATAAAGGTACAAACTAATAAAATGCAAATAAAATGTATGTATATCACATTTTCAAATATCTACTATTATCTATTTTACTCGATCTCCTAAACGGTTAAAGATAGGACATCGCGGTTTTCACCAGTGGATTTAGCACCTCATTTTACATAAAATAAGTCATATAAGTCTACTCTCAGGAGTTGATAAAGGTACAAACGAATAAAATGTTTATATATCACATTTTCAAATATCTATTATTTTCCATTTTACTCGATCTCCTAAACGGTTAAAGATAGGACATCGCGGTTTTCACCAATGGATTTAGCACCTCATTTTACATAAAAGAAAACATATAAGTCTACTCTTAAGAGTTGATAAAGGTACAAACGAATAAAATGTTTATATATCACATTTTCAAATATCTATTATTATACATTTTACTCGATCTTCTAAACGGTTAAAGATAGGACATCGCGGTATTCACCAATAGATTTAGCACCTCATTTTACATAAAAAAAGTCCTATAAGTCTATTCTCAGGAGTTGATAAAGGTACAATCGAATAAAATGTTTATATATCACATTTTCAAATATCTATTATTCTCCATTTTACTCGATCTTCTAAACGGTTAAAGATAGGACATTGTGGTTTTCACCAGTGGATTTAGCACCTTATTTTACATAAAATAAGTACTATAAATCTACTCTCAAGAGTTGATAAAGGTACAAACGAATAAAATGTTTATATATCACATTTTTAAATATCTATTGTTCTCCATTTTACTCGATCTCCTAAACGGTTACAGATAGGACATCGCGGTTTTCACCAGCGGATTTAGCACCTCATTTTACATAAAATATGTCCTATAAGTCTACTTTTAAGAGTTGATAAAGGTAAAAACGAATAAAATGTTTATATATCACATTTACAAATATCTATTTTTTACATTTTACTCGATCTCCAAACGGTTACAGATAGGACATCGCGGTTTTCACCATTGGACACCTCATTTTACATAAAATAAATCCTATAAGTCTAGTCTCAAGAGTTGATAAAGGTACAAACGAATAAAATGTTTATATATCACATTTTCAAATATCTACTATTCTCCATTCTACTCGATCTCCTAAACGGTTAAAGATAGGACATCGCGGTTTTCACCAGTGGATTTAGCACCTCATTTTACATAATATAAGTTCTATAAGTCTACTCTCAAGGGTTGATAAAGGTACAAAAGAATAAAATGTATATATATATCACATTTTCAATTATCTGTTATTCTCCATTTTACTCGATCTCCTAAACGGTCAAAGATAAGACATCGCGGTTTTCACCAGTGCATTTAGCACCTCATTTTACATAAAATAAGTTCTATAGCCTGCTCTCAAGAGTTGATAAAAGTAGAAACGAATAAAATGTTATATATCACATTTTCAAATATCTATTATTCTCCATTTTACTCGATCTCCTAAACGGTCAATGATAGGACATCGCGGTTTTCACTAGTGGATTTAGCACCCCATTTTACATAATATAAGTTCTATAAGTCTACTCTCAAGGGTTGATAAAGGTACAAAAGAATAAAATGTATATATATATCACATTTTCAATTATCTGTTATTCTCCATTTTACTCGATCTCCTAAACGGTCAAAGATAAGACATCGCGGTTTTCACCAGTGGATTTAGCACTTCATTTTACATAAAATAAGCCCTATAAGTCTACTCTCAAGAGTTGATAAAGGTACAAACGAATAAAATGTATATATATATCACATTTTCAATTATCTGTTATTCTCCATTTTACTCGATCTCCTAAACGGTCAAAGATAAGACATCGCGGTTTTCACCAGTGGATTTAGCACTTCATTTTACATAAAATAAGCCCTATAAGTCTACTCTCAAGGGTTGATAAAGGTACAAAAGAATAAAATGTATATATATATCACATTTTCAATTATCTGTTATTCTCCATTTTACTCGATCTCCTAAACGGTCAAAGATAAGACATCGCGGTTTTCACCAGTGGATTTAGCACTTCATTTTACATAAAATAAGCCCTATAAGTCTACTCTCAAGAGTTGATAAAGGTACAAACGAATAAAATGTTTATATATCACATTTTCAAATATCTATTATTCTCCATTTTACTCGATCTCCTAAACGGTTAAAGATAGGACATCGCGGTTTTCACCAGTGGATTGAGCACTTTATTTTACATGAAATAAGTCCTATAAGTCTACTCTCAGGAGTTGATAAAGGTACAAACGAATAAAATGTTTATATATCACATTTTCAAATATCTATTATTATCCATTTTACTTGATCTCCTAAACGGTTAAAGATAGGACATCGCAATTTTCACCAGTGAATTTAGCACCTCATTTTAAATAAAATAAGTCCTATAAGTCTACTCTCAAAATTTGATAAAGGTACAAACGAATAAAATGTATGTATACCACATTTTCAAATATCTATTATTATCCATTTTACTTGATCTCCTAAACGGTTAAAGATAGGTCATCGCGGTTTTCACCAGTGGATTTAGCACCTCATTTTACATAAAATAAGTCATATAAGTCTACTGTCAAGAGTTGATAAAGGTACAAACGAATAAAATGTTTATATATCACATTTTCAATTATCTGTTATTCTCCATTGTACTCGATCTCCTAAACGGTTAAAGATAGGACATCGCGGTTTGCACCAGTGGACTGAGCACTTTATTTTACATAATATAAGTTCTATAAGTCTACTCTCAAGGGTTGATATAGGTACAAAAGAATAAAATGTATATATATCACATTTTCAATTATCTGTTATTCTCCATTTAACTCGATCTCCTAAACCGTTACAGATAGGACATCGCGGTTTTCACCAGTGTATTTTGCACCTCATTTTACATAAAATAAGTCCTATAAGTCTACTCTCAAGAGTTGATAAAGGTACAAACGAATAAAATGTTTATATATCACATTTTCAAATATTTATTATACTCCATTTTACTCGATCTCCTAAACGGTTAAAGGTAGGACATCGCGGTTTGCACCAGTGGATTTAGCACCTCATTTTACATAAAATAAGTCATATAAGTCTACTCTCAGAAGTTGATAAAGGTACAAACGAATAAAATGTTTATATATCACATTTTCAAATATCTATTATTTTCCATTTTACTCGATCTCCTAAACGGTTAAAGATAGGATATCGCGGTTTTCAACAGTGGATTGAGCACCTCATTTTACATAAAATAAGTTCTATAAGTCTACTCTCAGAAGTTGATAAAGGTACAAACGAATAAAATGTTTATATATCACATTTTCAAATATCATTATTCTCCATTTTACTCGATCTCCTAAACGGATAAGATAAGACATCGCGGTTTTCGCCAGTGGATTTTGCAACTCATTTTACATAAAATAAGTCATATAAGTCTACTCTCAAAATTTGATAAAGGTACACACGAATAAAATGTATTTATATCACATTTTCAGATATCTATTATTATCCATTTTACTTGATCTCCTAAACGGTTAAAGATAGGTCATCGCAATTTTCACCAGTGGACTTAGCACCTCATTTTACATAAAATAAGTCCTATAAGTCTACTCTCAGGAGTTGATAAAGGTACAAACGAATAAAATGTATATAAATCACATTTTCAAATATCTATTATTTTCCACTTTACTCAATCTCCTAAACGGTTAAAGATAGGATATCGCGGTTTTCACCAGTGGATTTAGCACCTTATTTTACATAATATAAGTTCTATAAGTCTACTCTCAGGAGTTGATAAAGGTACAAACGAATAAAATGTTTATATATCACATTTTCAAATATCTATTATTCTCCAATGTACTCGATCTCTTAAACGGTTAAAGATAGGACAACGTGGTTTTCACCAGTGGATTTAGCACCTCATTTTACATAAAATAAGTCATATAAGTCTACTCTCAGGAGTTGATAAAGGTACAAACGAATAAAATGTTTATATATAACATTTTCAAATATCTATTATTTTCCATTTTACTCGATCTCCTAAACGGTTATAGATAGGACATCGCGGTTTTTACCAGTGGATTTAGCACCTCATTTTACATAAAATAAGTCTTATAAGTCTACTCTCAGGAGTTGATAAAGGTACAAACGAATAAAATGTTTATATATCACATTTTCAAATATCATTATTCTCCATTTTACTCGGTCTCTTAAACGGTTAAGATAAGACATCGCGGTTTTCACCAGTGGATTTTGCACCTCATTTTACATAAAATAAGTCATATAAGTCTACTCTCAAGGGTTGATAAAGGTACAAACGAATAAAATGTTTATATGTCACATTTTCAAATTTCTATTATTCTCCATTTAACACGATCTCCTAAACGGTTACAGATAGGACATCGCGTTTTTCACCAGTGGAATAAGCACTTAATATTACATAAAATAAGTCCTATAAGTCTACTCTCAAGAGTTGATAAAGGTACAAACGAATAAAATGTATATAAATCACATTTTCAAATATCTATTATTTTCCACTTTACTCAATCTCCTAAACGGTTAAAGATAGGATATCGCGGTTTTCACCAGTGGATTTAGCACCTTATTTTACATAAAATAAGTTCTATAAGTCTACTCTCAAGAGTTGATAAAGGTACAAACGAATAAAATGTATATAAATCACATTTTCAAATATCTATTATTCTCCACTTTACTCAATCTCCTAAACGGTTAAAGATAGGACATCGCGGCTTTCACCAATGGATTTAGCACCTCAATTTACATAAAAGAAGTCCAATAAGTCTACTCTCAAGAGTTGATAAAGGTACAAACTAATAAAATGTATGTATATCACATTTTCAAATATCTTTTATTCTCCATTTTACTCGATCTCCTAAACGGTTAAGATAGGACATCGCGGTTTTCACCAGTAAATTTAGCACCTCATTTTACATAAATAAGTCCTAGAAGTCTACTCTCATGAGTTGATAAAGGTACAAACTAATAAAATACAAATAAAATGTATGTATATCACATTTTCAAATATCTATTATTATCTATTTTACTCGATCTCCTAAACGGTTAAAGATAGGACATCGCGGTTTTCACCAGTGGATTTAGCACCTCATTTTACATAAAATAAGTCATATAAGTCTACTCTCAGGAGTTGATAAAGGTACAAACGAATAAAATGTTTATATATCACATTTTCAAATATCTATTATTCTCAATTTTACTCGATCTCCTAAACGGTTAATGGTAAGACATTGCGGTATTCACCAATGGATTTAGCACCTCATTTCACATAAAAGAAGTCCAATAAGTCTACTCTCAAGAGTTGATAAAGGTACAAACTAATAAAATGTATGTATATCACATTTTCAATTATCTTTTATTCTCCATTTTACTCGATCTCCTAAACGGTTAAGATAGGACATCGCGGTTTTCACCAGTAAATTTAGCACCTCATTTTACATAAAATAAGTTCTATAAGTCTACTCTCAGGAGTTGATAAAGGTACAAACGAATAAAATGTTTATATATCACATTTTCAAATATCTATTATTATACATTTTACTCGATCTTCTAAACGGTTAAAGATAGGACATCGCGGTTTTCACCAGTGGATTGTGCACTTCATTTTACTTAAAATAAGTCCTATAAGTCTACTCTCAGGAGTTGATAAAGGTACAAACGAATAAAATGTTTATATATCACATTTTCAAATATCTATTTTTGTCCATTTTACTCGATCTCCTAAACGGTTAAAGATAGGACATCGCGGTTTTCACCAGTGGATTTAGCACCTCATTTTACATAAAATAAGTCATATAAGTCTACTCTCAGGAGTTGATAAAGGTACAAACGAATAAAATGTTTATATATCACATTTTCAAATATCTATTATTCTCAATTTTACTCGATCTCCTAAACGGTTAATGGTAAGACATTGCGGTATTCACCAATGGATTTAGCACCTCATTTTACATAAAATAAGTCCTATAAGTCTACTCTCAAAAGTTGATAAAGGTACAAACGATTAAAATGTTTATACATCACATTTTCAAATATCTATTATTCTCCATTTTACTCGATCTTCTAAACGGTTAAAGATAGTACATTGCGGTTTTCACCAGTGGATTTAGCACCTTATTTTACATAAAATAAGTACTATAAATCTACTCTCAAGAGTTGATAAAGGTACAAACGAATAAAATGTTTATATATCACATTTTTAAATATCTATTATTCTCCATTTTACTCGATCTCCTAAACGGTTCAGATAGGACATCGCGGTTTTCACCAGCGGATTTAGCACCTCATTTTACATAAAATATGTCCTATAAGTCTACTTTTAAGAGTTGATAAAGGTAAAAACGAATAAAATGTTTATATATCACATTTTCAAATATCTATTATTTTCCATTTTACTTGATCTCCTAAACGGTTAAAGATAGGACATCGCGGTTTTCACCAATGAATTTAGCACCTCATTTTACATAAAAGAAGTCCTATAAGTCTACTCTCAGAAGTTGATAAAGGTACAAACGAATAAACTGTTTATATATCACATTTTCAAATATCTATTATTCTCCATTTTACTCGATCTCTTAAACGCTTAAAGATAGGACATCGCCGTTTTCACCAGTGGATTTAGCACCTTATTTTACATAAAATAAGTCCTATAAGTCTACTCTCAAGAGTTGATAAAGGTACAAACTAATAAAATGTATGTATATCACATTTTCAAATATCTTTTATTCTCCATTTTACCCGATCTCCTAAACGGTTAAGATAGGACATCGCGGTTTTCACCAGTAAATTTACCACCTCATTTTACATAAATAAGTCCTAGAAGTCTACTCTCATGAGTTGATAAAGGTACAAACTAATAAAATGCAAATAAAATGTATGTATATCACATTTTCAAATATCTACTATTATCTATTTTACTCGATCTCCTAAACGGTTAAAGATAGGACATCGCGGTTTTCACCAGTGGATTTATCACCTCATTTTACATAAAATAAGTCATATAAGTCTACTCTCAGGAGTTGATAAAGGTACAAACGAATAAAATGTTTATATATCACATTTTCAAATATCTATTATTTTCCATTTTACTCGATCTCCTAAACGGTTAAAGATAGGACATCGCGGTTTTCACCAATGGATTTAGCACCTCATTTTACATAAAAGAAAACATATAAGTCTACTCTTAAGAGTTGATAAAGGTACAAACGAATAAAATGTTTATATATCACATTTTCAAATATCTATTATTATACATTTTACTCGATCTTCTAAACGGTTAAAGATAGGACATTGTGGTTTTCACCAGTGGATTTAGCACCTTATTTTACATAAAATAAGTACTATAAATCTACTCTCAAGAGTTGATAAAGGTACAAACGAATAAAATGTTTATATATCACATTTTTAAATATCTATTGTTCTCCATTTTACTCGATCTCCTAAACGGTTACAGATAGGACATCGCGGTTTTCACCAGCGGATTTAGCACCTCATTTTACATAAAATATGTCCTATAAGTCTACTTTTAAGAGTTGATAAAGGTAAAAACGAATAAAATGTTTATATATCACATTTACAAATATCTATTTTTTACATTTTACTCGATCTCCAAACGGTTACAGATAGGGCATCGCGGTTTTCACCATTGGACACCTCATTTTACATAAAATAAATCCTATAAGTCTAGTCTCAAGAGTTGATAAAGGTACAAACGAATAAAATGTTTATATATCACATTTTCAAATATCTACTATTCTCCATTCTACTCGATCTCCTAAACGGTTAAAGATAGGACATCGCGGTTTTCACCAGTGGATTTAGCACCTCATTTTACATAATATAAGTTTTATAAGTCTACTCTCAAGGGTTGATAAAGGTACAAAAGAATAAAATGTATATATATATCACATTTTCAATTATCTGTTATTCTCCATTTTACTCGATCTCCTAAACGGTCAAAGATAAGACATCGCGGTTTTCACCAGTGCATTTAGCACCTCATTTTACATAAAATAAGTTCTATAGCCTGCTCTCAAGAGTTGATAAAAGTAGAAACGAATAAAATGTTATATATCACATTTTCAAATATCTATTATTCTCCATTTTACTCGATCTCCTAAACGGTCAATGATAGGACATCGCGGTTTTCACTAGTGGATTTAGCACCCCATTTTACATAATATAAGTTCTATAAGTCTACTCTCAAGGGTTGATAAAGGTACAAAAGAATAAAATGTATATATATATCACATTTTCAATTATCTGTTATTCTCCATTTTACTCGATCTCCTAAACGGTCAAAGATAAGACATCGCGGTTTTCACCAGTGGATTTAGCACTTCATTTTACATAAAATAAGCCCTATAAGTCTACTCTCAAGAGTTGATAAAGGTACAAACGAATAAAATGTATATATATATCACATTTTCAATTATCTGTTATTCTCCATTTTACTCGATCTCCTAAACGGTCAAAGATAAGACATCGCGGTTTTCACCAGTGGATTTAGCACTTCATTTTACATAAAATAAGCCCTATAAGTCTACTCTCAAGGGTTGATAAAGGTACAAAAGAATAAAATGTATATATATATCACATTTTCAATTATCTGTTATTCTCCATTTTACTCGATCTCCTAAACGGTCAAAGATAAGACATCGCGGTTTTCACCAGTGGATTTAGCACTTCATTTTACATAAAATAAGCCCTATAAGTCTACTCTCAAGAGTTGATAAAGGTACAAACGAATAAAATGTTTATATATCACATTTTCAAATATCTATTATTCTCCATTTTACTCGATCTCCTAAACGGTTAAAGATAGGACATCGCGGTTTTCACCAGTGGATTGAGCACTTTATTTTACATGAAATAAGTCCTATAAGTCTACTCTCAGGAGTTGATAAAGGTACAAACGAATAAAATGTTTATATATCACATTTTCAAATATCTATTATTATCCATTTTACTTGATCTCCTAAACGGTTAAAGATAGGACATCGCAATTTTCACCAGTGAATTTAGCACCTCATTTTAAATAAAATAAGTCCTATAAGTCTACTCTCAAAATTTGATAAAGGTACAAACGAATAAAATGTATGTATACCACATTTTCAAATATCTATTATTATCCATTTTACTTGATCTCCTAAACGGTTAAAGATAGGTCATCGCGGTTTTCACCAGTGGATTTAGCACCTCATTTTACATAAAATAAGTCATATAAGTCTACTGTCAAGAGTTGATAAAGGTACAAACGAATAAAATGTTTATATATCACATTTTCAATTATCTGTTATTCTCCATTGTACTCGATCTCCTAAACGGTTAAAGATAGGACATCGCGGTTTGCACCAGTGGACTGAGCACTTTATTTTACATAATATAAGTTCTATAAGTCTACTCTCAAGGGTTGATATAGGTACAAAAGAATAAAATGTATATATATCACATTTTCAATTATCTGTTATTCTCCATTTAACTCGATCTCCTAAACCGTTACAGATAGGACATCGCGGTTTTCACCAGTGTATTTTGCACCTCATTTTACATAAAATAAGTCCTATAAGTCTACTCTCAAGAGTTGATAAAGGTACAAACGAATAAAATGTTTATATATCACATTTTCAAATATTTATTATACTCCATTTTACTCGATCTCCTAAACGGTTAAAGGTAGGACATCGCGGTTTGCACCAGTGGATTTAGCACCTCATTTTACATAAAATAAGTCATATAAGTCTACTCTCAGAAGTTGATAAAGGTACAAACGAATAAAATGTTTATATATCACATTTTCAAATATCTATTATTTTCCATTTTACTCGATCTCCTAAACGGTTAAAGATAGGATATCGCGGTTTTCAACAGTGGATTGAGCACCTCATTTTACATAAAATAAGTTCTATAAGTCTACTCTCAGAAGTTGATAAAGGTACAAACGAATAAAATGTTTATATATCACATTTTCAAATATCATTATTCTCCATTTTACTCGATCTCCTAAACGGATAAGATAAGACATCGCGGTTTTCGCCAGTGGATTTTGCAACTCATTTTACATAAAATAAGTCATATAAGTCTACTCTCAAAATTTGATAAAGGTACACACGAATAAAATGTATTTATATCACATTTTCAGATATCTATTATTATCCATTTTACTTGATCTCCTAAACGGTTAAAGATAGGTCATCGCAATTTTCACCAGTGGACTTAGCACCTCATTTTACATAAAATAAGTCCTATAAGTCTACTCTCAGGAGTTGATAAAGGTACAAACGAATAAAATGTATATAAATCACATTTTCAAATATCTATTATTTTCCACTTTACTCAATCTCCTAAACGGTTAAAGATAGGATATCGCGGTTTTCACCAGTGGATTTAGCACCTTATTTTACATAATATAAGTTCTATAAGTCTACTCTCAGGAGTTGATAAAGGTACAAACGAATAAAATGTTTATATATCACATTTTCAAATATCTATTATTCTCCAATGTACTCGATCTCTTAAACGGTTAAAGATAGGACAACGTGGTTTTCACCAGTGGATTTAGCACCTCATTTTACATAAAATAAGTCATATAAGTCTACTCTCAGGAGTTGATAAAGGTACAAACGAATAAAATGTTTATATATAACATTTTCAAATATCTATTATTTTCCATTTTACTCGATCTCCTAAACGGTTATAGATAGGACATCGCGGTTTTTACCAGTGGATTTAGCACCTCATTTTACATAAAATAAGTCATATAAGTCTACTCTCAGGAGTTGATAAAGGTACAAACGAATAAAATGTTTATATATCACATTTTCAAATATCATTATTCTCCATTTTACTCGGTCTCTTAAACGGTTAAGATAAGACATCGCGGTTTTCACCAGTGGATTTTGCACCTCATTTTACATAAAATAAGTCATATAAGTCTACTCTCAAGGGTTGATAAAGGTACAAACGAATAAAATGTTTATATGTCACATTTTCAAATTTCTATTATTCTCCATTTAACACGATCTCCTAAACGGTTACAGATAGGACATCGCGTTTTTCACCAGTGGAATAAGCACTTAATATTACATAAAATAAGTCCTATAAGTCTACTCTCAAGAGTTGATAAAGGTACAAACGAATAAAATGTATATAAATCACATTTTCAAATATCTATTATTTTCCACTTTACTCAATCTCCTAAACGGTTAAAGATAGGATATCGCGGTTTTCACCAGTGGATTTAGCACCTTATTTTACATAATATAAGTTCTATAAGTCTACTCTCAAGAGTTGATAAAGGTACAAACGAATAAAATGTATATAAATCACATTTTCAAATATCTATTATTCTCCACTTTACTCAATCTCCTAAACGGTTAAAGATAGGACATCGCGGCTTTCACCAATGGATTTAGCACCTCAATTTACATAAAAGAAGTCCAATAAGTCTACTCTCAAGAGTTGATAAAGGTACAAACTAATAAAATGTATGTATATCACATTTTCAAATATCTTTTATTCTCCATTTTACTCGATCTCCTAAACGGTTAAGATAGGACATCGCGGTTTTCACCAGTAAATTTAGCACCTCATTTTACATAAATAAGTCCTAGAAGTCTACTCTCATGAGTTGATAAAGGTACAAACTAATAAAATACAAATAAAATGTATGTATATCACATTTTCAAATATCTATTATTATCTATTTTACTCGATCTCCTAAACGGTTAAAGATAGGACATCGCGGTTTTCACCAGTGGATTTAGCACCTCATTTTACATAAAATAAGTCATATAAGTCTACTCTCAGGAGTTGATAAAGGTACAAACGAATAAAATGTTTATATATCACATTTTCAAATATCTATTATTCTCAATTTTACTCGATCTCCTAAACGGTTAATGGTAAGACATTGCGGTATTCACCAATGGATTTAGCACCTCATTTCACATAAAAGAAGTCCAATAAGTCTACTCTCAAGAGTTGATAAAGGTACAAACTAATAAAATGTATGTATATCACATTTTCAATTATCTTTTATTCTCCATTTTACTCGATCTCCTAAACGGTTAAGATAGGACATCGCGGTTTTCACCAGTAAATTTAGCACCTCATTTTACATAAAATAAGTTCTATAAGTCTACTCTCAGGAGTTGATAAAGGTACAAACGAATAAAATGTTTATAT
Source organism: Silvanus unidentatus (assembly GCA_963930825.1). Taxonomy (NCBI): domain Eukaryota; kingdom Metazoa; phylum Arthropoda; class Insecta; order Coleoptera; family Silvanidae; genus Silvanus; species Silvanus unidentatus. The sequence continues at coordinate 8,321,675 of OZ005760.1, read as the reverse complement.
ATCACATTTTCAAATATCTATTATTATACATTTTACTCGATCTTCTAAACGGTTAAAGATAGGACATCGCGGTTTTCACCAGTGGATTGTGCACTTCATTTTACTTAAAATAAGTCCTATAAGTCTACTCTCAGGAGTTGATAAAGGTACAAACGAATAAAATGTTTATATATCACATTTTCAAATATCTATTTTTGTCCATTTTACTCGATCTCCTAAACGGTTAAAGATAGGACATCGCGGTTTTCACCAGTGGATTTAGCACCTCATTTTACATAAAATAAGTCATATAAGTCTACTCTCAGGAGTTGATAAAGGTACAAACGAATAAAATGTTTATATATCACATTTTCAAATATCTATTATTCTCAATTTTACTCGATCTCCTAAACGGTTAATGGTAAGACATTGCGGTATTCACCAATGGATTTAGCACCTCATTTTACATAAAATAAGTCCTATAAGTCTACTCTCAAAAGTTGATAAAGGTACAAACGATTAAAATGTTTATACATCACATTTTCAAATATCTATTATTCTCCATTTTACTCGATCTTCTAAACGGTTAAAGATAGTACATTGCGGTTTTCACCAGTGGATTTAGCACCTTATTTTACATAAAATAAGTACTATAAATCTACTCTCAAGAGTTGATAAAGGTACAAACGAATAAAATGTTTATATATCACATTTTTAAATATCTATTATTCTCCATTTTACTCGATCTCCTAAACGGTTCAGATAGGACATCGCGGTTTTCACCAGCGGATTTAGCACCTCATTTTACATAAAATATGTCCTATAAGTCTACTTTTAAGAGTTGATAAAGGTAAAAACGAATAAAATGTTTATATATCACATTTTCAAATATCTATTATTTTCCATTTTACTTGATCTCCTAAACGGTTAAAGATAGGACATCGCGGTTTTCACCAATGAATTTAGCACCTCATTTTACATAAAAGAAGTCCTATAAGTCTACTCTCAGAAGTTGATAAAGGTACAAACGAATAAACTGTTTATATATCACATTTTCAAATATCTATTATTCTCCATTTTACTCGATCTCTTAAACGCTTAAAGATAGGACATCGCCGTTTTCACCAGTGGATTTAGCACCTTATTTTACATAAAATAAGTCCTATAAGTCTACTCTCAAGAGTTGATAAAGGTACAAACTAATAAAATGTATGTATATCACATTTTCAAATATCTTTTATTCTCCATTTTACCCGATCTCCTAAACGGTTAAGATAGGACATCGCGGTTTTCACCAGTAAATTTACCACCTCATTTTACATAAATAAGTCCTAGAAGTCTACTCTCATGAGTTGATAAAGGTACAAACTAATAAAATGCAAATAAAATGTATGTATATCACATTTTCAAATATCTACTATTATCTATTTTACTCGATCTCCTAAACGGTTAAAGATAGGACATCGCGGTTTTCACCAGTGGATTTATCACCTCATTTTACATAAAATAAGTCATATAAGTCTACTCTCAGGAGTTGATAAAGGTACAAACGAATAAAATGTTTATATATCACATTTTCAAATATCTATTATTTTCCATTTTACTCGATCTCCTAAACGGTTAAAGATAGGACATCGCGGTTTTCACCAATGGATTTAGCACCTCATTTTACATAAAAGAAAACATATAAGTCTACTCTTAAGAGTTGATAAAGGTACAAACGAATAAAATGTTTATATATCACATTTTCAAATATCTATTATTATACATTTTACTCGATCTTCTAAACGGTTAAAGATAGGACATTGTGGTTTTCACCAGTGGATTTAGCACCTTATTTTACATAAAATAAGTACTATAAATCTACTCTCAAGAGTTGATAAAGGTACAAACGAATAAAATGTTTATATATCACATTTTTAAATATCTATTGTTCTCCATTTTACTCGATCTCCTAAACGGTTACAGATAGGACATCGCGGTTTTCACCAGCGGATTTAGCACCTCATTTTACATAAAATATGTCCTATAAGTCTACTTTTAAGAGTTGATAAAGGTAAAAACGAATAAAATGTTTATATATCACATTTACAAATATCTATTTTTTACATTTTACTCGATCTCCAAACGGTTACAGATAGGACATCGCGGTTTTCACCATTGGACACCTCATTTTACATAAAATAAATCCTATAAGTCTAGTCTCAAGAGTTGATAAAGGTACAAACGAATAAAATGTTTATATATCACATTTTCAAATATCTACTATTCTCCATTCTACTCGATCTCCTAAACGGTTAAAGATAGGACATCGCGGTTTTCACCAGTGGATTTAGCACCTCATTTTACATAATATAAGTTTTATAAGTCTACTCTCAAGGGTTGATAAAGGTACAAAAGAATAAAATGTATATATATATCACATTTTCAATTATCTGTTATTCTCCATTTTACTCGATCTCCTAAACGGTCAAAGATAAGACATCGCGGTTTTCACCAGTGCATTTAGCACCTCATTTTACATAAAATAAGTTCTATAGCCTGCTCTCAAGAGTTGATAAAAGTAGAAACGAATAAAATGTTATATATCACATTTTCAAATATCTATTATTCTCCATTTTACTCGATCTCCTAAACGGTCAATGATAGGACATCGCGGTTTTCACTAGTGGATTTAGCACCCCATTTTACATAATATAAGTTCTATAAGTCTACTCTCAAGGGTTGATAAAGGTACAAAAGAATAAAATGTATATATATATCACATTTTCAATTATCTGTTATTCTCCATTTTACTCGATCTCCTAAACGGTCAAAGATAAGACATCGCGGTTTTCACCAGTGGATTTAGCACTTCATTTTACATAAAATAAGCCCTATAAGTCTACTCTCAAGAGTTGATAAAGGTACAAACGAATAAAATGTATATATATATCACATTTTCAATTATCTGTTATTCTCCATTTTACTCGATCTCCTAAACGGTCAAAGATAAGACATCGCGGTTTTCACCAGTGGATTTAGCACTTCATTTTACATAAAATAAGCCCTATAAGTCTACTCTCAAGGGTTGATAAAGGTACAAAAGAATAAAATGTATATATATATCACATTTTCAATTATCTGTTATTCTCCATTTTACTCGATCTCCTAAACGGTCAAAGATAAGACATCGCGGTTTTCACCAGTGGATTTAGCACTTCATTTTACATAAAATAAGCCCTATAAGTCTACTCTCAAGAGTTGATAAAGGTACAAACGAATAAAATGTTTATATATCACATTTTCAAATATCTATTATTCTCCATTTTACTCGATCTCCTAAACGGTTAAAGATAGGACATCGCGGTTTTCACCAGTAGATTGAGCACTTTATTTTACATGAAATAAGTCCTATAAGTCTACTCTCAGGAGTTGATAAAGGTACAAACGAATAAAATGTTTATATATCACATTTTCAAATATCTATTATTATCCATTTTACTTGATCTCCTAAACGGTTAAAGATAGGACATCGCGGTTTGCACCAGTGGACTGAGCACTTTATTTTACATAATATAAGTCCTATAAGTCTACTCTCAAGGGTTGATATAGGTACAAAAGAATAAAATGTATATATATCACATTTTCAATTATCTGTTATTCTCCATTTAACTCGATCTCCTAAACCGTTACAGATAGGACATCGCGGTTTTCACCAGTGTATTTTGCACCTCATTTTACATAAAATAAGTCCTATAAGTCTACTCTCAAGAGTTGATAAAGGTACAAACGAATAAAATGTTTATATATCACATTTTCAAATATTTATTATACTCCATTTTACTCGATCTCCTAAACGGTTAAAGGTAGGACATCGCGGTTTGCACCAGTGGATTTAGCACCTCATTTTACATAAAATAAGTCATATAAGTCTACTCTCAGAAGTTGATAAAGGTACAAACGAATAAAATGTTTATATATCACATTTTCAAATATCTATTATTTTCCATTTTACTCGATCTCCTAAACGGTTAAAGATAGGATATCGCGGTTTTCAACAGTGGATTGAGCACCTCATTTTACATAAAATAAGTTCTATAAGTCTACTCTCAGAAGTTGATAAAGGTACAAACGAATAAAATGTTTATATATCACATTTTCAAATATCATTATTCTCCATTTTACTCGATCTCCTAAACGGATAAGATAAGACATCGCGGTTTTCGCCAGTGGATTTTGCAACTCATTTTACATAAAATAAGTCATATAAGTCTACTCTCAAAATTTGATAAAGGTACACACGAATAAAATGTATTTATATCACATTTTCAGATATCTATTATTATCCATTTTACTTGATCTCCTAAACGGTTAAAGATAGGTCATCGCAATTTTCACCAGTGGACTTAGCACCTCATTTTACATAAAATAAGTCCTATAAGTCTACTCTCAGGAGTTGATAAAGGTACAAACGAATAAAATGTATATAAATCACATTTTCAAATATCTATTATTTTCCACTTTACTCAATCTCCTAAACGGTTAAAGATAGGATATCGCGGTTTTCACCAGTGGATTTAGCACCTTATTTTACATAATATAAGTTCTATAAGTCTACTCTCAGGAGTTGATAAAGGTACAAACGAATAAAATGTTTATATATCACATTTTCAAATATCTATTATTCTCCAATGTACTCGATCTCTTAAACGGTTAAAGATAGGACAACGTGGTTTTCACCAGTGGATTTAGCACCTCATTTTACATAAAATAAGTCATATAAGTCTACTCTCAGGAGTTGATAAAGGTACAAACGAATAAAATGTTTATATATAACATTTTCAAATATCTATTATTTTCCATTTTACTGGATCTCCTAAACGGTTATAGATAGGACATCGCGGTTTTTACCAGTGGATTTAGCACCTCATTTTACATAAAATAAGTTCTATAGCCTGCTCTCAAGAGTTGATAAAAGTAGAAACGAATAAAATGTTATATATCACATTTTCAAATATCTATTATTCTCCATTTTACTCGATCTCCTAAACGGTCAATGATAGGACATCGCGGTTTTCACTAGTGGATTTAGCACCCCATTTTACATAATATAAGTTCTATAAGTCTACTCTCAAGGGTTGATAAAGGTACAAAAGAATAAAATGTATATATATATCACATTTTCAATTATCTGTTATTCTCCATTTTACTCGATCTCCTAAACGGTCAAAGATAAGACATCGCGGTTTTCACCAGTGGATTTAGCACTTCATTTTACATAAAATAAGCCCTATAAGTCTACTCTCAAGAGTTGATAAAGGTACAAACGAATAAAATGTATATATATATCACATTTTCAATTATCTGTTATTCTCCATTTTACTCGATCTCCTAAACGGTCAAAGATAAGACATCGCGGTTTTCACCAGTGGATTTAGCACTTCATTTTACATAAAATAAGCCCTATAAGTCTACTCTCAAGGGTTGATAAAGGTACAAAAGAATAAAATGTATATATATATCACATTTTCAATTATCTGTTATTCTCCATTTTACTCGATCTCCTAAACGGTCAAAGATAAGACATCGCGGTTTTCACCAGTGGATTTAGCACTTCATTTTACATAAAATAAGCCCTATAAGTCTACTCTCAAGAGTTGATAAAGGTACAAACGAATAAAATGTTTATATATCACATTTTCAAATATCTATTATTCTCCATTTTACTCGATCTCCTATACGGTTAAAGATAGGACATCGCGGTTTTCACCAGTAGATTGAGCACTTTATTTTACATGAAATAAGTCCTATAAGTCTACTCTCAGGAGTTGATAAAGGTACAAACGAATAAAATGTTTATATATCACATTTTCAAATATCTATTATTATCCATTTTACTTGATCTCCTAAACGGTTAAAGATAGGACATCGCGGTTTGCACCAGTGGACTGAGCACTTTATTTTACATAATATAAGTTCTATAAGTCTACTCTCAAGGGTTGATATAGGTACAAAAGAATAAAATGTATATATATCACATTTTCAATTATCTGTTATTCTCCATTTAACTCGATCTCCTAAACCGTTACAGATAGGACATCGCGGTTTTCACCAGTGTATTTTGCACCTCATTTTACATAAAATAAGTCCTATAAGTCTACTCTCAAGAGTTGATAAAGGTACAAACGAATAAAATGTTTATATATCACATTTTCAAATATTTATTATACTCCATTTTACTCGATCTCCTAAACGGTTAAAGGTAGGACATCGCGGTTTGCACCAGTGGATTTAGCACCTCATTTTACATAAAATAAGTCATATAAGTCTACTCTCAGAAGTTGATAAAGGTACAAACGAATAAAATGTTTATATATCACATTTTCAAATATCTATTATTTTCCATTTTACTCGATCTCCTAAACGGTTAAAGATAGGATATCGCGGTTTTCAACAGTGGATTGAGCACCTCATTTTACATAAAATAAGTTCTATAAGTCTACTCTCAGAAGTTGATAAAGGTACAAACGAATAAAATGTTTATATATCACATTTTCAAATATCATTATTCTCCATTTTACTCGATCTCCTAAACGGATAAGATAAGACATCGCGGTTTTCGCCAGTGGATTTTGCAACTCATTTTACATAAAATAAGTCATATAAGTCTACTCTCAAAATTTGATAAAGGTACACACGAATAAAATGTATTTATATCACATTTTCAGATATCTATTATTATCCATTTTACTTGATCTCCTAAACGGTTAAAGATAGGTCATCGCAATTTTCACCAGTGGACTTAGCACCTCATTTTACATAAAATAAGTCCTATAAGTCTACTCTCAGGAGTTGATAAAGGTACAAACGAATAAAATGTATATAAATCACATTTTCAAATATCTATTATTTTCCACTTTACTCAATCTCCTAAACGGTTAAAGATAGGATATCGCGGTTTTCACCAGTGGATTTAGCACCTTATTTTACATAATATAAGTTCTATAAGTCTACTCTCAGGAGTTGATAAAGGTACAAACGAATAAAATGTTTATATATCACATTTTCAAATATCTATTATTCTCCAATGTACTCGATCTCTTAAACGGTTAAAGATAGGACAACGTGGTTTTCACCAGTGGATTTAGCACCTCATTTTACATAAAATAAGTCATATAAGTCTACTCTCAGGAGTTGATAAAGGTACAAACGAATAAAATGTTTATATATAACATTTTCAAATATCTATTATTTTCCATTTTACTGGATCTCCTAAACGGTTATAGATAGGACATCGCGGTTTTTACCAGTGGATTTAGCACCTCATTTTACATAAAATAAGTCATATAAGTCTACTCTCAGGAGTTGATAAAGGTACAAACGAATAAAATGTTTATATATCACATTTTCAAATATCATTATTCTCCATTTTACTCGGTCTCTTAAACGGTTAAGATAAGACATCGCGGTTTTCACCAGTGGATTTTGCACCTCATTTTACATAAAATAAGTCATATAAGTCTACTCTCAAGGGTTGATAAAGGTACAAACGAATAAAATGTTTATATGTCACATTTTCAAATTTCTATTATTCTCCATTTAACACGATCTCCTAAACGGTTACAGATAGGACATCGCGTTTTTCACCAGTGGAATAAGCACTTAATATTACATAAAATAAGTCCTATAAGTCTACTCTCAAGAGTTGATAAAGGTACAAACGAATAAAATGTATATAAATCACATTTTCAAATATCTATTATTTTCCACTTTACTCAATCTCCTAAACGGTTAAAGATAGGATATCGCGGTTTTCACCAGTGGATTTAGCACCTTATTTTACATAATATAAGTTCTATAAGTCTACTCTCAAGAGTTGATAAAGGTACAAACGAATAAAATGTATATAAATCACATTTTCAAATATCTATTATTCTCCACTTTACTCAATCTCCTAAACGGTTAAAGATAGGACATCGCGGCTTTCACCAATGGATTTAGCACCTCAATTTACATAAAAGAAGTCCAATAAGTCTACTCTCAAGAGTTGATAAAGGTACAAACTAATAAAATGTATGTATATCACATTTTCAAATATCTTTTATTCTCCATTTTACTCGATCTCCTAAACGGTTAAGATAGGACATCGCGGTTTTCACCAGTAAATTTAGCACCTCATTTTACATAAATAAGTCCTAGAAGTCTACTCTCATGAGTTGATAAAGGTACAAACTAATAAAATACAAATAAAATGTATGTATATCACATTTTCAAATATCTATTATTATCTATTTTACTCGATCTCCTAAACGGTTAAAGATAGGACATCGCGGTTTTCACCAGTGGATTTAGCACCTCATTTTACATAAAATAAGTCATATAAGTCTACTCTCAGGAGTTGATAAAGGTACAAACGAATAAAATGTTTATATATCACATTTTCAAATATCTATTATTCTCAATTTTACTCGATCTCCTAAACGGTTAATGGTAAGACATTGCGGTATGCACCAATGGATTTAGCACCTCATTTCACATAAAAGAAGTCCAATAAGTCTACTCTCAAGAGTTGATAAAGGTACAAACTAATAAAATGTATGTATATCACATTTTCAATTATCTTTTATTCTCCATTTTACTCGATCTCCTAAACGGTTAAGATAGGACATCGCGGTTTTCACCAGTAAATTTAGCACCTCATTTTACATAAAATAAGTTCTATAAGTCTACTCTCAGGAGTTGATAAAGGTACAAACGAATAAAATGTTTATATATCACATTTTCAAATATCTATTATTATACATTTTACTCGATCTTCTAAACGGTTAAAGATAGGACATCGCGGTTTTCACCAGTGGATTGTGCACTTCATTTTACTTAAAATAAGTCCTATAAGTCTACTCTCAGGAGTTGATAAAGGTACAAACGAATAAAATGTTTATATATCACATTTTCAAATATCTATTTTTGTCCATTTTACTCGATCTCCTAAACGGTTAAAGATAGGACATCGCGGTTTTCACCAGTGGATTTAGCACCTCATTTTACATAAAATAAGTCATATAAGTCTACTCTCAGGAGTTGATAAAGGTACAAACGAATAAAATGTTTATATATCACATTTTCAAATATCTATTATTCTCAATTTTACTCGATCTCCTAAACGGTTAATGGTAAGACATTGCGGTATTCACCAATGGATTTAGCACCTCATTTTACATAAAATAAGTCCTATAAGTCTACTCTCAAAAGTTGATAAAGGTACAAACGATTAAAATGTTTATACATCACATTTTCAAATATCTATTATTCTCCATTTTACTCGATCTTCTAAACGGTTAAAGATAGTACATTGCGGTTTTCACCAGTGGATTTAGCACCTTATTTTACATAAAATAAGTACTATAAATCTACTCTCAAGAGTTGATAAAGGTACAAACGAATAAAATGTTTATATATCACATTTTTAAATATCTATTATTCTCCATTTTACTCGATCTCCTAAACGGTTCAGATAGGACATCGCGGTTTTCACCAGCGGATTTAGCACCTCATTTTACATAAAATATGTCCTATAAGTCTACTTTTAAGAGTTGATAAAGGTAAAAACGAATAAAATGTTTATATATCACATTTTCAAATATCTATTATTTTCCATTTTACTTGATCTCCTAAACGGTTAAAGATAGGACATCGCGGTTTTCACCAATGAATTTAGCACCTCATTTTACATAAAAGAAGTCCTATAAGTCTACTCTCAGAAGTTGATAAAGGTACAAACGAATAAACTGTTTATATATCACATTTTCAAATATCTATTATTCTCCATTTTACTCGATCTCTTAAACGCTTAAAGATAGGACATCGCCGTTTTCACCAGTGGATTTAGCACCTTATTTTACATAAAATAAGTCCTATAAGTCTACTCTCAAGAGTTGATAAAGGTACAAACTAATAAAATGTATGTATATCACATTTTCAAATATCTTTTATTCTCCATTTTACCCGATCTCCTAAACGGTTAAGAAAGGACATCGCGGTTTTCACCAGTAAATTTACCACCTCATTTTACATAAATAAGTCCTAGAAGTCTACTCTCATGAGTTGATAAAGGTACAAACTAATAAAATGCAAATAAAATGTATGTATATCACATTTTCAAATATCTACTATTATCTATTTTACTCGATCTCCTAAACGGTTAAAGATAGGACATCGCGGTTTTCACCAGTGGATTTAGCACCTCATTTTACATAAAATAAGTCATATAAGTCTACTCTCAGGAGTTGATAAAGGTACAAACGAATAAAATGTTTATATATCACATTTTCAAATATCTATTATTTTCCATTTTACTCGATCTCCTAAACGGTTAAAGATAGGACATCGCGGTTTTCACCAATGGATTTAGCACCTCATTTTACATAAAAGAAAACATATAAGTCTACTCTTAAGAGTTGATAAAGGTACAAACGAATAAAATGTTTATATATCACATTTTCAAATATCTATTATTATACATTTTACTCGATCTTCTAAACGGTTAAAGATAGGACATTGTGGTTTTCACCAGTGGATTTAGCACCTTATTTTACATAAAATAAGTACTATAAATCTACTCTCAAGAGTTGATAAAGGTACAAACGAATAAAATGTTTATATATCACATTTTTAAATATCTATTGTTCTCCATTTTACTCGATCTCCTAAACGGTTACAGATAGGACATCGCGGTTTTCACCAGCGGATTTAGCACCTCATTTTACATAAAATATGTCCTATAAGTCTACTTTTAAGAGTTGATAAAGGTAAAAACGAATAAAATGTTTATATATCACATTTACAAATATCTATTTTTTACATTTTACTCGATCTCCAAACGGTTACAGATAGGACATCGCGGTTTTCACCATTGGACACCTCATTTTACATAAAATAAATCCTATAAGTCTAGTCTCAAGAGTTGATAAAGGTACAAACGAATAAAATGTTTATATATCACATTTTCAAATATCTACTATTCTCCATTCTACTCGATCTCCTAAACGGTTAAAGATAGGACATCGCGGTTTTCACCAGTGGATTTAGCACCTCATTTTACATAATATAAGTTTTATAAGTCTACTCTCAAGGGTTGATAAAGGTACAAAAGAATAAAATGTATATATATATCACATTTTCAATTATCTGTTATTCTCCATTTTACTCGATCTCCTAAACGGTCAAAGATAAGACATCGCGGTTTTCACCAGTGCATTTAGCACCTCATTTTACATAAAATAAGTTCTATAGCCTGCTCTCAAGAGTTGATAAAAGTAGAAACGAATAAAATGTTATATATCACATTTTCAAATATCTATTATTCTCCATTTTACTCGATCTCCTAAACGGTCAATGATAGGACATCGCGGTTTTCACTAGTGGATTTAGCACCCCATTTTACATAATATAAGTTCTATAAGTCTACTCTCAAGGGTTGATAAAGGTACAAAAGAATAAAATGTATATATATATCACATTTTCAATTATCTGTTATTCTCCATTTTACTCGATCTCCTAAACGGTCAAAGATAAGACATCGCGGTTTTCACCAGTGGATTTAGCACTTCATTTCACATAAAATAAGCCCTATAAGTCTACTCTCAAGAGTTGATAAAGGTACAAACGAATAAAATGTATATATATATCACATTTTCAATTATCTGTTATTCTCCATTTTACTCGATCTCCTAAACGGTCAAAGATAAGACATCGCGGTTTTCACCAGTGGATTTAGCACTTCATTTTACATAAAATAAGCCCTATAAGTCTACTCTCAAGGGTTGATAAAGGTACAAAAGAATAAAATGTATATATATATCACATTTTCAATTATCTGTTATTCTCCATTTTACTCGATCTCCTAAACGGTCAAAGATAAGACATCGCGGTTTTCACCAGTGGATTTAGCACTTCATTTTACATAAAATAAGCCCTATAAGTCTACTCTCAAGAGTTGATAAAGGTACAAACGAATAAAATGTTTATATATCACATTTTCAAATATCTATTATTCTCCATTTTACTCGATCTCCTAAACGGTTAAAGATAGGACATCGCGGTTTTCACCAGTAGATTGAGCACTTTATTTTACATGAAATAAGTCCTATAAGTCTACTCTCAGGAGTTGATAAAGGTACAAACGAATAAAATGTTTATATATCACATTTTCAAATATCTATTATTATCCATTTTACTTGATCTCCTAAACGGTTAAAGATAGGACATCGCAATTTTCACCAGTGAATTTAGCACCTCATTTTAAATAAAATAAGTCCTATAAGTCTACTCTCAAAATTTGATAAAGGTACAAACGAATAAAATGTATGTATATCACATTTTCAAATATCTATTATTATCCATTTTACTTGATCTCCTAAACGGTTAAAGATAGGTCATCGCGGTTTTCACCAGTGGATTTAGCACCTCATTTTACATAAAATAAGTCATATAAGTCTACTGTCAAGAGTTGATAAAGGTACAAACGAATAAAATGTTTATATACCACATTTTCAAATATCTATTATTATCCATTTTACTTGATCTCCTAAACGGTTAAAAATAGGACATCGCGGTTTTCACCAGTGAATTTCGCACTTCATTTTACAGAAAATAAGTCCTATAAGTCTACTCTTAAGTGTTGATAAAGGTACAAACGAATAAAATGTTTATATATCACATTTTCAATTATCTGTTATTCTCCATTGTACTCGATCTCCTAAACGGTTAAAGATAGGACATCGCGGTTTGCACCAGTAGACTGAGCACTTTATTTTACATAATATAAGTTCTATAAGTCTACTCTCAAGGGTTGATATAGGTACAAAAGAATAAAATGTATATATATCACATTTTCAATTATCTGTTATTCTCCATTTAACTCGATCTCCTAAACCGTTACAGATAGGACATCGCGGTTTTCACCAGTGTATTTTGCACCTCATTTTACATAAAATAAGTCCTATAAGTCTACTCTCAAGAGTTGATAAAGGTACAAACGAATAAAATGTTTATATATCACATTTTCAAATATTTATTATACTCCATTTTACTCGATCTCCTAAACGGTTAAAGGTAGGACATCGCGGTTTGCACCAGTGGATTTAGCACCTCATTTTACATAAAATAAGTCATATAAGTCTACTCTCAGAAGTTGATAAAGGTACAAACGAATAAAATGTTTATATATCACATTTTCAAATATCTATTATTTTCCATTTTACTCGATCTCCTAAACGGTTAAAGATAGGATATCGCGGTTTTCAACAGTGGATTGAGCACCTCATTTTACATAAAATAAGTTCTATAAGTCTACTCTCAGAAGTTGATAAAGGTACAATGTAATAAAATGAACTCTCTCAAATATAAAATTTAAAGTGAAAAGAAAGAGTGCAAGCTGACCAGATTCTGAGCGAAGTAGACACTGAAAATAATCAGAAAAGAGCACGTTAGTTTATATTGACTAACGCATATGTTTAAAATTAAAACTTATATCATGAAACGTTATTTTAACGTCACAACAAATGATTGAAATAAATATATTAATTGTTCGAATCCTATGTATAGATAAATTATTTTTAAAAAAATTTATACAATTAATATAATTTACATAATAAACAGCGACGTTCGTCTGACAATATTATGTAGTTGTAAAATAAACTCTGATTTAGGAATTCTCCATAATCATATGAGTTTTGAAATTGTATATAAAAATCCACCAGCGTCCTGGAGGTGCCAAGCGTCCCTGACAATATTTATAGTCCTCATTTGCGAAGTACTATAACGTAACAACCCTCAATACGAGGTAGCTGCAGGTGAAAATGTACCAAATTGGTTAAGTCATACACCAAAATGGACATATGAATATACTAGTAAAATACACATAATATCGACACACTAATAGTCGAAATAAAACAACAGTTTCTATTGAACGCTATACAGCAGAACAAAGAAACTGCTAATTCAGCAAAAACAACTCTTGAACATGTCCGTACTATTCGTACTCGAACAATTGACAATTCACCCGAATTGAAATATGGCAAATTATTAAAACAAGAATACGTATTCTTTATAAACAAACAAATATCAATATAAACTAGTGAGGTACTCACCAAATAAATTGATTAATTATATATCATCAAAAAGAGAAACTATTCACTGTTAAGCACACCAAAGTCTAGCGACTGAAATGTTACTTTCAACTCTGGAGTGTCCCTTCAACACGCATAAAGAAATACCACGTGACATAGATAAGGGATTGTGTTAAAACTGAACAGCAAGTCCCTCTATGCAATTATTGAAAAATAATTTCAAAGTTAAATGATTGAAGAATCTGTGTTACCACATACTCCCCCCATATTTTTAGTCCAAAAGTCCTCAAAATTTTGGAATAAAAATATCAACACGCATAAAAAAAAACGTAATTTATGGCAAGAAAAATCAAGAAGCAGCAAGAAAACATCAGTCATCAAATAAAGTAAAATATTATATCAGTAACTAGATTTAATAAGAGTATAAAAAAAAAAACATACAAAATACATTGTATTAAACAAAATAAGAAAATTCAAAATTGTTCATAACTAACAACTTAAAATATAAGTCAATCAACATAACGATCCTAAACAATAATGACACTTATAACTAAAATAGAGATATTCATGAATACAAAGTAAAAAAAAAAATCATAAAAGAAACAATAATCAATCAACATCAGAACAATTAACATGATAGTACAATTTCAAGTTCGTCACATTATAATTACCCTTCACTATACGACTTTCCACATCAGCCAACGTATATACATTGGGATATGGGTTTTCCACAATAACATATGGTCCCTGATACAGATTATGAAATTTAGCATATTTCTTAGTACTCGCATCTGACGTAACCGGTACACGAAGTAATACCCAATCACCTAAGAACAATTGATCATTGCGATTTTGAACCTGACTACGTTGTAACGCGTGCTTTTGTAAATTCTGCCTTACGCGATTCAAAAGTTCTTCATGCGTCTCAACTTTCACACTGTCTAAGGGAAAATACTTTTGAAGAAGGTGATC
Organism: Silvanus unidentatus; assembly: GCA_963930825.1. Taxonomy (NCBI): domain Eukaryota; kingdom Metazoa; phylum Arthropoda; class Insecta; order Coleoptera; family Silvanidae; genus Silvanus; species Silvanus unidentatus. The sequence goes on along the minus strand of OZ005760.1, from coordinate 8,306,613 downwards.
CAATGGTACTACTGGTTTTTTATTAAAAATAACGTGAAAAGGAGCATATCCTGTACTCGTGTGAGGAAGGCTATTAAACAAATTTTCAATTCTTGGCAAATGTAACGCCCAACTGGCATTATTGGTCGAACAATATGTGCGAAATAAACGTCCCAACTCACGCATCACTCTCTCCGACGGATTTGATGCTGGATGTCTAATAGACGTATATGAAAACTTAATACCCGCTTTACTAAGTGTACTAACCCAGAGTGCAGACGTGAATTGGGAACCATGATCACTAATAACTGTTGTAATAGGTATTAATTTATGATAATCCTCTATCAACTTATTTAAGGCTGCTTTCGATGTAGCTTTTCTAAGAGCATACAAACGTACATATTTGGAAAAGTTGTCTATAACAACATATATATACGAAGTTTGACCTCTACTGCTCGGTAAAGGACCGTAAAAGTCAACACATACCAGCTCTCCCGGATTGGTACTTATAATAGGATTCATGCTCCCCAGCAAATGTTTTGTCGCGTATTTGACTTTTTGGCAAATATCACATGTCCGAATAACACTTAAAATAGAATCATACATATTAGGCCAGTAAAATAAGTTCTTAATTGTGGCATAAATCTTTGACGATCCAAAATGCCCAAAAGCATTATGATAATACCAAATCAAGTCTGTCCTTTTGTGAACAGGTATAGGTATTTTATATTGTTGTTTATTGACTCCATGCAAATATAATAAAACTCCATTCGAAAGAATATACCGATCTCTGTTCCTTGACACATGACGCTCTAGCACTATAGGAATTCCTTGCAAGTAATCAAACATTTGTTTCAATGAAAAATCATTCTTTTGTGCACCTGATAAGTCATTAAACATTAATTTCATGGATTGTGCGAGCTCTGAATCATCATTCATTGTTATCAATGCTGAAAGTACTGTCTGATTTAATGTGGCTATCAATGGTTCAGTCAAAGTAAATGAATCTCTATCTGAAGGATAACGAGATAAAGTATCCGCCACAATATTATTTTTGCCTGGAATATGCTGGATAATATAGTCAAAATCATTTAATACAAGAGTCCATCGAGCTATTCTTTCATTATGCAATTTGCATCTTGATAAAAATTCCAACGCTCTGTGATCGGTTTTTATTACAATTTTCTTACCCAAAATCAATGTTCTTAATTTTTGTAAAGTGTAAATAATAGCTAAGAGCTCTTTTTCGGTTACAGTATAATTTAATTCAGGACCCTTCAATGAACGACTCACAAAAGCTATCGGTAATTTACCACCGTCTTCTGAAACTTGATACAACGCTGCACCAATTGCATACCCGGAGCTATCGGCTTGAATGTAATATATTTTAGTATTATCCGGATGATGAAGTATTAAATTATTAAGAAAAACATCTTTTATATTAGCAAATGCCTCCTGTTCTGTCTTACCCCACCTCCACGGAGTATTTTTCTTCAAAAGATGTTGAAGAGGTAATGTAACCTGACTGTAATTTTGGCTAAATTTCCGATAATAGTTACATAAACCAAAGAAAGAACGAAGATGTGTCACTGTTTGTGGAACCGGAAAGTTTCTGATGGCCTCAACTTTATCAGGATCTGGATATATGCCCTCAGAAGACAATATATGTCCCAAATATTTAACTTTGGATTGACAAAATTGAGTTTTCTTTATATTTATGGTCATGTTTCCATCCTGTAACTGTCTAAATACATTTTCCAAGTGTTCTAAATGCATTTCCATTGTCTCAGAAAAAATCAATAAATCATCCACATAGTTAACCGTATACTGTCGGACTTCAGGTCCCAATACAATGTCCATCGCTCTGCTAAACGAAGCTGTAGCGGTTTTTATACCAAATGGCATAACTTTAAACGCATATGACCGACCATTGTATAAGAAAGAAGTGTACTTCCAACTGTTTTTCTCTAATGGAATTTGCCAAAATGACGACCGTAAATCTATTATAGTAAAAACTTTAGCACCGTGAAACTGATGCAGCATCTCCTGGATCTGTGGTGGTTGTTCCATGTCCGCCTGCATATGCTCATTCAAACATCTCGCATCTAAACAGAATCGCAACGTTCCATCTTTCTTTTTAGTCACCAGTACCGGACTCGAATAAGGGGAAGTGATTCGTTCTATTATATTATCATTCTCCAGTTCCGTAATTAAAGCATCAACATCTGGTCTAAGTGATAAAGGTATCGGGTACGACTTTTTTATAAATGGAATCTCAGTGTTCATAATTATTTTGTGTTCATATTTATGTGTAAGGCCGGGTTTCTTTCGAAAAATATCATGGTATTTTGAAAATAAAGTTAACAATAAATCTTTATAAGTTTGTGAAACGGGAATTTTTGTAACAACGGTTTTAATATCCTCTAGAGATTCTAATGAATCATTATCTGATTTTTCTGTCTGTATAACAAAAGTGTCTATTAAATTTATACTTGTAACTATACCATGAGATGTATTAAAAGGTATTAACTGTGACTGACTATCATTATGTAATTTAAGATATTTATGTACAAAGTTAAGTTCACCCTGATATTCTAACAACCAATCGCAACCTAGTATTAATGGTTTTGCCAATTTTGGTGTAACAAGGACCACAGCAGAATAAGTTATCTTATTTATTTCGAATTCAATGAAAGCTTGTAATAATATACGCGATGATTTCTGACTTAATGCACCCCTTAAGTATACACCAGACAGTGGCAAAGTACGAAAAGAATGGTCTTGACAAAGTTGTTGATACAAAGTTGCATTAATACAACTGACTACACTTCCTGAATCAATTAACGTAGAAACCTTAGTTGTTCCAATATAAACAAATATCTCAGGATAATTGTTCATTGGGCTTTCTGTGTTTACATCTTGTTTTAATACAAGTAAAATTTCAACGTCATTGACTTTATACATATTAATAGGAGTAATTTCTTGACAAAATTTAGTATTATGAATTGTAACCGGAAATAAAATACCTTGACCATTTTTGCCTAATCCATTTCCATCAGTCCATCCTTGTGATCTTAACATTTGACTAGCAAGTGGGTACTTTTGTTGCAAACTTATTGTCGAAACTGTTTGTTGACATTCTGTGGACCCTTCTTTTGCTCGACGAAGTCGGCCCTTTTCTTCATCGCGGATTCGTTTCCCTTATTTTGGTTTTTCGCTCTATTAAAATTTGTTCGCGTATTTCTAGCGATTGGTGTAGTGTCACTACTGTTTGTTACTGTAGACTGTACTTTTTTCTCGTGTAATATATTTGCTTTTTCCGCATATGGTGTAAATCTATTATTATTGCGAGTGTTGTATTTGTTTTTAGGTATAAATTTATTATTCTCTTGGATTTTGTTATTATTATTGGAAATATTCACTCCTGGATTCTGAATCACTGATTCGTTCTCTACCAAAAACTTTGAAAATCCTTGAATGGACTTGTTTTCACGAGAAATCCATTGCGTTTGTAATAGTGGCGGAAAATGTCTCACTAAGTCTGCCAATAACTCTGGTTCCGACATCCTTGGATCCAAAAAACTAGCCATATGCACATAATGAGAGAAATGAGATACCATGGATTGTCCATTCTGTTTATCAAATCGATCATTAGCGATTTTATATTTAATCTCACGCTGTTTTTCTGCATTCCAATACGTTGCCACCAAATCACGTTTAAAATCTTCCAATGTCGTCCAACTATTTTCATATATAGTTGTCCAGGATTTCGCAGAACCTTTCATACAATCCTTAGCCAGCTTTAATAATCCATCATCAGTAATCATCATTGCCTTACTATAGTCTTCCAGTTTTTTCAAAAATAGAATCGGATTGTCTTTTTTATTTCCATTAAACTTCGGTTTATCTGGCAAATGCGGTGTTTGTTTAGCAATTCCCCAAATTACTTGTCGAAAATCAACTGTTTCCGGTCCTTTTTCTTGTGTACTATTAGTAGTCGCAGATGTAGATGTAGAGGTATTATTACACTGAGCCACCAATTCTATTTGTTGTCGTGAAGTACTTGGCTGTGAACCTTCCAAACTATTTGGAGTTGACGTATTCAAATTACGAACAGTTTCAGATGGTGCTGTTACCACCTCTGGTTGTGTATTTCTGGGTTGAATATTAGATTGTATCAAATTAGAAACTAGATTTTGCAAAGTTTCAAATTTCTTCTCCCAGTCATTTTCCAACTTATTCTTTTCTTGCTGTTGCTGTTGTAAATACGACGAAAACCACACAGGCATCGCTTCTTCTGGCGCTACTGGTACTGTGGACGGAGCTGGACCACAAACAGTTTTTCCTTTTCGAGGATTTTTCGGTACAGCCTTTCTTGCAGGCTTCTTTTTCTCGGAAACTGGTTTGGGTTGTATAACATCCTCGTCTATTCCACTTGGATCTTTATCACTCATTTTGGACTTTTATTTTAAACTTTGTTACCTAAAAGACACAAAACAACTTTCTAGAGAAAGAAAATAAACAAAAGGTGTTCTGTAAAAAAAATTATACAAACAAAGAAAAATACCTATTTATTTAAAATGACTGTCTTCCTGCTTCTTACGAACTCATATTTAAAATATGTGATAAATATTAAAAAAAAATATATAAACATCACCCCTTATTAGTTATTAAATTCCTTCGAACACACATTCAATGCAGTTCGATGTAATGAACAAAAAAAAAATTATTAACAAAAAATAATTATGCCACATGTACTTTGAGCTAATTTTAAATATGTATGTGATCGTCTTCTGTACTTTCTTAAAATGTATTGAAATGTCCTACGTTGTTATTTTTAGATATTTATGAATTTATGAGCATTTATATTCTATACAATCTATTTCCTAGTCCACTACAGTTTTATAACTTAGCAGGTAGTTAGTTAAAGCGAAAAATAAAACACATTGCACACCAGTCCAAAAATGCATTCATCAGCTTTCATAGGCGCGCCTTTCAAAACAATATCATTTTCCTTAAACCATACAATATGCACATCTGTTTCAAACACGTTCTGTGGAAATAATGTCAAAACTTTAGTGGACCTATACTATAGAATAAATTAAATTATTGACAACATTTAAATACACTTCATTAAAAAAAATTTTGATCTCGAACCACAAAAAATTCCCCTCTCAGAATTATTCCTTAATATTTTGTTTAAACAATAAAATATTTACGCAATTAGGTACCGCTAACTTCAATAAATACCTAAAACACGGGAAGAATACGTAGACACACAGATATATTTTTATTAAACATTAAAATGTATCTAATACTTGATTGAATTTAATATTTATATGTATATTGAGTTTTATTTTATATTTAATCTGAATTATTTTGGTCTTTTAAAACTCCGCTCTGAATAGTCACGGCACACTGTAATAAAATGAACTCTCTCAAATATAAAATTTAAAGTGAAAAGAAAGAGTGCAAGCTGACCAGATTCTGAGCGAAGTAGACACTGAAAATAATCAGAAAAGAGCACGTTAGTTTATATTGACTAACGCATATGTTTAAAATTAAAACTTATATCATGAAACGTTATTTTAACGTCACAACAAATGATTGAAATAAATATATTAATTGTTCGAATCCTATGTATAGATAAATTATTTTTAAAAAAATTTATACAATTAATATAATTTACATAATAAACAGCGACGTTCGTCTGACAATATTATGTAGTTGTAAAATAAACTCTGATTTAGGAATTCTCCATAATCATATGAGTTTTGAAATTGTATATAAAAATCCACCAGCGTCCTGGAGGTGCCAAGCGTCCCTGACAATATTTATAGTCCTCATTTGCGAAGTACTATAACCTAACAACCCTCAATACGAGGTAGCTGCAGGTGAAAATGTACCAAATTGGTTAAGTCATACACCAAAATGGACATATGAATATACTAGTAAAATACACATAATATCGACACACTAATAGTCGAAATAAAACAACAGTTTCTATTGAACGCTATACAGCAGAACAAAGAAACTGCTAATTCAGCAAAAACAACTCTTGAACATGTCCGTACTATTCGTACTCGAACAATTGACAATTCACCCGAATTGAAATATGGCAAATTATTAAAACAAGAATACGTATTCTTTATAAACAAACAAATATCAATATAAACTAGTGAGGTACTCACCAAATAAATTGATTAATTATATATCATCAAAAAGAGAAACTATTCACTGTTAAGCACACCAAAGTCTAGCGACTGAAATGTTACTTTCAACTCTGGAGTGTCCCTTCAACACGCATAAAGAAATACCACGTGACATAGATAAGGGATTGTGTTAAAACTGAACAGCAAGTCCCTCTATGCAATTATTGAAAAATAATTTCAAAGTTAAATGATTGAAGAATCTGTGTTACCACAACAAACGAATAAAATGTTTATATATCACATTTTCAAATATCATTATTCTCCATTTTACTCGATCTCCTAAACGGATAAGATAAGACATCGCGGTTTTCGCCAGTGGATTTTGCAACTCATTTTACATAAAATAAGTCATATAAGTCTACTCTCAAGGGTTGATAAAGGTACAAAGGAATAAAATGTTTATATTTCACATTTTCAAATATCAATTATTCTCCATTTTACTCGATCTCCTAAACGGTTAAAGATAGGACATCGCGGTTTTCACCAGTGTATTTTGCACCTCATTTTACATAAAAAAAGTCCTATAAGTCTACTCTCAAGTGTTGGTAAAGGTACAAACGAATAAAATATATATATATCACATTTTCAAATATCTATTATTATCCATTTTACTTGATCTCCTAAACGGTTAAAAATAGGTCCTTGCAATTTTCACCAGTGGATTTAGCACCTTTTTACATAAAATAAGTCCTATAAGTCTACTCTCAGGAGTTGATAAAGGTACAAACGAATAAAATGTTTATATATCACATTTTCAAATATCATTATTCTCCATTTTACTCGATCTCCTAAACGGTTAAAAATAGGACATTGCGGTTTTCACCAGTGGATTTTGCACCTCATTTTACATAAAATAAGTCCTATAAGTCTACTCTCAAGGGTTGATAAAGGTACAAAGGAATAAAATGTTTATATTTCACATTTTCAAATATCAATTATTCTCCATTTTACTCGATCTCCTAAACGGTTAAAGATAGGACATCGTGGTTTTCACCAGTGGATTTAGCACCTCATTTTACATAAAATAAGCCCAATAAATCTTCTCTCAGGAGTTGATAAAGGTACAAACGAATAAAATGTTTATATATCACATTTTCAAATATCATTATTCTCCATTTTACTCGATCTCCTAAACGGTTAAGATATGACATCGCGATTTTCGCCAGTGGATTTAGCACCTCATTTTACATAAAATAAGTCCTATAAGTCTACTCTCAAAAGTTGATAAAGTTACAAACGATTAAAATGTTTATATATCACATTTTCAAATATCTATTATTCTCCATTTTACTCGATCTTCTAAACGGTTAAAGATAGGACATTGTGGTTATCACCAGTGGATTTAGCACCTTATCTTACATAAAATAAGTACTATAAATCTACTCTCAAGAGTTGATAAAGGTACAAACGAATAAAATGTTTATATATCACATTTTTAAATATCTATTATTCTCCATTTTACTCGATCTCCTAAACGGTTACAGATAGAACATCGCGGTTTTCACCAGCGGATTTACCACCCCATTTTACATAAAATATGTCCTATAAGTCTACTTTTAAGAGTTGATAAAGGTAAAAACGAATAAAATGTTTATATATCACATTTACAAATATCTATTTCTTCCATTTTACTCGATCTCCAAACGGTTACAGATAGGACATCGCAATTTTCACCATTGGACACCTCATTTTACATAAAAAAAGTCCTATAAGTCTACTCTCAGGAGTTGATAAAGGTACAAACGAATAAAATGTTTATATATCACATTTTCAAATATCAATTATTCTCCTGTTTACTCGATCTCCTAAACGCCTAAAGATAGGACATCGCGGTTTTCACCAGTGGATTTAACACCTCATTTTACATAATATAAGTCCTATAAGTCTACTCTCAGAAGTTGATAAAGGTACAAACGAATAAAATGTTTATATATCACATTTTCAAATATCATTATTCTCCATTTTACTCGATCTCCTAAACGGATAAGATAAGACATCGCGGTTTTCGCCAGTGGATTTTGCAACTCATTTTACATAAAATAAGTCATATAAGTCTACTCTCAAGGGTTGATAAAGGTACAAAGGAATAAAATGTTTATATTTCACATTTTCAAATATCAATTATTCTCCATTTTACTCGATCTCCTAAACGGTTAAAGATAGGACATCGCGGTTTTCACCAGTGTATTTTGCACCTCATTTTACATAAAAAAAGTCCTATAAGTCTACTCTCAAGTGTTGGTAAAGGTACAAACGAATAAAATATATATATATCACATTTTCAAATATCTATTATTATCCATTTTACTTGATCTCCTAAACGGTTAAAAATAGGTCCTTGCAATTTTCACCAGTGGATTTAGCACCTTTTTACATAAAATAAGTCCTATAAGTCTACTCTCAGGAGTTGATAAAGGTACAAACGAATAAAATGTTTATATATCACATTTTCAAATATCATTATTCTCCATTTTACTCGATCTCCTAAACGGTTACAGATAGAACATCGCGGTTTTCACCAGCGGATTTAGCACCCCATTTTACATAAAATATGTCCTATAAGTCTACTTTTAAGAGTTGATAAAGGTAAAAACGAATAAAATGTTTATATATCACATTTACAAATATCTATTTTTTCCATTTTACTCGATCTCCAAACGGTTACAGATAGGACATCGCAATTTTCACCATTGGACACCTCATTTTACATAAAAAAAGTCCTATAAGTCTACTCTCAGGAGTTGATAAAGGTACAAACGAATAAAATGTTTATATATCACATTTTCAAATATCATTATTCTCCATTTTACTCGATCTCCTAAACGGATAAGATAAGACATCGCGGTTTTCGCCAGTGGATTTTGCAACTCATTTTACATAAAATAAGTCATATAAGTCTACTCTCAAGGGTTGATAAAGGTACAAAGGAATAAAATGTTTATATTTCACATTTTCAAATATCAATTATTCTCCATTTTACTCGATCTCCTAAACGGTTAAAGATAGGACATCGCGGTTTTCACCAGTGTATTTTGCACCTCATTTTACATAAAAAAAGTCCTATAAGTCTACTCTCAAGTGTTGGTAAAGGTACAAACGAATAAAATATATATATATCACATTTTCAAATATCTATTATTATCCATTTTACTTGATCTCCTAAACGGTTAAAAATAGGTCCTTGCAATTTTCACCAGTGGATTTAGCACCTTTTTAGATAAAATAAGTCCTATAAGTCTACTCTCAGGAGTTGATAAAGGTACAAACGAATAAAATGTTTATATATCACATTTTCAAATATCATTATTCTCCATTTTACTCGATCTCCTAAACGGTTAAAGATAGGACATCGCGGTTTTCACCAGTGGATTTTGCACCTCATTTTACATAAAATAAGTCCTATAAGTCTACTCTCAAGGGTTGATAAAGGTACAAAGGAATAAAATGTTTATATTTCACATTTTCAAATATCAATTATTCTCCATTTTACTCGATCTCCTAAACGGTTAAAGATAGGACATCGTGGTTTTCACCAGTGGATTTAGCACCTCATTTTACATAAAATAAGCCCAATAAATCTTCTCTCAGGAGTTGATAAAGGTACAAACGAATAAAATGTTTATATATCACATTTTCAAATATCATTATTCTCCATTTTACTCGATCTCCTAAACGGTTAAGATATGACATCGCGGTTTTCGCCAGTGGATTTAGCACCTCATTTTACATAAAATAAGTCCTATAAGTCTACTCTCAAAAGTTGATAAAGTTACAAACGATTAAAATGTTTATATATCACATTTTCAAATATCTATTATTCTCCATTTTACTCGATCTTCTAAACGGTTAAAGATAGGACATTGTGGTTATCACCAGTGGATTTAGCACCTTATTTTACATAAAATAAGTACTATAAATCTACTCTCAAGAGTTGATAAAGGTACAAACGAATAAAATGTTTATATATCACATTTTTAAATATCTATTATTCTCCATTTTACTCGATCTCCTAAACGGTTACAGATAGAACATCGCGGTTTTCACCAGCGGATTTAGCACCCCATTTTACATAAAATATGTCCTATAAGTCTACTTTTAAGAGTTGATAAAGGTAAAAACGAATAAAATGTTTATATATCACATTTACAAATATCTATTTTTTCCATTTTACTCGATCTCCAAACGGTTACAGATAGGACATCGCAATTTTCACCATTGGACACCTCATTTTACATAAAAAAAGTCCTATAAGTCTACTCTCAGGAGTTGATAAAGGTACAAACGAATAAAATGTTTATATATCACATTTTCAAATATCAATTATTCTCCTGTTTACTCGATCTCCTAAACGCTTAAAGATAGGACATCGCGGTTTTCACCAGTGGATTTAACACCTCATTTTACATAATATAAGTCCTATAAGTCTACTCTCAGAAGTTGATAAAGGTACAAACGAATAAAATGTTTATATATCACATTTTCAAATATCATTATTCTCCATTTTACTCGATCTCCTAAACGGATAAGATAAGACATCGCGGTTGTCGCCAGTGGATTTTGCAACTCATTTTACATAAAATAAGTCATATAAGTCTACTCTCAAGGGTTGATAAAGGTACAAAGGAATAAAATGTTTATATTTCACATTTTCAAATATCAATTATTCTCCATTTTACTCGATCTCCTAAACGGTTAAAGATAGGACATCGCGGTTTTCACCAGTGTATTTTGCACCTCATTTTACATAAAAAAAGTCCTATAAGTCTACTCTCAAGTGTTGGTAAAGGTACAAACGAATAATATATATATATATCACATTTTCAAATATCTATTATTATCCATTTTACTTGATCTCCTAAACGGTTAAAAATAGGTCCTTGCAATTTTCACCAGTGGATTTAGCACCTTTTTACATAAAATAAGTCCTATAAGTCTACTCTCAGGAGTTGATAAAGGTACAAACGAATAAAATGTTTATATATCACATTTTCAAATATCATTATTCTCCATTTTACTCGATCTCCTAAACGGTTAAAGATAGGACATCGCGGTTTTCACCAGTGGATTTTGCACCTCATTTTACATAAAATAAGTCCTATAAGTCTACTCTCAAGGGTTGATAAAGGTACAAAGGAATAAAATGTTTATATTTCACATTTTCAAATATCAATTATTCTCCATTTTACTCGATCTCCTAAACGGTTAAAGATAGGACATCGTGGTTTTCACCAGTGGATTTAGCACCTCATTTTACATAAAATAAGCCCAATAAATCTTCTCTCAGGAGTTGATAAAGGTACAAACGAATAAAATGTTTATATATCACATTTTCAAATATCATTATTCTCCATTTTACTCGATCTCCTAAACGGTTAAGATATGACATCGCGGTTTTCGCCAGTGGATTTAGCACCTCATTTTACATAAAATAAGTCCTATAAGTCTACTCTCAAAAGTTGATAAAGTTACAAACGATTAAAATGTTTATATATCACATTTTCAAATATCTATTATTCTCCATTTTACTCGATCTTCTAAACGGTTAAAGATAGGACATTGTGGTTATCACCAGTGGATTTAGCACCTTATTTTACATAAAATAAGTACTATAAATCTACTCTCAAGAGTTGATAAAGGTACAAACGAATAAAATGTTTATATATCACATTTTTAAATATCTATTATTCTCCATTTTACTCGATCTCCTAAACGGTTACAGATAGAACATCGCGGTTTTCACCAGCGGATTTAGCACCCCATTTTACATAAAATATGTCCTATAAGTCTACTTTTAAGAGTTGATAAAGGTAAAAACGAATAAAATGTTTATATATCACATTTACAAATATCTATTTTTTCCATTTTACTCGATCTCCAAACGGTTACAGATAGGACATCGCAATTTTCACCATTGGACACCTCATTTTACATAAAAAAAGTCCTATAAGTCTACTCTCAGGAGTTGATAAAGGTACAAACGAATAAAATGTTTATATATCACATTTTCAAATATCAATTATTCTCCTGTTTACTCGATCTCCTAAACGCTTAAAGATAGGACATCGCGGTTTTCACCAGTGGATTTAACACCTCATTTTACATAATATAAGTCCTATAAGTCTACTCTCAGAAGTTGATAAAGGTACAAACGAATAAAATGTTTATATATCACATTTTCAAATATCATTATTCTCCATTTTACTCGATCTCCTAAACGGATAAGATAAGACATCGCGGTTGTCGCCAGTGGATTTTGCAACTCATTTTACATAAAATAAGTCATATAAGTCTACTCTCAAGGGTTGATAAAGGTACAAAGGAATAAAATGTTTATATTTCACATTTTCAAATATCAATTATTCTCCATTTTACTCGATCTCCTAAACGGTTAAAGATAGGACATCGCGGTTTTCACCAGTGTATTTTGCACCTCATTTTACATAAAAAAAGTCCTATAAGTCTACTCTCAAGTGTTGGTAAAGGTACAAACGAATAATATATATATATATCACATTTTCAAATATCTATTATTATCCATTTTACTTGATCTCCTAAACGGTTAAAAATAGGTCCTTGCAATTTTCACCAGTGGATTTAGCACCTTTTTACATAAAATAAGTCCTATAAGTCTACTCTCAGGAGTTGATAAAGGTACAAACGAATAAAATGTTTATATATCACATTTTCAAATATCATTATTCTCCATTTTACTCGATCTCCTAAACGGTTAAAGATAGGACATCGCGGTTTTCACCAGTGGATTTTGCACCTCATTTTACATAAAATAAGTCCTATAAGTCTACTCTCAAGGGTTGATAAAGGTACAAAGGAATAAAATGTTTATATTTCACATTTTCAAATATCAATTATTCTCCATTTTACTCGATCTCCTAAACGGTTAAAGATAGGACATCGTGGTTTTCACCAGTGGATTTAGCACCTCATTTTACATAAAATAAGCCCAATAAATCTTCTCTCAGGAGTTGATAAAGGTACAAACGAATAAAATGTTTATATATCACATTTTCAAATATCATTATTCTCCATTTTACTCGATCTCCTAAACGGTTAAGATATGACATCGCGGTTTTCGCCAGTGGATTAAGCACCTCATTTTACATAAAATAAGTCCTATAAGTCTACTCTCAAAAGTTGATAAAGTTACAAACGATTAAAATGTTTATATATCACATTTTCAAATATCTATTATTCTCCATTTTACTCGATCTTCTAAACGGTTAAAGATAGGACATTGTGGTTATCACCAGTGGATTTAGCACCTTATTTTACATAAAATAAGTACTATAAATCTACTCTCAAGAGTTGATAAAGGTACAAACGAATAAAATGTTTATATATCACATTTTTAAATATCTATTATTCTCCATTTTACTCGATCTCCTAAACGGTTACAGATAGAACATCGCGGTTTTCACCAGCGGATTTAGCACCCCATTTTACATAAAATATGTCCTATAAGTCTACTTTTAAGAGTTGATAAAGGTAAAAACGAATAAAATGTTTATATATCACATTTACAAATATCTATTTTTTCCATTTTACTCGATCTCCAAACGGTTACAGATAGGACATCGCAATTTTCACCATTGGACACCTCATTTTACATAAAAAAAGTCCTATAAGTCTACTCTCAGGAGTTGATAAAGGTACAAACGAATAAAATGTTTATATATCACATTTTCAAATATCAATTATTCTCCTGTTTACTCGATCTCCTAAACGCTTAAAGATAGGACATCGCGGTTTTCACCAGTGGATTTAACACCTCATTTTACATAATATAAGTCCTATAAGTCTACTCTCAGAAGTTGATAAAGGTACAAACGAATAAAATGTTTATATATCACATTTTCAAATATCATTATTCTCCATTTTACTCGATCTCCTAAACGGATAAGATAAGACATCGCGGTTGTCGCCAGTGGATTTTGCAACTCATTTTACATAAAATAAGTCATATAAGTCTACTCTCAAGGGTTGATAAAGGTACAAAGGAATAAAATGTTTATATTTCACATTTTCAAATATCAATTATTCTCCATTTTACTCGATCTCCTAAACGGTTAAAGATAGGACATCGCGGTTTTCACCAGTGTATTTTGCACCTCATTTTACATAAAAAAAGTCCTATAAGTCTACTCTCAAGTGTTGGTAAAGGTACAAACGAATAATATATATATATATCACATTTTCAAATATCTATTATTATCCATTTTACTTGATCTCCTAAACGGTTAAAAATAGGTCCTTGCAATTTTCACCAGTGGATTTAGCACCTTTTTACATAAAATAAGTCCTATAAGTCTACTCTCAGGAGTTGATAAAGGTACAAACGAATAAAATGTTTATATATCACATTTTCAAATATCATTATTCTCCATTTTACTCGATCTCCTAAACGGTTAAAGATAGGACATCGCGGTTTTCACCAGTGGATTTTGCACCTCATTTTACATAAAATAAGTCCTATAAGTCTACTCTCAAGGGTTGATAAAGGTACAAAGGAATAAAATGTTTATATTTCACATTTTCAAATATCAATTATTCTCCATTTTACTCGATCTCCTAAACGGTTAAAGATAGGACATCGTGGTTTTCACCAGTGGATTTAGCACCTCATTTTACATAAAATAAGCCCAATAAATCTTCTCTCAGGAGTTGATAAAGGTACAAACGAATAAAATGTTTATATATCACATGCATTTTCAAATATCATTATTCTCCATTTTACTCGATCTCCTAAACGGTTAAGATATGACATCGCGGTTTTCGCCAGTGGATTTAGCACCTCATTTTACATAAAATAAGTCCTATAAGTCTACTCTCAAAAGTTGATAAAGTTACAAACGATTAAAATGTTTATATATCACATTTTCAAATATCTATTATTCTCCATTTTACTCGATCTTCTAAACGGTTAAAGATAGGACATTGTGGTTATCACCAGTGGATTTAGCACCTTATTTTACATAAAATAAGTACTATAAATCTACTCTCAAGAGTTGATAAAGGTACAAACGAATAAAATGTTTATATATCACATTTTTAAATATCTATTATTCTCCATTTTACTCGATCTCCTAAACGGTTACAGATAGAACATCGCGGTTTTCACCAGCGGATTTAGCACCCCATTTTACATAAAATATGTCCTATAAGTCTACTTTTAAGAGTTGATAAAGGTAAAAACGAATAAAATGTTTATATATCACATTTACAAATATCTATTTTTTCCATTTTACTCGATCTCCAAACGGTTACAGATAGGACATCGCAATTTTCACCATTTGACACCTCATTTTACATAAAAAAAGTCCTATAAGTCTACTCTCAGGAGTTGATAAAGGTACAAACGAATAAAATGTTTATATATCACATTTTCAAATATCAATTATTCTCCTGTTTACTCGATCTCCTAAACGCTTAAAGATAGGACATCGCGGTTTTCACCAGTGGATTTAACACCTCATTTAACATAATATAAGTCCTATAAGTCTACTCTCAGAAGTTGATAAAAGTACAAAAGAATAAAATGTTTATATATCACATTTTCAAATATCTATTATTATCCATTTTACTTGATCTCCTAAACTGTTAAAGATAGGTCATCGCAATTTTCACCAGTGGATTTAGCACCTCATTTTACATAAAATAAGTCATATAAGTCTACTGTCAAGAGTTGATAAAGGTACAAACGAATAAAATGTTTATATATCACATTTTCAAATATCATTATCCTCCATTTTACTCGATCTCCTAAACGGTTAAGATAAGACATCGCGGTTTTCACCAGTGGATTTTGCACCTCATTTTACATAAAATAAGTCATATAAGTCTACTCTCAGGAGTTGATAAAGGTACAAACGAATAAAATGTTTATATATCACATTTTCAAATTTCTATTATTTTCCATTTTACTCGATCTCCTAAACGGTTAAAGATAGGACATCGCGGTTTTCACCAGTGGATTGAGCACTTCATTTTACATAAAATAAGTTCTATAAGTCTACTCTCAGGAGTTGATAAAGGTACAAACGAATAAAATGTTTATATATCACATTTTCAAATATCATTATTCTCCATTTTACTCGATCACCTAAACGGATAAGATAAGACATCGCGGTTTTCGCCAGTGGATTTTGCACCTCATTTTACATAAAATAAGTCATATAAGTCTACTCTCAAGGGTTGATAAAGGTACAAAGGAATAAAATGTTTATATTTCACATTTTCAAATATCAATTATTCTCCATTTTACTCGATCTCCTAAACGGTTAAAGATAGGTCATCGCGGTTTTCTTTAATGGATTTAGCACCTCATTTTACATAAAAAAGTCCTATAAGTCTACTCTCAGGAGTTGATAAAGGTACAAACGAATAATATGTTTATATATCACATTTTCAAATATCTATTATTCTCCATTTTACTCGATCTCCTAAACGGTTAATGATAAGACATCGAGGTTTTCACCAGTGGATTTTGGACCTCATTTTACAGAAAATAAGTCCTATAAGTCTACTCTCAAGTGTTGGTAAAGGTACAAACGAATAAAATATATATATATCACATTTTCATATATCTATTATTATCCATTTTACTTGATCCCCTAAACGGTTAAAAATTGGTCCTTGCAATTTTCACCAGTGGATTTAGCACCTCATTTTACATAAAATAAGTCCTATAAGTCTACTCTCAAGGGTTGATAAAGGTACAAAGGAATAAAATGTTTATATTTCACATTTTCAAATATCAATTATTCTCCATTTTACTCGATCTCCTAAACGGTTAAAGATAGGACATCGTGGTTTTCACCAGTGGATTTAGCACCTCATTTTACATAAAATAAGCCCAATAAATCTTCTCTCAGGAGTTGATAAAGGTACAAACGAATAAAATGTTTATATATCACATTTTCAAATATCATTATTCTCCATTTTACTCGATCTCCTAAACGGTTAAGATATGACATCGCGATTTTCGCCAGTGGATTTAGCACCTCATTTTACATAAAATAAGTCCTATAAGTCTACTCTCAAAAGTTGATAAAGTTACAAACGATTAAAATGTTTATATATCACATTTTCAAATATCTATTATTCTCCATTTTACTCGATCTTCTAAACGGTTAAAGATAGGACATTGTGGTTATCACCAGTGGATTTAGCACCTTATTTTACATAAAATAAGTACTATAAATCTACTCTCAAGAGTTGATAAAGGTACAAACGAATAAAATGTTTATATATCACATTTTTAAATATCTATTATTCTCCATTTTACTCGATCTCCTAAACGGTTACAGATAGAACATCGCGGTTTTCACCAGCGGATTTAGCACCCCATTTTACATAAAATATGTCCTATAAGTCTACTTTTAAGAGTTGATAAAGGTAAAAACGAATAAAATGTTTATATATCACATTTACAAATATCTATTTTTTCCATTTTACTCGATCTCCAAACGGTTACAGATAGGACATCGCAATTTTCACCATTGGACACCTCATTTTACATAAAAAAAGTCCTATAAGTCTACTCTCAGGAGTTGATAAAGGTACACACGAATAAAATGTTTATATATCACATTTTCAAATATCAATTATTCTCCTGTTTACTCGATCTCCTAAACGCTTAAAGATACGACATCGCGGTTTTCACCAGTGGATTTAACACCTCATTTTACATAATATAAGTCCTATAAGTCTACTCTCAGAAGTTGATAAAGGTACAAACGAATAAAATGTTTATATATCACATTTTCAAATATCATTATTCTCCATTTTACTCGATCTCCTAAACGGATAAGATAAGACATCGCGGTTTTCGCCAGTGGATTTTGCAACTCATTTTACATAAAATAAGTCATATAAGTCTACTCTCAAGGGTTGATAAAGGTACGAAGGAATAAAATGTTTATATTTCACATTTTCAAATATCAATTATTCTCCATTTTACTCGATCTCCTAAACGGTTAAAGATAGGACATCGCAATTTTCACCATTTGACACCTCAATTTACATAAAAAAAGTCCTATAAGTCTACTCTCAGGAGTTGATAAAGGTACAAACGAATAAAATGTTTATATATCACATTTTCAAATATCAATTATTCTCCTGTTTACTCGATCTCCTAAACGCTTAAAGATAGGACATCGCGGTTTTCACCAGTGGATTTAACACCTCATTTAACATAATATAAGTCCTATAAGTCTACTCTCAGAAGTTGATAAAGGTACAAAAGAATAAAATGTTTATATATCACATTTTCAAATTTCTATTATTTTCCATTTTACTCGATCTCCTAAACGGTTAAAGATAGGACATCGCGGTTTTCACCAGTGGATTGAGCACTTCATTTTACATAAAATAAGTCATATAAGTCTACTCTCAGGAGTTGATAAAGGTACAAACGAATAAAATGTTTATATATCACATTTTCAAATTTCTATTATTTTCCATTTTACTCGATCTCCTAAACGGTTAAAGATAGGACATCGCGGTTTTCACCAGTGGATTGAGCACTTCATTTTACATAAAATAAGTTCTATAAGTCTACTCTCAGGAGTTGATAAAGGTACAAACGAATAAAATGTTTATATATCACATTTTCAAATATCATTATTCTCCATTTTACTCGATCACCTAAACGGATAAGATAAGACATCGCGGTTTTCGCCAGTGGATTTTGCACCTCATTTTACATAAAATAAGTCATATAAGTCTACTCTCAAGGGTTGATAAAGGTACAAAGGAATAAAATGTTTATATTTCACATTTTCAAATATCAATTATTCTCCATTTTACTCGATCTCCTAAACGGTTAAAGATAGGTCATCGCGGTTTTCTTTAATGGATTTAGCACCTCATTTTACATAAAAAAGTCCTATAAGTCTACTCTCAGGAGTTGATAAAGGTACAAACGAATAATATGTTTATATATCACATTTTCAAATATCTATTATTCTCCATTTTACTCGATCTCCTAAACGGTTAATGATAAGACATCGAGGTTTTCACCAGTGGATTTTGCACCTCATTTTACAGAAAATAAGTCCTATAAGTCTACTCTCAAGTGTTGGTAAAGGTACAAACGAATAAAATATATATATATCACATTTTCAAATATCTATTATTATCCATTTTACTTGATCCCCTAAACGGTTAAAAATTGGTCCTTGCAATTTTCACCAGTGGATTTAGCACCTCATTTTACATAAAATAAGTCCTATAAGTCTACTCTCAGGAGTTGATAAAGGAACAAACGAATAAAATGTTTATATATCACATTTTCAAATATCATTATTCTCCATTTTACTCGATCTCCTAAACGGTTAAAGATAGGACATCGCGGTTTTCACCAGTGGATTTTGCACCTCATTTTACATAAAATAAGTCCTATAAGTCTACTCTCAAGGGTTGATAAAGGTACAAAGGAATAAAATGTTTATATTTCACATTTTCAAATATCAATTATTCTCCATTTTACTCGATCTCCTAAACGGTTAAAGATAGGACATCGTGGTTTTCACCAGTGGATTTAGCACCTCATTTTACATAAAATAAGCCCAATAAATCTTCTCTCAGGAGTTGATAAAGGTACAAACGAATAAAATGTTTATATATCACATTTTCAAATATCATTATTCTCCATTTTACTCGATCTCCTAAACGGTTAAGATATGACATGGGGGTTTTCGCCAGTGGATTTAGCACCTCATTTTACATAAAATAAGTCCTATAAGTCTACTCTCAAAAGTTGATAAAGTTACAAACGATTAAAATGTTTATATATCACATTTTCAAATATCTATTATTCTCCATTTTACTCGATCTTCTAAACGGTTAAAGATAGGACATTGTGGTTATCACGAGTGGATTTAGCACCTTATTTTACATAAAATAAGTACTATAAATCTACTCTCAAGAGTTGATAAAGGTACAAACGAATAAAATGTTTATATATCACATTTTTAAATATCTATTATTCTCCATTTTACTCGATCTCCTAAACGGTTACAGATAGAACATCGCGGTTTTCACCAGCGGATTTAGCACCCCATTTTACATAAAATATGTTCTATAAGTCTACTTTTAAGAGTTAATAAAGGCAAAAACGAATAAAATGTTTATATATCACATTTACAAATATCTATTTTTTCCATTTTACTCGATCTCCAAACGGTTACAGATAGGACATCGCAATTTTCACCATTGGACACCTCATTTTACATAAAAAAAGTCCTATAAGTCTACTCTCAGGAGTTGATAAAGGTACAAACGAATAAAATGTTTATATATCACATTTTCAAATATCAATTATTCTCCTGTTTACTCGATCTCCTAAACGCTTAAAGATAGGACATCGCGGTTTTCACCAGTGGATTTAACACCTCATTTTACATAATATAAGTCCTATAAGTCTACTCTTAGAAGTTGATAAAGGTACAAAAGAATAAAATGTTTATATATCACATTTTCAAATATCTATTATTATCCATTTTACTTGATCTCCTAAACTGTTAAAGATAGGTCATCGCAATTTTCACCAGTGGATTTAGCACCTCATTTTACATAAAATAAGTCATATAAGTCTACTGTCAAGAGTTGATAAAGGTACAAACGAATAAAATGTTTATATATCACATTTTTAAATATCTATTATTTTCCATTGTACTCGATCTCCTAAACGGTTAAAGATAGGACATCGCGGTTTTCACCAGTGGATTGATCACTTTATTTTACATAAATTAGGTCCTATAAGTCTACTCTCAGGAGTTGATAAAGGTACAAACGAATAAAATGTTTATATATCACATTTTCAAATATCATTATTCTCCATTTTACTCGATCTCCTAAACGGTTAAGATAAGACATCGCGGTTTTCACCAGTGGATTTTGCACCTCATTTTACATAAAATAAGTCATATAAGTCTACTCTCAGGAGTTGATAAAGGTACAAACGAATAAAATGTTTATATATCACATTTTCAAATTTCTATTATTTTCCATTTTACTCGATCTCCTAAACGGTTAAAGATAGGACATCGCGGTTTTCACCAGTGGATTGAGCACTTCATTTTACATAAAATAAGTTCTATAAGTCTACTCTCAGGAGTTGATAAAGGTACAAACGAATAAAATGTTTATATATCACATTTTCAAATATCATTATTCTCCATTTTACTCGATCACCTAAACGGATAAGATAAAACATCGCGGTTTTCGCCAGTGGATTTTGCACCTCATTTTACATAAAATAAGTCATATAAGTCTACTCTCAAGGGTTGATAAAGGTACAAAGGAATAAAATGTTTATATTTCACATTTTCAAATATCAATTATTCTCCTTTTTACTCGATCTCCTAAACGGTTAAAGATAGGTCATCGCGGTTTTCTTTAATGGATTTAGCACCTCATTTTACATAAAAAAGTCCTATAAGTCTACTCTCAGGAGTTGATAAAGGTACAAACGAATAATATGTTTATATATCACATTTTCAAATATCTATTATTCTCCATTTTACTCGATCTCCTAAACGGTTAATGATAAGACATCGCGGTTTTTACCAGTGGATTTTGCACCTCATTTTACAGAAAATAAGTCCTATAAGTCTACTCTTAAGTGTTGGTAAAGGTACAAACGAATAAAATATATATATATCACATTTTCAAATATCTATTATTATCCATTTTACTTGATCCCCTAAACGGTTAAAAATTGGTCCTTGCAATTTTCACCAGTGGATTGAGCACTTTATTTTACATAAAATAGGTCCTATAAGTCTACTCTCAGGAGTTGATAAAGGTACAAACGAATAAAATGTTTATATATCACATTTTCAAATATCATTATTCTCCATTTTACTCGATCTCCTAAACGGTTAAGATAAGACATCGCGGTTTTCACCAGTGGATTTTGCACCTCATTTTACATAAAATAAGTCATATAAGTCTACTCTCAGGAGTTGATAAAGGTACAAACGAATAAAATGTTTATATATCACATTTTCAAATTTCTATTATTTTCCATTTTACTCGATCTCCTAAACGGTTAAAGATAGGACATCGCGGTTTTCACCAGTGGATTGACCACTTCATTTTACATAAAATAAGTTCTATAAGTCTACTCTCAGGAGTTGATAAAGGTACAAACGAATAAAATGTTTATATATCACATTTTCAAATATCATTATTCTCCATTTTACTCGATCACCTAAACGGATAAGATAAGACATCGCGGATTTCGCCAGTGGATTTTGCACCTCATTTTACATAAAATAAGTCATATAAGTCTACTCTCAGGAGTTGATAAAGGAACAAACGAATAAAATGTTTATATATCACATTTTCAAATATCATTATTCTCCATTTTACTCGATCTCCTAAACGGTTAAAGATAGGACATCGCGGTTTTCACCAGTGGATTTTGCACCTCATTTTACATAAAATAAGTCCTATAAGTCTACTCTCAGGAGTTGATAAAGGAACAAACGAATAAAATGTTTATATATCACATTTTCAAATATCATTATTCTCCATTTTACTCGATCTCCTAAACGGTTAAAGATAGGACATCGCGGTTTTCACCAGTGGATTTTGCACCTCATTTTACATAAAGTAAGTCCTATAAGTCTACTCTCAAGGGTTGATAAAGGTACAAAGGAATAAAATGTTTATATTTCACATTTTCAAATATCAATTATTTTCCTGTTTACTCGATCTCCTAAACGCTTAAAGATAGGACATCGTGGTTTTTACCAGTGGATTTAGCACCTCATTTTACATAAAATAAGTCCTATAAGTCTACTCTCAGAAGTTGATAAAGGTACAAAAGAATAAAATGTTTATATATCACATTTTCAAATATCTATTATTCTCCATTTTACTCGATCTCCTAAACGGTTAAAGATAGGACATCGCGGTTTTCACCAGTGGATTTAGCATCTCATTTTACATAAAATAAGTCCTATAAGTCTACTCTCAAGAGTTGATAAAGGTACAAACGAATAAAATGTTTATATATCACATTTTCAAATATCTATTATTATCCATTTTACTTGATCTCCTAAACTGTTAAAGATAGGTCATCGCAATTTTCACCAGTGGATTTAGCACCTCATTTTACATAAAATAAGTCATATAAGTCTACTGTCAAGAGTTGATAAAGGTACAAACGAATAAAATGTTTATATATCACATTTTTAAATATCTATTATTTTCCATTGTACTCGATCTCCTAAACGGTTAAAGATAGGACATCGCGGTTTTCACCAGTGGATTGATCACTTTATTTTACATAAATTAGGTCCTATAAGTCTACTCTCAGGAGTTGATAAAGGTACAAACGAATAAAATGTTTATATATCACATTTTCAAATATCATTATTCTCCATTTTACTCGATCTCCTAAACGGTTAAGATAAGACATCGCGGTTTTCACCAGTGGATTTTGCACCTCATTTTACATAAAATAAGTCATATAAGTCTACTCTCAGGAGTTGATAAAGGTACAAACGAATAAAATGTTTATATATCACATTTTCAAATTTCTATTATTTTCCATTTTACTCGATCTCCTAAACGGTTAAAGATAGGACATCGCGGTTTTCACCAGTGGATTGAGCACTTCATTTTACATAAAATAAGTTCTATAAGTCTACTCTCAGGAGTTGATAAAGGTACAAACGAATAAAATGTTTATATATCACATTTTCAAATATCATTATTCTCCATTTTACTCGATCACCTAAACGGATAAGATAAAACATCGCGGTTTTCGCCAGTGGATTTTGCACCTCATTTTACATAAAATAAGTCATATAAGTCTACTCTCAAGGGTTGATAAAGGTACAAAGGAATAAAATGTTTATATTTCACATTTTCAAATATCAATTATTCTCCTTTTTACTCGATCTCCTAAACGGTTAAAGATAGGTCATCGCGGTTTTCTTTAATGGATTTAGCACCTCATTTTACATAAAAAAAGTCCTATAAGTCTACTCTCAAGGGTTGATAAAGGTACAAAGGAATAAAATGTTTATATTTCACATTTTCAAATATCAATTATTCTCCATTTTACTCGATCTCCTAAACGGTTAAAGATAGGACATCGCGGTTTTCCTAAATGGATTTAGCACCTCATTTTACATAAAAAAAGTCCTATAAGTCTACTCTCAGGAGTTGATAAAGGTACAATCGAATAAAATGTTTATATATCACATTTTCAAATATCTATTATTCTCCATTTTACTCGATCTCCTAAACGGTTAATGATAAGACATCGCGGTATTCACCAATGGATTTAGCACCTCATTTTACATAAAATAAGTCCTATAAGTCTACCCTCAAAAGTTGATAAAGGTACAAACGATTAAAATGTTTATATATCACATTTTCAAATATCTATTATTCTCCATTTTACTCGATCTTCTAAACGGTTAAAGATAGGACATTGTAGTTTTCACCAGTGGATTTAGCACCTTATTTTACATAAAATAAGTACTATAAATCTACTCTCAAGAGTTGATAAAGGTACAAACGAATAAAATGTTTATATATCACATTTTTAAATATCTATTATTCTCCATTTTACTCGATTTCCTAAACGGTTACAGATAGGACATCGCGGTTTTCACCAGCGGATTTAGCACCTCATTTTACATAAAATATGTCCTATAAGTCTACTTTTAAGAGTTGATAAAGGTAAAAACGAATAAAATGTTTATATATCACATTTACAAATATCTATTTCTTCCATTTTACTCGATCTCCAAACGGTTACAGATAGGACATCGCGGTTTTCACCATTGGACACCTCATTTTACATAAAATAAGTCCTATAAGTCTACTCTCAGAAGTTGATAAAGGTACAAAAGAATAAAATGTTTATATATCACATTTTCAAATATCTATTATTCTCCATTTTACTCGATCTCCTAAACGGTTAAAGATAGGACATCGCGGTTTTCACCAGTGGATTTAGCATCTCATTTTACATAAAATAAGTCCTATAAGTCTACTCTCAAGAGTTGATAAAGGTACAAACGAATAAAATGTTTATATATCACATTTTCAAATATCAATTATTCTCCTGTTTACTCGATCTCCCAAACGCTTAAAGATAGGACATCGCGGTTTTCACCAGTGGATTTAACACCTCATTTTACATAAAATAAGTCCTATAAGTCTACTGTCAAGAGTTGATAAAGATACAAACGAATAAAATGTTTATATATCCCATTTTCAAATATCTATTATTCTCCATTGTACTCGATCTCCTAAACGGTTAAAGATAGGACATCGCGGTTTTCACCAGTGGATTGAGCACTTTATTTTACATAAAATAGGTCCTATAAGTCTACTCTCAGGAGTTGATAAAGGTACAAACGAATAAAATGTTTATATATCACATTTTCAAATATCATTATTCTCCATTTTACTCGATCACCTAAACGGATAAGATAAGACATCGCGGTTTTCGCCAGTGGATTTTGCACCTCATTTTACATAAAATAAGTCATATAAGTCTACTCTCAAGGGTTGATAAAGGTACAAAGAATAAAATGTTTATATTTCACATTTTCAAATATCAATTATTCTCCATTTTACTCGATCTCCTAAACGGTTAAAGATAGGTCATCGCGGTTTTCTTTAATGGATTTAGCACCTCATTTTACATAAAAAAGTCCTATAAGTCTACTCTCAGGAGTTGATAAAGGTACAAACGAATAATATGTTTATATATCACATTTTCAAATATCTATTATTCTCCATTTTACTCGATCTCCTAAACGGTTAATGATAAGACATCGCGGTTTTCACCAGTGGATTTTGCACCTCATTTTACAGAAAATAAGTCTTATAAGTCTACTCTCAAGTGTTGGTAAAGGTACAAACGAATAAAATATATATATATCACATTTTCAAATATCTATTATTATCCATTTTACTTGATCCCCTAAACGGTTAAAAATTGGTCCTTGCAATTTTCACCAGTGGATTTAGCACCTCATTTTACATAAAATAAGTCCTATAAGTCTACTCTCAGGAGTTGATAAAGGAACAAACGAATAAAATGTTTATATATCACATTTTCAAATATCATTATTCTCCATTTTACTCGATCTCCTAAACGGTTAAAGATAGGACATCGCGGTTTTCACCAGTGGATTTTGCACCTCATTTTACATAAAGTAAGTCCTATAAGTCTACTCTCAAGGGTTGATAAAGGTACAAAGGAATAAAATGTTTATATTTCACATTTTCAAATATCAATTTTTCTCCATTTTACTCGATCTCCTAAACGGTTAAAGATAGGACATCGCGGTTTTCCTAAATGGATTTAGCACCTCATTTTACATAAAAAAAGTCCTATAAGTCTACTCTCAGGAGTTGATAAAGGTACAATCGAATAAAATGTTTATATATCACATTTTCAAATATCTATTATTCTCCATTTTACTCGATCTCCTAAACGGTTAATGATAAGACATCGCGGTATTCACCAATGGATTTAGCACCTCATTTTACATAAAATAAGTCCTATAAGTCTACCCTCAAAAGTTGATAAAGGTACAAACGATTAAAATGTTTATATATCACATTTTCAAATATCTATTATTCTCCATTTTACTCGATCTTCTAAACGGTTAAAGATAGGACATTGTAGTTTTCACCAGTGGATTTAGCACCTTATTTTACATAAAATAAGTACTATAAATCTACTCTCAAGAGTTGATAAAGGTACAAACGAATAAAATGTTTATATATCACATTTTTAAATATCTATTATTCTCCATTTTACTCGATCTCCTAAACGGTTACAGATAGGACATCGCGGTTTTCACCAGCGGATTTAGCACCTCATTTTACATAAAATATGTCCTATAAGTCTACTTTTAAGAGTTGATAAAGGTAAAAACGAATAAAATGTTTATATATCACATTTACAAATATCTATTTTTTCCATTTTACTCGATCTCCAAACGGTTACAGATAGGACATCGCGGTTTTCACCATTGGACACCTCATTTTACATAAAATAAATCCTATAAGTCTAGTCTCAAGAGTTGATAAAGGTACAAACGAATAAAATGTTTATATATCACACTTTCAAATATCTATTATTCTCCATTTTACTCGATCTCCTAAACAATTAAAGATAGGACATCGCGGTTTTCTCCAGTGGATTTAGCATCTCATTTTACATAAAATAAATCCTATAAGTCTACTCTCAAGAGTTGATAAAGGTACAAACGAATAAAATGTTTATATATCACATTTTCAAATATCAATTATTTTCCTGTTTACTCGATCTCCTAAACGCTTAAAGATAGGACATCGTGGTTTTTACCAGTGGATTTAGCACCTCATTTTACATAAAATAAGTCCTATAAGTCTACTCTCAGAAGTTGATAAAGGTACAAAAGAATAAAATGTTTATATATCACATTTTCAAATATCTATTATTCTCCATTTTACTCGATCTCCTAAACGGTTAAAGATAGGACATCGCGGTTTTCACCAGTGGATTTAGCATCTCATTTTACATAAAATAAGTCCTATAAGTCTACTCTCAAGAGTTGATAAAGGTACAAACGAATAAAATGTTTATATATCACATTTTCAAATATCAATTATTCTCCTGTTTACTCGATCTCCTAAACGGTTAAAGATAGGACATCGCGGTTTTCACCAGTGGATTTAGCATCTCATTTTACATAAAATAAATCCTATAAGTCTACTCTCAAGAGTTGATAAAGGTACAAACGAATAAAATGTTTATATATCACATTTTCAAATATCAATTATTTTCCTGTTTACTCGATCTCCTAAACGCTTAAAGATAGGACATCGTGGTTTTTACCAGTGGATTTAGCACCTCATTTTACATAAAATAAGTCCTATAAGTCTACTCTCAGAAGTTGATAAAGGTACAAAAGAATAAAATGTTTATATATCACATTTTCAAATATCTATTATTCTCCATTTTACTCGATCTCCTAAACGGTTAAAGATAGGACATCGCGGTTTTCACCAGTGGATTTAGCATCTCATTTTACATAATATAAGTCCTATAAGTCTACTCTCAAGAGTTGATAAAGGTACAAACGAATAAAATGTTTATATATCACATTTTCAAATATCAATTATTCTCCTGTTTACTCGATCTCCCAAACGCTTAAAGAGAGGACATCGCGGTTTTTACCAGTGGATTTAACACCTCATTTTACATAAAATAAGTCCTATAAGTCTACTGTCAAGAGTTGATAAAGATACAAACGGATAAAATGTTTATATATCCCATTTTCAAATATCTATTATTCTCCATTGTACTCGATCTCCTAAACGGTTAAAGATAGGACATCGCGGTTTTCACCAGTGGATTGAGCACTTTATTTTACATAAAATAGGACCTATAAGTCTACTCTCAGGAGTTGATAAAGGTACAAACGAATAAAATGTTTATATATCACATTTTCAAATATCATTATTCTCCATTTTACTCGATCTCCTAAACGGTTAAGATAAGACATCGCGGTTTTTACCAGTGGATTTTGCACCTCATTTTACATAAAATAAGTCATATAAGTCTACTCTCAGGAGTTGATAAAGATACAAACGAATAAAATGTTTATATATCACATTTTCAAATATCTATTATTATCCATTTTACTTGATCTCCTAAACGGTTAAAAATAGGTCCTTGCAATTTTCACCAGTGGATTTAGCACCTTATTTTACATAAAATAAGTCCTATAGTCTGCTCACAAGAGTCTATAAAGGTTCAAGCGAATAAAATGTTTATATATCACATTTTCAAATATCTATTATTCTCCATTTTACTCGATCTCGTAAACGGTTAAAGATAGGACATCGCGGTTTTCACCAGTGTATTTTGCACCTCATTTTACATAAAAAAATTCCAATAAGCCTACTCTCAAGTGTTGGTAAAGGTACAAACGAATAAAATATATATATTTATCACATTTTCAAATATCTATTATTATCCATTTTACTTGATCTCCTAAACGGTTAAAAATAGGTCCTTGCAATTTTCACCAGTGGATTTAGCACCTTTTTACATAAAATAAGTCCTATAAGTCTACTCTCAGGAGATGATAAAGGTACAAACGAATAAAATGTTTATATGTCACATTTTCAAATATCATTATTCTCCATTTTACTCGATCTCCTAAACGGTTAAAGATAGGACATCGCGGTTTTCACCAGTGGATTTTGCACCTCATTTTACATAAAATAAGTCCTATAAGTCTACTCTCAAGGGTTGATAAAGGTACAAAGGAATAAAATGTTTATATTTCACATTTTCAAATATCAATTATTCTCCATTTTACTCGATCTCCTAAACGGTTAAAGATAGGACATCGTGGTTTTCACAAGTGGATTTAGCACCTCATTTTACATAAAATAAGCCCAATAAATCTTCTCTCAGGAGTTGATAAAGGTACAAACGAATAAAATGTTTATATATCACATTTTCAAATATCATTATTCTCCATTTTACTCGATCTCCTAAACGGTTAAGATATGACATCGCGGTTTTCGCCAGTGGATTTTGCACCTCATTTTACATAAAATAAGTCAATTAAGTCTACTCTCAAGGGTTGATAAAGGTACAAAGGAATAAAATGTTTATATTTCACATTTTCAAATATCAATAATTCTCCATTTTACTCGATCTCCTAAACGGTTAAGGATAGGACATCGCGGTTTTCCTTAATGGATTTAGCACCTCATTTTACATAAAAAAAGTCCTATAAGTCTACTCTCAGGAGTTGATAAAGGTACAAACGAATAAAATGTTTATATATCACATTTTCAAATATCTATTATTCTCCATTTTACTCGATCTCCTAAACGGTTATTGATAAGACATCGCGGTATTCACCAATGGATTTAGCACCTCATTTTACATAAAATAAGTCCTATAAGTCTGCTCTCAAAAGTTGATAAAGTTACAAACGATTAAAATGTTTATATATCACATTTTCAAATATCTATTATTCTCCATGTTACTCGATCTTCTAAACGGTTAAAGATAGGACATTGTGGTTATCACCAGTGGATTTAGCACCTTATTTTACATAAAATAAGTACTATAAATCTACTCTCAAGAGTTGATAAAGGTACAAACGAATAAAATGTTTATATATCACATTTTTAAATATCTATTATTCTCCATTTTACTCGATCTCCTAAACGGTTACAGATAGAACATCGCGGTTTTCACCAGCGGATTTAGCACCCCATTTTACATAAAATATGTCCTATAAGTCTACTTTTAAGAGTTGATAAAGGTAAAAACGAATAAAATGTTTATATATCACATTTACAAATATCTATTTTTTCCATTTTACTCGATCTCCAAACGGTTACAGATAGGACATCGCAATTTTTACCATTGGACACCTCATTTTACATAAAAAAGTCCTATAGTCTGCTCTCAAGAGTTTATAAAGGTTCAAGCGAATAAAATGTTTATATATCACATTTTCAAATATCTGTTATTCTCCATTTTACTCGATCTCCTAAACGGTTAAAGATTGGACATCGCGGTTTTCACCAGTGGATTTAGCACCTCATTTTACATAATATAAGTTCTATAAGTCTACTCTCAAGGGTTGATAAAGGTACAAAAGAATAAAATGTATATATATATCACATTTTCAATTATCTGTTATTCTCCATTTTACTCGATCTCCTAAACGGTCAAGGATAAGACATCGCGGTTTTCACCAGTGGATTTAGCACCTCATTTTACATAAAATAAGTCATATAAGTCTACTCTCAGAAGTTGATAAAGGTACAAACGAATAAAATGTTTATATATCACATTTTCAAATATCTATTATTTTCCATTTTACTCGATCTCCTAAACGGTTAAAGATAGGATATCGCGGTTTTCACCAGTGGATTGAGCATCTCATTTTACATAAAATAAGTTCTATAAGTCTACTCTCAGGAGTTGATAAAGGTACAAACGAATAAAATGTTTATATATCACATTTTCAAATATCATTATTCTCCATTTTACTCGATCTCCTAAACGGTTAAGATAAGACATCGCGGTTTTCGCCAGTAGATTTTGCACCTCATTTTACATAAAATAAGTCATATAAGTCTACTCTCAAGGGTTGATAAAGGTACAAAGGAATAAAATGTTTATATTTCACATTTTCAAATATCAATTATTCTCCATTTTACTCGATCTCCTAAACGGTTAAAGATAGGACATCGCGGTTTTCCTTAATGGATTTAGCACCACATTTTACATAAAAAAAGTCCTATAAGTCTACTCTTAAGAGTTGATGAAGGTACAAACGAATAAAATGTTTATATATCACATTTTCAAATATCTATTATTATCCATTTTACTTGATCTCCTAAACGGTTAAAGATAGGTCATCGCAATTTTCACCAGTGAATTTAGCACCTCATTTTACATAAAATAAGTCCTATAGTCTGCTCTCAAGAGTTTATAAAGGTTCAAGCGAATAAAATGTTTATATATCACATTTTCAAATATCTATTATTCTCCATTTTACTCGACCTCCTAAACGGTTAAAGATACGACATCGCGGTTTTCACCAGTGGATTTAGCACCTCATTTTACATAATATAAGTTCTATAAGTCTACTCTCAAGGGTTGATAAAGGTACAAAAGAATAAAATGTATAAATATCACAATTTCAATTATCTGTTATTCTCCATTTTACTCGATCTCCTAAACGATTAAAGATAGGACATCGCGGTTTTCACCAGTGTATTTTGCACCTCATTTTACATAATATAAGTTCTATAAGTCTACTCTCAAGGGTTGATATAGGTACAAAAGAATAAAATGTATATATATCACATTTTCAATTATCTGTTATTCTCCATTTAACTCGATCTCCTAAACGGTTAAAGATAGGACATCGCGGTTTGCACCAGTGGATTTAGCACCTCATTTTACATAAAATAAGTCATATAAGTCTACTCTCAGAAGTTGATAAAGGTACAAACGAATAAAATGTTTATATATCACATTTTCAAATATCTATTATTTTCCATTTTACTCGATCTCCTAAACGGTTAAAGATATTATATCGCGGTTTTCACCAGTGGGTTGAGCACCTCATTTTACATAAAATAAGTTCTATAAGTCTACTCTCAGGAGTTGATAAAGGTACAAACGAATAAAATGTTTATATATCACATTTTCAAATATCATTATTCTCCATTTTACTCGATTTCCTAAACGGATAAGATAAGACATGGCGGTTTTCGCCAGTGGATTTTGCACCTCATTTTACATAAAATAAGTCATATAAGTCTACTCTCAAGGGTTGATAAAGGTACAAAGGAATAAAATGTTTATATTTCACATTTTCAAATATCAATTATTCTCCATTTTACTCGATCTCCTAAACGGTTAAAGATTGGACATCGCGGTTTTCCTTTATGGATTTAGCACCTCATTTTACATAAAAAAAGTCCTATAAGTCTACTCTCAGGAGTTGATAAAGGTACAAACGAATAAAATATTTATATATCACATCTTCAAATATCTATTATCCTCCATTTCACTCGATCTTCTTAACGGTTTAAGTTAGGACATCGCGGATTTCACCAGTGGATTTTGCACTTCATTTTACAGAAAATAAGTCCTATAAGTCTACTCTCAAGTGTTGGTAAAGGTAGAAACGAATAATATATATATATATATCACATTTTCAAATATCTATTATTATCCATTTTACTTGATCTCCTAAACGGTTAAAAATAGGTCCTTGCAATTTTCACAAGTGGATTTAGCACCTCATTTTACATAAAATAAGTCCTATAGTCTGCTCTCAAGAGTTTATAAAGGTTCAAGCGAATAAAATGTTTATATATCACATTTTCAAATATCTATTATTCTCCATTTTACTCGATCTCCTAAACGGTTAAAGATTGGACATTGCGGTTTTTACCAGTGGATTTAGCACCTCATTTTACATAAAATAAGTCCTATAGTCTGCTCTCAAGAGTTGATAAAGGTACAAACGAATAAAATGTTTATATATCACATTTTCAAATATCTATTATTCTCCATTTTACTCGATCTCCTAAACGGTTAAAGATAGGACATCGCGGTTTTCACCAGTGGATCTAGCACCTCATTTTACATGATATAAGTTCTATAAGTCTACTCTCAAGGGTTGATAAAGGTACAAAAGAATAAAATGTATATATATCACATTTTCAACTATCTGTTATTCTACATTTTACTCGATCTCCTAAACGGTTAAAGTTAAGACATCGCGGATTTCACCAGTGGATTTAGCACCTCATTTTACATAATATAGGTTCTATAAGTCTACTCTCAAGGGTTGATAAAGGTACAAAAGAATAAAATGTATATATATCCCATTTTCAACTATCTGTTATTCTCCATTTTACTCGATCTCCTAAACGGTTAAAGATAAGACATTGCGGTTTTCACCAGTGGATTTAGCACCTCATTTTACATAAAATAAGCCCTATAAGTCTACTCTCAAGAGTTGATAAAAGTACAAACGAATAAAATGTACATAAATCACATTTTCAAATATCTATTTTTCTCCACTTTACTCAATCTTCTAAAAGGTTAAAGATAGGACATCGCGGTTTTCACCAGTGGATTTAGCACCTTATTTTACATAATATAAGTTCTATAAGTCTACTCTCAAGGGTTGATAAAGGTACAAAAGAATAAAATGTTTATATATCACATTTTCAAATATCTATTATTCTCCATTGTACTCAATCTCCTAAACGGTTAAAGATAGGTCATCGCAATTTTCACCAGTTAATTTAGCACCTCATTTTACATAAAGTAAGTCCTATAAGTCTACTCTCAAAATTTGATAAAGGTACAAACGAATAAAATGTTTATATATCACATTTTCAAATATCTATTATTATCCATTTTACATGATTTCCTAAACGGTTAAAGATAGGTCATCGCGGTTTTCACCAGTGGATTTAGCACCTAATTTTACATAAAATAAGTCATATAAGTCTACTGTCAAGAGTTGATAAAGGTACAAACGAATAAAATGTTTATATATCACATTTTCAAATATCTATTATTCTCCATTGTACTCGATCTCCTAAACGGTTAAAGATAGGACATCGCGGTTTTCACCAGTGGATTAAGCACCTTATTTTACATAAAATAAGTCTTATAAGTCTACTCTCAAGAGTTGATAAAGGTACAAACGAATAAAGTGTATATAAATCACATTTTCAAATATCTATTATTCTCCACTTTACTCAATCTCCTAAAAGGTTAAAGATAGGACATCGCGGTTTTCACCAGTGGATTTAGCACCTTATTTTACATAATATAAGTTCTATAAGTCTACTCTCAAGGGTTGATAAAGGTACAAAAGAATAAAATGTTTATATATCACATTTTCAAATATCTATTATTCTCCATTGTACTCGATCTCCTAAACGGTTAAAGATAGGACATCGCGGTTTTCACCAGTGGATTGAGCACTTTATTTTACATAAAATAAGTCCTATAAGTCTACTCTCAGGAGTTGATAAAGGTACAAACGAATAAAATGTTTATATATCACATTTTCAAATATCATTATTCTCCATTTTACTCGATCTCCTAAACGGTTAAGATAAGACATCGCGGTTTTCGCCAGTGGATTTTGCACCTCATGTTACATAAAATAAGTCATATAAGTCTACTCTCAAGGGTTGATAAAGGTACAAAGGAATAAAATGTTTATATTTCACATTTTCAAATATCAATTATTCTCCATTTTACTCGATCTCCTAAACGGTAAAAGATAGGACATCGCGGTTTTCCTTAATGGATTTAGCACCTCATTTTACATAAAAAAAGTCCTATAAGTCTACTCTTAAGAGTTGATAAAGGTACAAACGAATAAAATGTTTATATATCACATTTTCAAATATCTATTATTATCCATTTTACTTGATCTCCTAAACGGTTAAAGATAGGTCATCGCAATTTTCACCAGTGAATTAAGCACCTCATTTAACATAAAATAAGTCCTATAAGTCTACTCTCAAAATTTGATAAAGGTACAAACGAATAAAGTGTATGTATATCACATTTTCAAATATCTATTATTATCCATTTTACTTGATCTCCTAAACGGTTAAAGATAGGTCATCGCGGTTTTCACCAGTGGATTTAGCACCTCATTTCACATAAAATAAGTCATATAAGTCTACTGTCATGAGTTGATAAAGGTACAAACGAATAAAATGTTTATATATCACATTTTCAAATATCTATTATTCTCCATTGTACTCGATCTCCTAAACGGTTAAAGATCGGACATCGCGGATTTCACCAGTGGATTGAGCACTTTATTTTACATAAAATAAGTCCTATAAGTCTACTCTCAGAAGTTGATAAAAGTACAAACGAATAAAATGTTTATATATCACATTTTCAAATATCATTATTCTCCATTTTACTCGATCTCCTAAACGGTTAAGATAAGACATCGCGGTTTTCACCAGTGGATTTTGCACCTCATTTTACATAAAATAAGTCCTATAAGTCTACTCTCAAGAGTTGATAAAGGTACAAACGAATAAAATGTATATAAATCACATTTTCAAATATCTATTATTCTCCACTTTACTCAATCTCCTAAACGGTTAAAGATAGGACATTGCGGTTTTTACCAGTGGATTTAGCACCTCATTTTACATAAAATAAGTCCTATAGCCTGCTCTCAAGAGTTGATAAAGGTACAAACGAATAAAATGTTTATATATCACATTTTCAAATATCTATTATTATCCATTTTACTTGATCTCCTAAACGGTTAAAGATAGGTCATCGCAATTTTCACCAGTGAATTTAGCACCTCATTTTACATAAAATAAGTCCTATAAGTCTACTCTCAAGGGTTGATAAAGGTACAAAAGAATAAAATGTTTATATATCACATTTTCAAATATTTATTATTCTCCATTTTACTCGATCTCCTAAACGGTTAAAGATAGGACATCGCGGTTTTCACCAGTGAATTTTGCACTTCATTTTACAGAAAATAAGTCCTATAAGTCTACTCATAAGTGTTGATAAAGGTACAAACGAATAAAATATATATATATCAAATTTTAAAATATCTATTATTATCCATTTTACTTGATCTCCTAATCGGTTAAAAATAGGTCCTTGCAATTTTCACCAGTGGATTTAGCACCTCATTTTACATAAAATAAGTCCTATAGTCTGCTCTCAAGAGTTTATAAAGGTTCAAGCGAATAAAATGTTTATATATCACATTTTCAAATATCTATTATTCTCCATTTTACTCGATCTCCTAAACGGTTAAAGATAGGACATCGCGGTTTTCACCAGTGGATTGAGCACTTTATTTTACATAAAATAAGTCCTATAAGTCTACTCTCAGGAGTTGATAAAGGTACAAACAAATAAAATGTTTATATATCACATTTTCAAATATCATTATTCTCCATTTTACTCGATCTCCTAAACGGTTAAGATAAGACATCGCGGTTTTCGCCAGTGGATTTTGCACCTCATGTTACATAAAATAAGTCATATAAGTCTACTCTCAGGGGTTGATAAAGGTACAAAGGAATAAAATGTTTATATTTCACATTTTCAAATATCAATTATTCTCCATTTTACTCGATCTCCTAAACGGTAAAAGATAGGACATCGCGGTTTTCCTTAATGGATTTAGCACCTCATTTTACATAAAAAAAGTCCTATAAGTCTACTCTTAAGAGTTGATAAAGGTACAAACGAATAAAATGTTTATATATCACATTTTCAAATATCTATTATTATCCATTTTACTTGATCTCCTAAACGGTTAAAGATAGGTCATCGCAATTTTCACCAGTGAATTAAGCACCTCATTTAACATAAAATAAGTCCTATAAGTCTACTCTCAAAATTTGATAAAGGTACAAACGAATAAAGTGTATGTATATCACATTTTCAAATATCTATTATTATCCATTTTACTTGATCTCCTAAACGGTTAAAGATAGGTCATCGCGGTTTTCACCAGTGGATTTAGCACCTCATTTCACATAAAATAAGTCATATAAGTCTACTGTCATGAGTTGATAAAGGTACAAACGAATAAAATGTTTATATATCACATTTTCAAATATCTATTATTCTCCATTGTACTCGATCTCCTAAACGGTTAAAGATAGGACATCGCGGATTTCACCAGTGGATTGAGCACTTTATTTTACATAAAATAAGTCCTATAAGTCTACTCTCAGAAGTTGATAAAAGTACAAACGAATAAAATGTTTATATATCACATTTTCAAATATCATTATTCTCCATTTTACTCGATCTCCTAAACGGTTAAGATAAGACATCGCGGTTTTCACCAGTGGATTTTGCACCTCATTTTACATAAAATAAGTCCTATAAGTCTACTCTCAAGAGTTGATAAAGGTACAAACGAATAAAATGTATATAAATCACATTTTCAAATATCTATTATTCTCCACTTTACTCAATCTCCTAAACGGTTAAAGATAGGACATTGCGGTTTTTACCAGTGGATTTAGCACCTCATTTTACATAAAATAAGTCCTATAGCCTGCTCTCAAGAGTTGATAAAGGTACAAACGAATAAAATGTTTATATATCACATTTTCAAATATCTATTATTATCCATTTTACTTGATCTCCTAAACGGTTAAAGATAGGTCATCGCAATTTTCACCAGTGAATTTAGCACCTCATTTTACATAAAATAAGTCCTATAAGTCTACTCTCAAGGGTTGATAAAGGTACAAAAGAATAAAATGTTTATATATCACATTTTCAAATATTTATTATTCTCCATTTTACTCGATCTCCTAAACGGTTAAAGATAGGACATCGCGGTTTTCACCAGTGAATTTTGCACTTCATTTTACAGAAAATAAGTCCTATAAGTCTACTCATAAGTGTTGATAAAGGTACAAACGAATAAAATATATATATATCAAATTTTAAAATATCTATTATTATCCATTTTACTTGATCTCCTAAACGATTAAAAATAGGTCCTTGCAATTTTCACCAGTGGATTTAGCACCTCATTTTACATAAAATAAGTCCTATAGTCTGCTCTCAAGAGTTTATAAAGGTTCAAGCGAATAAAATGTTTATATATCACATTTTCAAATATCTATTATTCTCCATTTTACTCGATCTCCTAAACGGTTAAAGATAGGACATCGCAATTTTCACCAGTGAATTTAGCACCTCATTTTACATAAAATAAGTCCTATAAGTCTACTCTCAAGGGTTGATAAAGGTACAAAAGAATAAAATGTTTATATATCACATTTTCAAATATTTATTATTCTCCATTTTACTCGATCTCCTAAACGGTTAAAGATAGGACATCGCGGTTTTCACCAGTGGATTTAGCATCTCATTTTACATAAAATAAGTCCTATAAGTCTACTCTCAAGAGTTGATAAAGGTACAAACGAATAAAATGTTTATATATCACATTTTCAAATATCAATTATTCTCCTGTTTACTCGATCTCCCAAACGCTTAAAGATAGAACATCGCGGTTTTCACCAGAGGATTTAACACCTCATTTTACATAAAATAACTCCTATAAGTCTACTCTCAAGAGTTGATAAAGGTACAAATGAATAAAATGTTTATATATCACATTTTCAAATATCTATTATTCTCCATTCTACTCGATCTCCTAAACGGTTAAAGATAGGACATCGCGGTTTTCACCAGTGGATTTAGCACCTCATTTTACATAAAATAAGTTCTATAGCCTGCTCTCAAGAGTTGTTAAAAGTAGAAACGAATAAAATGTTTATATATCACATTTTCAAATATCTATTATTCTCCATTTTACTCGATCTCCTAAACGGTTAAAGATAGGACATCGCGGTTTTCACTAGTGGATTTAGCACCTCATTTTACATAATATAAGTTCTATAAGTCTACTCTCAAGGGTTGATAAAGGTACAAAAGAATAAAATGTATATATATATCACATTTTCAATTATCTGTTATTCTCCAT
Source organism: Silvanus unidentatus (assembly GCA_963930825.1). NCBI lineage: Eukaryota > Metazoa > Arthropoda > Insecta > Coleoptera > Silvanidae > Silvanus > Silvanus unidentatus. Next base: position 8,267,327 of record OZ005760.1, on the reverse strand, counting down.
TTTACTCGATCTCCTAAACGGTCAAAGATAAGACATCGCGGTTTTCACCAGTGGATTTAGCACCTCATTTTACATAAAATAAGTTCTATAGCCTGCTCTCAAGAGTTGTTAAAAGTAGAAACGAATAAAATGTTTATATATCACATTTTCAAATATCTATTATTCTCCATTTTACTCGATCTCCTAAACGGTTAAAGATAGGACATCGCGGTTTTCACTAGTGGATTTAGCACCTCATTTTACATAATATAAGTTCTATAAGTCTACTCTCAAGGGTTGATAAAGGTACAAAAGAATAAAATGTATATATATATATCACATTTTCAATTATCTGTTATTCTCCATTTTACTCGATCTCCTAAACGGTCAAAGATAAGACATCGCGGTTTTCACCAGTGGATTTAGCACCTCATTTTACATAAAATAAGCCCTATAAGTCTACTCTCAAGAGTTGATAAAGGTACAAACGAATAAAATGTTTATATATCACATTTTCAAATATCTATTATTCTCCATTTTACTCGATCTCCTAAACGGTTAAAGATAGGACATCGCGGTTTTCACCAGTGGATTGAGCACTTTATTTTACATAAAATAAGTCCTATAAGTCTACTCTCAGGAGTTGATAAAGGTACAAACGAATAAAATGTTTATATATCACATTTTCAAATATCTATTATTATCCATTTTACTTGATCTCCTAAACGGTTAAAGATAGGACATCGCAATTTTCACCAGTGAATTTAGCACCTCATTTTACATAAAATAAGTCCTATAAGTCTACTCTCAAAATTTGATAAAGGTACAAACGAATAAAATGTATGTATATCACATTTTCAAATATCTATTATTATCCATTTTACTTGATCTCCTAAACGGTTAAAGATAGGTCATCGCGGTTTTCACCAGTGGATTTAGCACCTCATTTTACATAAAATAAGTCACATAAGTCTACTGTCAAGAGTTGATAAAGGTACAAACGAATAAAATGTTTATATATCACATTTTCAAATATCTATTATTATCCATTTTACTTGATCTCCTAAACGGTTAAAAATAGGTCATCGCGGTTTTCACCAGTGAATTTCGCACTTCATTTTACAGAAAATAAGTCCTATAAGTCTACTCTTAAGTGTTGAAAAAGGTACAAACGAATAAAATGTTTATATATCACATTTTCAATTATCTGTTATTCTCCATTGTACTCGATCTCCTAAACGGTTAAAGATAGGACATCGCGGTTTGCACCAGTGGATTTAGCACCTCATTTTACATAAAATAAGTCATATAAGTCTACTCTCAATTGTTGATAAAGGTACAAAGGAATAAAATGTTTATATTTCACATTTTCAAATATCAATTATTCTCCATTTTACTCGATCTCCTAAACGATTAAATATAGGACATCGCGGTTTTCCTTAATGGATTTAGCACCTCATTTTACATAAAAAAAGTCCTATAAGTCTACTCTTAAGAGTTGATAAAGGTATAAACGAATAAAATGTTTATATATCACATTTTCAAATTTCTATTATTATCCATTTTACTTGATCTCCTAAACGGTTAAAGATAGGTCATCGCAATTTTCACCAGTAAATTTAGCACCTCATTTTACATAAAATAAGTCCTATAAGTCTACTCTCAAGGGTTGATAAAGGTACAAAAGAATAAAATGTTTATATATCACATTTTCAAATATTTATTATTCTCCATTTTACTCGATCTCCTAAACGGTTAAAGATAGGTCATCGCGGTTTTCACCAGTGAATTTTGCACTTCATTTTACAGAAAATAAGTCCTATAAGTCTATTCATAAGTGTTGATAAAGGTACAAACGAATAAAATATATATATATCAAATTTTAAAATATCTATTATTATCCATTTTACTTGATCTCCTAAACGGTTAAAAATAGGTCCTTGCAATTTTCACCAGTGGATTTAGCACCTCATTTTACATAAAATAAGTCCTATAGTCTGCTCTCAAGAGTTTATAAAGGTTCAAGCGAATAAAATGTTTATATATCACATTTTCAAATATCTATTATTCTCCATTTTACTCGATCTCCTAAACGGTTAAAGATAGGACATCGCGGTTTTCACCAGTGGATTTAGCATCTCATTTTATATAAAATAAGTCCTATAAGTCTACTCTCAAGAGTTGATAAAGGTACAAACGAATAAAATGTTTATATATCACATTTTCAAATATCAATTATTCTCCTGTTTACTCGATCTCCCAAACGCTTAAAGATAGAACATCGCGGTTTTCACCAGAGGATTTAACACCTCATTTTACATAAAATAACTCCTATAAGTCTACTGTCAAGAGTTGATAAAGGTACAAACGAATAAAATGTTTATATATCACATTTTCAAATATCTATTATTCTCCATTCTACTCGATCTCCTAAACGGTTAAAGATAGGACATCGCAATTTTCACCAGTGAATTTCGCACTTCATTTTACAGAAAATAAGTCCTATAAGTCTACTCTTAAGTGTTGATAATGGTACAAACGAATAAAATGTTTATATATCACATTTTCAAATATTTATTATTCTCCATTTTACTCGATCTCCTAAACGGTTAAAGATAGGACATCGCGGTTTGCACCAGTGGATTTAGCACCTCATTTTACATAAAATAAGTCATATAAGTCTACTCTCAGAAGTTGATAAAGGTACAAACGAATAAAATGTTTATATATCACATTTTCAATTATCTGTTATTCTCCATTTTACTCGATCTCCTAAACGGTTAAAGATAGGATATCGCGGTTTTCACCAGTGGATTGAGCACGTCATTTTACATAAAATAAGTTCTATAAGTCTACTCTCAGGAGTTGATAAAGGTACAAACGAATAAAATGTTTATATATCACATTTTCAAATATCATTATTCTCCATTTTACTCGATCTCTTAAACGGATAAGATAAGACATCGCGGTTCTCGCCAGTGGATTTTGCACCTCATTTTACATAAAATAAGTCCTATAGCCTGCTCTCAAGAGTTGATAAAGGTACAAACGAATAAAATGTTTATATATCACATTTTCAAATATCTATTATTCTCCATTCTACTCGATCTCCTAAACGGTTAAAGATAGGACATCGCGGTTTTCACCAGTGGATTTAGCACCTCATTTTACATAATATAAGTTCTATAAGTCTACTCTCAAGGGTTGATAAAGGTACAAAAGAATAAAATGTATATATATATCACATTTTCAATTATCTGTTATTCTCCATTTTACTCGATCTCCTAAACGGTCAAAGATAAGACATCGCGGTTTTCACCAGTGGATTGAGCACTTTATTTTACATAAAATAAGTCCTATAAGTCTACTCTCAGGAGTTGATAAAGGTACAAACGAATAAAATGTTTATATATCACATTTTTAAATATCTATTATTATCCATTTTACATGATCTCCTAAACGGTTAAAGATAGGACATCGCAATTTTTACCAGTGAATTTAGCACCTCATTTTACATAAAATAAGTCCTATAAGTCTACTCTCAAAATTTGATAAAGGTACAAACGAATAAAATGTATGTATATCACATTTTCAAATATCTATTATTATCCATTTTACTTGATCTCCTAAACGGTTAAAGATAGGTCATCGCGGTTTTCACCAGTGGATTTAGCACCTCATTTTACATAAAATAAGTCATATAAGTCTACTGTCAAGAGTTGATAAAGGTACAAACGAATAAAATGTTTATATATCACATTTTCAAATATCTATTATTATCCATTTTACTTGATCTCCTAAACGGTTAAAAATAGGACATCGCGGTTTTCACCAGTGAATTTTGCACTTCATTTTACAGAAAATAAGTCCTATAAGTCTACTCTTAAGTGTTGATAAAGGTACAAACGAATAAAATGTTTATATATCACATTTTCAATTATCTGTTATTCTCCATTGTACTCGATCTCCTAAACGGTTAAAGATAGGACATCGCGGTTTGCACCAGTGGATTGAGCACTTTATTTTACATAATATAAGTTCTATAAGTCTACTCTCAAGGGTTGATATAGGTACAAAAGAATAAAATGTATATATATCACATTTTCAATTATCTGTTATTCTCCATTTAACTCGATCTCCTAAACCGTTACAGATAGGACATCGCGGTTTTCACCAGTGTATTTTGCACCTCATTTTACATAAAATAAGTCCTATAAGTCTACTCTCAAGAGTTGATAAAGGTACAAACGAATAAAATGTTTATATATCACATTTTCAAATATTTATTATTCTCCATTTTACTCGATCTCCTAAACGGTTAAAGATAGGACATCGCGGTTTGCACCAGTGGATTTAGCACCTCATTTTACATAAAATATGTCATATAAGTCTACTCTCAGAAGTTGATAAAGGTACAAACGAATAAAATGTTTATATATTGCATTTTCAAATATCTATCATTTTCCATTTTACTCGATCTCCTAAACGGTTAAAGATAGGATATCGCGGTTTTCACCAGTGGATTGAGCACCTCATTTTACATAAAATAAGTTCTATAAGTCTACTCTCAGAAGTTGATAAAGGTACAAACGAATAAAATGTTTATATAACACATTTTCAAATATCATTATTCTCCATTTTACTCGATCTCCTAGACGGATAAGATAAGACATCGCGGTTTTCGCCAGTGGATTTTGCAACTCATTTTACATAAAATAAGTCATATAAGTCTACTCTCAAGGGTTGATAAAGGTACAAAGGAATAAAATGTTTATATTTCACATTTTCAAATATCAATTATTCTCCATTTTACTCGATCTCCTAAACGGTTAAAGATAGGACATCGCGGTTTTCCTTTATGGATTTAGCACCTCATTTTACATAAAATAAGTCCTATAGCCTGCTCTCAAGAGTTGATAAAGATACAAAGGAATAAAATGTTTATATTTCACATTTTCAAATATCAATTATTCTCCATTTTACTCGATCTCCTAAACGGTTAAAGATAGGACATCGCGGTTTTCACCAGTGTATTTTGCACCTCATTTTACATAAAAAAAGTTTTATAAGTCTACTCTCAAGTGTTGGTAAAGGTACAAACGAATAAAATATATATATATATCACATTTTCAAATATCTATTATTATCCATTTTACTTGATCTCCTAAACGGTTAAAAATAGGTCCTTGCAATTTTCACCAGTGGATTTCGCACCTTTTTACATAAAATAAGTCCTATAAGTCTACTCTCAGGAGTTGATAAAGGTACAAACGAATAAAATGTTTATATATCACATTTTCAAATATCATTATTCTCCATTTTACTCGATCTCCTAAACGGTTAAAGATAGGACATCGCGGTTTTCACCAGTGGATTTTGCACCTCATTTTACATAAAATAAGTCCTATAAGTCTACTCTCAAGGGTTGATAAAGGTACAAAGGAATAAAATGTTTATATTACACATTTTCAAATATCAATTATTCTCCATTTTACTCGATTTCCTAAACGGTTAAAGATAGGAGATCGTGGTTTTCACCAGTGGATTTAGCACCTCATTTTACATAAAATAAGCCCAATAAATCTTCTCTCAGGATTTGATAAAGGTACAAACGAATAAAATGTTTATATATCACATTTTCAAATATCATTATTCTCCATTTTACTCGATCTCCTAAACGGTTAAGATATGACATCGCGGTTTTCGCCAGTGGATTTTGCACCTCATTTTACATAAAATAAGTCATTTAAGTCTACTCTCAAGGGTTGATAAAGGTACAAAGGAATAAAATGTTTATATTTCACATTTTCAAATATCAATAATTCTCCATTTTACTCGATCTCCTAAACGGTTAAAGATAGGACATCGCGGTTTTCCTTAATGGATTTAGCACCTCATTTTACATAAAAAAAGTCCTATAAGTCTACTCTCAGGAGTTGATAAAGGTACAAACGAATAAAATGTTTATATATCACATTTTCAAATATCTATTATTCTCCATTTTACTCGATCTCCTAAACGGTTATTGATAAGACATCGCGGTATTCACCAATGGATTTAGCACCTCATTTTACATAAAATAAGTCCTATAAGTCTACTCTCAAAAGTTGATAAAGTTACAAACGATTAAAATGTTTATATATCACATTTTCAAATATCTATTATTCTCCATTTTACTCGATCTTCTAAACGGTTAAAGATAGGACATTGTGGTTATCACCAGTGGATTTAGCACCTTATTTTACATAAAATAAGTACTATAAATCTACTCTCGAGAGTTGATAAAGGTACAAACGAATAAAATGTTTATATATCACATTTTTAAATATCTATTTTTTCCATTTTACTCGATCTCCAAACGGTTACAGATAGGACATCGCAATTTTCACCATTGGACACCTCATTTTACATAAAAAAGTCCTATAAGTCTACTCTCAAGGGTTGATAAAGGTACAAAGGAATAAAATGTTTATATTTCACATTTTCAAATATCAATTATTCTCCATTTTACTCGATCTCCTAAACGGTTAAGATAAGACATCGCGGTTTTCGCCAGTGGATTTTGCACCTCATTTTACATAAAATAAGTCCTATAAGTCTACTCTCAAGGGTTGATAAAGGTACAAAGGAATAAAATGTTTATATTTCACATTTTCAAATATCAATTATTCTCCATTTTACTCGATCTCCTAAACGGTTAAAGATAGGACATCGCGGTTTTCCTTTATGGATTTAGCACCTCATTTTACATAAAATAATTCCTATAGCCTGCTCTCAAGAGTTGATAAAGGTACAAACGAATAAAATGTTTATATATCACATTTTCAAATATCATTATTCTCCATTTTACTCGATCTCCTAAACGGTTAAGATAAGACATCGCGGTTTTCACCAGTGGATTTAGCATCTCATTTTACATAAAATAAGTCCTATAAGTCTACTCTCAAGAGTTGATAAAGGTACAAACGAATAAAATGTTTATATATCACATTTTCAAATATCAATTATTCTCCTGTTTACTCAATCTCCCAAACGCTTAAAGATAGAACATCGCGGTTTTCACCAGTGGATTTAACACCTCATTTTACATAAAATAACTCCTATAAGTCTACTGTCAAGAGTTGATAAAGGTACAAACGAATAAAATGTTTATATATCACATTTTCAAATATCTATTATTCTCCATTCTACTCGATCTCCTAAACGGTTAAAGATAGAACATCGCGGTTTTCACCAGTGGATTTAGCACCTCATTTTACATAATATAAGTTCTATAAATCTACTCTCAAGGGTTGATAAAGGTACAAAAGAATAAAATGTATATATATATCACATTTTCAATTATCTGTTATTCTCCATTTTACTCGATCTCCTAAACGGTCAAAGATAAGACATCGCGGTTTTCACCAGTGGATTGAGCACTTTATTTTACATAAAATAAGTCCTATAAGTCTACTCTCAGGAGTTGATAAAGGTACAAACGAATAAAATGTTTATATATCACATTTTCAAATATCTATTATTATCCATTTTACATGATCTCCTAAACGGTTAAAGATAGGACATCGCAATTTTTACCAGTGAATTTAGCACCTCATTTTACATAAAATAAGTCCTATAAGTCTACTCTCAAAATTTGATAAAGGTACAAACGAATAAAATGTATGTATATCACATTTTCAAATATCTATTATTATCCATTTTACTTGATCTCCTAAACGGTTAAAGATAGGTCATCGCGGTTTTCACCAGTGGATTTAGCACCTCATTTTACATAAAATAAGTCATATAAGTCTACTGTCAAGAGTTGATAAAGGTACAAACGAATAAAATGTTTATATATCACATTTTCAAATATCTATTATTATCCATTTTACTTGATCTCCTAAACGGTTAAAAATAGGACATCGCGGTTTTCACCAGTGAATTTTGCACTTCATTTTACAGAAAATAAGTCCTATAAGTCTACTCTTAAGTGTTAATAAAGGTACAAACGAATAAAATGTTTATATATCACATTTTCAATTATCTGTTATTCTCCATTGTACTCGATCTCCTAAACGGTTAAAAATAGGACATCGCGGTTTTCACCAGTGAATTTTGCACTTCATTTTACAGAAAATAAGTCCTATAAGTCTACTCTCAAGAGTTGATAAAGGTACAAACGAATAAAATGTTTATATATCACATTTTCAAATATTTATTATTCTCCATTTTACTCGATCTCCTGTAACAAACCTATTTTTCGGGACATGGTATGGATAAAAAGGAATGGAGTGGGATGTACGGAGTATTGGATACTGGAGTTTGGAGGAACCTAGAAGAAAGAATTATTTATTTAAATATTTTGACACCTTTATTTTATTACACTCACAAAATTACACTTTTCACAGTTAAGTAAAAAGGAATATAATTTCAAATTAATTCCAAAAGCAAGGAAAGTCTTCGATCTTAAAAAAAGGTTTAATTAGTTTAATTTATAAATAATTTATAATAACTTACCGAATGATTGTGATATTTGGATGACAGTGACAATGAAAGTCAGTGATTTCAATTAGTAATTAAATTTTCATATATTTGGAAGCACTGAAAAGGGAGGAGCTATAGGGTATAAAAGGCGATGCACTCGCCAGAATTCATCAGTTTTGTTCCAGCTCTGATAGGAGAAACATCTCCTTAGAAGAACAGTTCGAGGTAATAATCCAGGAAGATAAAACTGCAGCTCTGTACGGCACTCAAAGTAGTATTCCTACAGAGTTACAAGGACCCCTTCTCTTCGGAGATATTGTCCTTGTGGCACCTAGAGCTCCCAACTATTGTCCGAGTTGGGTGATTCTCTAGATATTTCGCGTTAGCTCCGCGTATGGTAATATTCCGTCTGAGGTCTTAGCATTTCCGTGATTTATTTTGAGTGAAAGATATTTGAGTATTTGAGAACAATTGTCAAAGTCAGATTAATTTTTCCGATAAATATTTGAGAATATATTGAGATATTAACCATTTTCCTTGCATAACACATACACCAACATCCACACCATTGAATAATTTAATTAAATATTAAATGCAATCAAATAGTAAAACCAATAAATTGAATTATTTTTGAGAAAATATTGAGCGTTATTTGCCGTTGAGTTTCTTTCAGCAGTCTCTTTCAGTAATAGACCCCTGGAACTTAAACCCGTTTGCCCCGCGAATAGCCCAAGTTACCCCGTGTGCTTTATAGGTGTTTCGTCGTTGTGAATTCGTTGAGAGAATTGAGCAATTGAGTAATTTCGAGTTTGAATATTTCTTTCCTGATTTGGGAGAAAATCAGGTGGCGCCCGAGTTGAATATTTTGATCCGTGAATTGCACAGCGAGAAACATTGCTATAAAATTTTGGCGCCCGAGCAGGGACATATTTATTTTGAGAGACCGTTTCATTTTGAGAGACACCGTTAATTTTGAAAAATAAAAAAAAATCCATTTGTTTTGAGAGAAACACATTTCTTTGAGATTCCATTTTGATTTGAAAGAGACTGTTTTGGTTAGTAAAGGGACTGATTTGAAGGGCCCCAATTTGTGTGACGATTTGTTTTGACACTGTCAGATAATCTGACAGATATTATTTTGGTTAATTGACTTATTGTTTTGATTGTTTTGACTGATTTTCAAATTGTTTTGACACTGACAGATATAATCTGACAGATATTATTTTGGTTAATTGAGTTATCGTTTTTGATTGTTTTGATTGATTTTCTTATTTTGAATTGATTGATTTATTCAATTCTGTTAATTAATTGAGAGATTTGTTATACATTAACACTTATTATATTACAAATATACACTAACACAAGGAAAATGGACTCAATGAGAATAAATAATTTTTGTAATGGATTTACGGTTGAGGAAATTAAAGATATGGATGAAAGAATTAATTTGTATAAAAATTCAATAACAATGACTACAACTACCAATACCCCGACGGTTACATCGTCTAGAACTATGTCATCAGTAATTTTTCAACCTGGTGGTGCTCTACCAACACCAGAAAGATTAAAATTTGAAGCGACTTCGTTAGAACATCCTCCTATTTATAATAATTTACCGTTAGATAGAGTAGAACCTCCCGTGAATCAATTCTTTGACGCAAATACATTTAGTCCTAATAAATGTATTAAAAATAATTCGAACAATTCTGCATTATATCATATCCATAAATGGAACTTAACATTTGATGGAACTACCGATCCAATTTCATTTTTAGAACGTTTAGACGAGTTGCGATTGTTATATAATTTAAGTTTTGACGAAATTCTGGTTGGAATTTCTATTTTGTTAAAAGATAATGCCCTATTGTGGTATAGAAATTATCGTAGAAATTGGTATAGTTGGGACGATTTTGTAAATGACTTCAAATTATTTTTCATGCCAGGAGATTATGAAATTCAGTTAGAAGAACAAATTAGCAAACGCATACAAAGGCCAAATGAGAGTGGTCTCGAATATGTTGTAGCTCTACAAACTTTAATGAGACGTTTAACTAATTATCCCGAAAACAAAAAATTGTATTGGCTACATCGTAACCTTTTAGCGGAATATCGCCAATTCATTCCTCGGCATAGTTTTAATACTGAATTTGAGTTGATTAACAGTATTAGAGAATTTGATCAGTTAAGGAATGATTTAGCTCAAAATAGGAAAGATAATAATCGACTGTTGAATCCCAATCCTTTTGTGTCCAGAAATAATTATATGAATCAAAATCAAAATTATAGACAAAATTATAATAGAAATGCTAACTTTCAATCATATGAAAAGAATAGAGCCGTATTAGAGAATAAACCCGTGTATAAACCCGTTTACAATTCACACATTAATCAAATAAATTCTACTAGACCCACATATTATAATCAAAATCAGAATTCTAAACCTTTAAATAATTTTGAGACATCATTAAATCAGAAAATTTTTTCTACAAATAAGCCAGCAAGAAATGAATACACTATGCAATTTTCGAAAAATCGAAATCAAACATACAATAATACTTATAATAAATCAAATTTTGATAATCCGATTAAAACAACATCCGTACAAAAACAATCCGTGATAGATAACAATAATGCTTCTGCATTTGAACCACAACCACAAGTTCAGTTACAAAGAACTGAAAATTATAAAGAAATTAGACATGCCGTGTGCTATAACTGTGGAACCGTGGGACATTTTAAGAGTGAATGTCAAAATCCGCGAAAAATATTTTGTTTTAAATGTCTTGAACCTAATGTTACATTGAAAACATGTTATAAATGTAATTCAAAGTCGGGAAACTAGAGACCAGCTGTCTTGAGAGAGGCGATGAACAGTTGGTAGTTGAAGAAGCCTCAAAACCCATCGTTGAAAATTCCGTGAATAAATTTAATTCCGTGACTAAATTAGTTAAATCAGTAAATACTTTTGATAGCCCCGTAGATAAACGAATTTTTGTTCCCATTGTAATTAAAAATAAAAAGTTTTGTGCATTAGTTGATCCAGGGTCTGTCCACTCTTTTATAGGAGAGAAAATTAAAAACGAAATCCCAGAATTACAAAATTTAAATACAGAAGTAAACGCTAAATTAGCTAATGGAACGATAGTACCCGTAACAGTAGAATTTAATTTGAAATTTAACATTGCTAGATATGAAATTAGTGATAAATTTAGATTTTTGCCTTCTTTACTAAGTGATATGATTATAGGAGCAGATGTTCTTAATCATTATGATGGTTGGGTTGACTTAGGTAAAAGGAGATTATTTTTATCGGGTAAACAAATTCCATTAATGGAAAATATCGAAATTGCTAGTATTGGTATGATAGAAATATTAAATAAAATTGAGACTGTCGAAAATCCTATAAAGATTGATTCCGTGATATATAATATCGATTCCGTGAATAAAAATCCTCTTGAATCAAGAGAACAAAAATTGAAAGTACTAATTGATAAAGAATTAGCATTATTTGATAAAATTAAGGGTCCGACTCATCTTGTGGAACATCACATTAAATTATCTGATCCTACTCCAATTAAGCAAAGATATCGACCGCAAAACCCAAAAATGCAACAATTAGTTAGTGAACAGGTTGACGAAATGTTAGAGAAAGGGGTGATAGAACCGTCATCGAGTCCGTGGAGTTCACCTATTGTTATGGTACCAAAAAAAAATGGTACTTATAGATTTTGTGTAGATTTCCGTAAGGTCAACCAATTATCGATTAAAGATGCATATCCGTTACCACATATAAATGGTATTTTGAACCGTTTACGCGAAGCTAAATTTATTAGCACTTTAGATTTAAAGAATGGGTATTGGTTAATTCCGTTAGCCGAAGAGAGTAAAGCTATCACGGCATTTACAATTCCGGGAAGGGGTTTATTCCAATTCAAAGTGATGCCATTCGGATTACATTCCGCACCCGCGACTTTCCAAAGATTATTGGATACGATTATAGGTCCTGAGATGGAACCGCGAGCCTTTGCATATTTGGATGATATTATCGTGTTAGGAAAATCGTATGAGGAACATATTGCAAATTTAAAAGAAGTATTCCGTAGACTAAGGGCCGCTAAATTAATTGTTAATATTGAAAAATGTAAATTTGCGGAGAAATCTATTAAATATTTAGGTTATTTGATAACTGATCAGGGCATTCAAACAGACCCTGATAAAGTAGAATCGATTGTAAAATTACCCATTCCGACTACCGTGAAACAAGTTAGGTCATTTTTAGGTATAGCTTCGTGGTATAGAAGATTTATACCCGAATTTTCTAAAATTTCTACTCCTTTAACAAAATTATTGCGTAAAGGACAAAAATTTATTTGGACAGAAGATCAAGATAATGCTTTTAATTCTATTAAAAATTGTTTAACGAAAGCACCTGTGTTAGGTTGTCCAAACTTTGAAGAAAAATTTAACTTACAAACTGATGCGTCTGATTATGGGTTAGGAATTGCACTAACTCAGATACAAGAGGGTCAGGAACGTGTTATTGCTTATGCTAGCCGTACATTAAATTCAGCCGAAAGAAATTATTCCGTGACAGAGAAAGAATGTTTAGCAATAGTATGGGGAATAGAGAAAATGAGACCATATTTAGAGGGTTATAAATTTATCGTTACGACTGATCATCAGAGTCTAAAGTGGTTACAGTCCATTAAAAGTCCATCAGGAAGAATAGCTAGGTGGAGTGTATTTTTACAATCTTTTGATTTCGAAATTGTATATAGAAAGGGTAGTTTAAATCATGTGGCAGATGCATTGTCTCGCCAGCCTTTACCGTATAATGAAATAACCGTGTTAGATAATGAAACCGTGTTAGAAAATGAAATTTGTACCTTAGATATTGAGAAAGAATGGGATGAATGCTTGTGGTACAAAAATAAGTTGAGTGAAGTTAAAAAGAATCCGGAAAAATATTCGGATTATTGTATTCAAAATAATAAGTTATATAGACATATTTTAGATAGTAATGATTTAAAAGAAAATAATGAGTATAAAGCGTGGAAGCTCTGTGTTCCGAAAAATTTGAGAAAAACCGTGTTGTTTGAAAATCATGATGTAGAAAATGCAGGTCATGTTGGAATAGCAAAAACGTGTAGTCGTATTGCTAGAAATTATTATTGGCCAGGGATGTTTAGGGATATTGCGAAGTATGTTAGAGGTTGTCAGAAATGTAAATGTTATAAAAGTAACCAACAGCAGGTTGCTGGTAAAATGCAACCATTTATTGCTTCTAAACCATGGGATATAGTGAGTACTGATTTAGTAGGTCCGTTACCACGTTCAAAAAAAGGTAATAATTATTTAGTTGTTTTTCAAGATAAATTTACCAAATGGGTACACGCAAAACCTTTGAGAAAAGCTACTGCTAAGTTAGTTTGTCAGTCTTTATATGAAGACATTGTATTAAAATTTGGCTGTCCGAGAATTGTAATTAGTGATAATGGATCACAATTTGATAGCAAACTAATGAAAGAGTTGTTGAATGATTTAGGTGTTAAACACAGGTTTACTCCACCTTACACGCCCCAAGCAAATCCTGTTGAGCGTTCAAATCGTACTCTAAAGACCATGATAGGTCAATATTGCGAAAATGATCATCAGGAATGGGATAAAAATATCAACGATTTTCTGTTTGCTATAAATTCCGTGAAAAATGAATCTACAAATTTTTCGCCAGCATATTTAAATTTTGGTAGGGAATTAGAAATTCCTAAAGCGTTATATAGAGCAGATTTAGATGACAATATTGAGAATAATGATAATAAAGATTTAGAAATAAGAATTTCTCAATTAGAAAATCTAAAGAAAACATTTGAGTTCGTTAAAGAAAATATGGTCCGTGCTTTTAATAAACAGAGTAAATATTATAACTTGCGTAGAAGGGAATGGAGATGTAAGTTAGGAGATAAAGTTTATAAAAAAGAACATCATTTATCTTCTGCAATACAAAATTTCGCTGCAAAATTGGCACCAAAATACTCAGGACCATATGAAGTTATAAAAGTTATTTCTCCCGTGGTGTATGATTTAAAAGATCTTAATAATAACCGTACAATTAAAAATATTCATATAAAAGATCTTAAATCTATTTAAAAAAAAAAAATCATCTGTTATATATCTATTTATTTTGTTGTAGTTTCAAGTTGTCAATTATAATTCTGAAGTCTAATCCGTGTTTTTTTTTAAAAAAAAAATAATGTCTGAGTCGGAAATATTAGAATTGTTGGATGAACGGGTACAAAATGAGATATGGGAGAATATTGATGGAAATCCCGAAATCAATATACTTTCAAACGTTCAAGTGGTTCCACCACAACCAAAGGTAACCCAAGTTACTAATAATGGAAAAATTAGGAAAAGACCATATAATATTCCTTATCCGAAACAAGTAATAGTCAAAAGAGATGAGAGAGTTAAAATACAATTACGTGGACCCGGTCAATGTTGGTCATGCGGTTTAATGGGACATCCGCGCAAAGCATGTCCAAGAAAAAACAATCCAATATATTTTTGTTCGAGTTGTGGAACCTTGGGTATTAAAACCAAGGATTGTAAATGCCGAAAGATTAATTATCGGGACCGTTGTTTAAAATGTGGTTTACTCGGTCATTATGCGAAAGAATGTATCGCTAATAAGATGGTATTCTGTGGAGAATGTAGTTCCACTCAACGTTTAGAAGATGATCCACAAAATCCGTGTTATTACTAAAAATCCGTGTTACTTTTAAATTCGTTTATTGTATTTTTTTACATATGATAGTATGATAATGTTTCAAGCTTCCGTTCATTCTTGTTGAGTCTCCGTGTATGTTGATTGATGTTTGATTGAATTCTTAGAATTTTGATCCAATTAAATATTCTTCATGGTTACTGTCGTATGTATATAATTACAGCTCTGAAAACTAAAATTATTTCATTTTAGAAGAAGTTAAGTTTGATGCCATTATTTTTTAATGAGAAGGAAGAATTAAATCATAATATTAAAGGAATATATCAAAATTTAAAACAAGAGGTTAAAAAATTAAAAGAACAAAGTCAAATGAAAGAAAAAAAAATGGAAAATATGAATAAAGCCAATTTAATTTTATCTATTAAACTAAAACAAAAAGAAGAAGAAAATAGGAAATTGAAAGAAGAATTAAAACAAAGGGAAACCACTCAAAAAATGTTAACAGTGAGTTATAAACAACATGAAGTTGTATTAAATAAAAGATTGTTGGCAAAAGAAAAGGAATTATAGACCTTAAAAGAAAATTACGAAAGAAAGTTACAAGAAACAAAAGAAAAAGCATTAAAAGATGTAAAAGAAATAACAAAAGAAAAGGATCGATTATATCGTAAATTAAAAAGAGAAAAAGAAGAAAAGGGAAATAAAATTAGGGAAAGGGAAAAAATTAGACTACCAGGAAAAGATTATTGGCGTAATAATGATTAAATTTAATGTTGTTGTTAAAAAAAAAAAAATAATAATAATAATAATAATACTTACATTCTCCGTTTGAAAGATGTTTAATTCCGTGTTTAATAATCCATTTTTCCGTTTAGAATTATTTTTCCGTGTTGAAGTTGATAATTGTTGAAGATGTTAATATTGATTTTGATGATTGGAGAAGATGTTGTATAATTGGAAGAAGTGTAGCTGAAAGAAAATTCCTACGTAATTTTCTTAGGAGGAAAGGGGGGAATGTAACAAACCTATTTTTCGGGACATGGTATGGATAAAAAGGAATGGAGTGGGATGTACGGAGTATTGGATACTGGAGTTTGGAGGAACCTAGAAGAAAGAATTATTTATTTAAATATTTTGACACCTTTATTTTATTACACTCACAAAATTACACTTTTCACAGTTAAGTAAAAAGGAATATAATTTCAAATTAATTCCAAAAGCAAGAAAAGTCTTCGATCTTAAAAAAAGGTTTAATTAGTTTAATTTATAAATAATTTATAATAACTTACCGAATGATTGTGATATTTGGATGACAGTGACAATGAAAGTCAGTGATTTCAATTAGTAATTAAATTTTCATATATTTGGAAGCACTGAAAAGGGAGGAGCTATAGGGTATAAAAGGCGATGCACTCGCCAGAATTCATCAGTTTTGTTCCAGCTCTGATAGGAGAAACATCTCCTTAGAAGAACAGTTCGAGGTAATAATCCAGGAAGATAAAACTGCAGCTCTGTACGGCACTCAAAGTAGTATTCCTACAGAGTTACAAGGACCCCTTCTCTTCGGAGATATTGTCCTTGTGGCACCTAGAGCTCCCAACTATTGTCCGAGTTGGGTGATTCTCTAGATATTTCGCGTTAGCTCCGCGTATGGTAATATTCCGTTTGAGGTCTTAGCATTTCCGTGATTTATTTTGAGTGAAAGATATTTGAGTATTTGAGAATAATTGTCAAAGTCAGATTAATTTTTCCGATAAATATTTGAGAATATATTGAGATATTAACCATTTTCCTTGCATAACACATACACCAACATCCACACCATTGAATAATTTAATTAAATATTAAATGCAATCAAATAGTAAAACCAATAAATTGAATTATTTTTGAGAAAATATTGAGCGTTATTTGCCGTTGAGTTTCTTTCAGCAGTCTCTTTCAGTAATAGACCCCTGGAACTTAAACCCGTTTGCCCCGCGAATAGCCCAAGTTACCCCGTAGGCTTTATAGGTGCTTTATAGGTTTCCTTAATGGATTTAGCACCTCATTTTACATAAAAAAAGTCCTATAAGTCTACTCTTAAGAGTTGATAAAGGTACAAACGAATAAAATGTTTATATATCACATTTTCAAATTTCTATTATTATCCATTTTACTTGATCTCCTAAACGGTTAAAGATAGGTCATCGCAATTTTCACCAGTAAATTTAGCACCTCATTTTACATAAAATAAGTCCTATAAGTCTACTCTCAAGGGTTGATAAAGGTACAAAAGAATAAAATGTTTATATATCACATTTTCAAATATTTATTATTCTCCATTTTACTCGATCTCCTAAACGGTTAAAGATACGACATCGCGGTTTTCACCAGTGAATTTTGCACTTCATTTTACAGAAAATAAGTCCTATAAGTCTACTCATAAGTGTTGATAAAGGTACAAACGAATAAAATATATATATATCAAATTTTAAAATATCTATTATTATCCATTTTACTTGATCTCCTAAACGGTTAAAAATAGGTCCTTGCAATTTTCACCAGTGGATTTAGCACCTCATTTTACATAAAATAAGTCCTATAGTCTGCTCTCAAGAGTTTATAAAGGTTCAAGCGAATAAAATGTTTATATATCACATTTTCAAATATCTATTATTCTCCATTTTACTCGATCTCCTAAACGGTTCAAGATAGGACATCGCGGTTTTCACCAGTGGATTTAGCATCTCATTTTACATAAAATAAGTCCTATAAGTCTACTCTCAAGAGTTGATAAAGGTACAAACGAATAAAATGTTTATATATCACATTTTCAAATATCAATTATTCTCCTGTTTACTCGATCTCCCAAACGCTTAAAGATAGAACATCGCGGTTTTCACCAGAGGATTTAACACCTCATTTTACATAAAATAACTCCTATAAGTCTACTGTCAAGAGTTGATAAAGGTACAAACGAATAAAATGTTTATATATCACATTTTCAAATATCTATTATTCTCCATTCTACTCGATCTCCTAAACGGTTAAAGATAGGACATCGCAATTTTTACCAGTGAATTTAGCACCTCATTTTACATAAAATAAGTCCTATAAGTCTACTCTCAAAATTTGATAAAGGTACAAACGAATAAAATGTATGTATATCACATTTTCAAATATCTATTATTATCCATTTTACTTGATCTCCTAAACGGTTAAAGATAGGTCATCGCGGTTTTCACCAGTGGATTTAGCACCTCATTTTACATAAAATAAGTCATATAAGTCTACTGTCAAGAGTTGATAAAGGTACAAACGAATAAAATGTTTATATATCACATTTTCAAATATCTATTATTATCCATTTTACTTGATCTCCTAAACGGTTAAAAATAGGACATCGCGGTTTTCACCAGTGAATTTTGCACTTCATTTTACAGAAAATAAGTCCTATAAGTCTACTCTTAAGTGTTGATAAAGGTACAAACGAATAAAATGTTTATATATCACATTTTCAATTATCTGTTATTTTCCATTGTACTCGATCTCCTAAACGGTTAAGATAGGACATCGCGGTTTGCACCAGTGGATTGAGCACTTTATTTTACATAATATAAGTTCTATAAGTCTACTCTCAAGGGTTGATATAGGTACAAAAGAATAAAATGTATATATATCACATTTTCAATTATCTGTTATTCTCCATTTAACTCGATCTCCTAAACCGTTTTAGATAGGACATCGCGGTTTTCACCAGTGTATTTTGCACCTCATTTTACATAAAATAAGTCCTATAAGTCTACTCTCAAGAGTTGATAAAGGTACAAACGAATAAAATGTTTATATATCACATTTTCAAATATTTATTATTCTCCATTTTACTCGATCTCCTAAACGGTTAAAGATAGGACATCGCGGTTTGCACCAGTGGATTTAGCACCTCATTTTACATAAAATAAGTCATATAAGTCTACTCTCAGAAGTTGATAAAGGTACAAACGAATAAAATGTTTATATATCGCATTTTCAAATATCTATTATTTTCCATTTTACTCGATCTCCTAAACGGTTAAAGATAGGATATCGCGGTTTTCACCAGTGGATTGAGCACCTCATTTTACATAAAATAAGTTCTATAAGTCTACTCTCAGAAGTTGATAAAGGTACAAACGAATAAAATGTTTATATATCACATTTTCAAATATCATTATTCTCCATTTTACTCGATCTCCTAGACGGATAAGATAAGACATCGCGGTTTTCGCCAGTGGATTTTGCAACTCATTTTACATAAAATAAGTCATATAAGTCTACTCTCAAGGGTTGATAAAGGTACAAAGGAATAAAATGTTTATATTTCACATTTTCAAATATCAATTATTCTCCATTTTACTCGATCTCCTAAACGGTTAAAGATAGGACATCGCGGTTTTCCTTTATGGATTTAGCACCTCATTTTACATAAAATAAGTCCTATAGCCTGCTCTCAAGAGTTGATAAAGGTACAAACGAATAAAATGTTTATATATCACATTTTCAAATATCATTATTCTCCATTTTACTCGATCTCCTAAACGGTTAAGATAAGACATCGCGGTTTTCGCCAGTGGATTTTGCACCTTATTTTACATAAAATAAGTCATATAAGTCTACTCTCAAGGGTTGATAAAGGTACAAAGGAATAAAATGTTTATATTTCACATTTTCAAATATCAATTATTCTCCATTTTACTCGATCTCCTAAACGGTTAAAGATAGGACATCGCGGTTTTCACCAGTGTATTTTGCACCTCATTTTACATAAAAAAGTTTTATAAGTCTACTCTCAAGTGTTGGTAAAGGTACAAACGAATAAAATATATATATATCACATTTTCAAATATCTATTATTATCCATTTTACTTGATCTCCTAAACGGTTAAAAATAGGTCCTTGCAATTTTCACCAGTGGATTTAGCACCTTTTTACATAAAATAAGTCCTATAAGTCTACTCTCAGGAGTTGATAAAGGTACAAACGAATAAAATGTTTATATATCACATTTTCAAATATCATTATTCTCCATTTTACTCGATCTCCTAAACGGTTAAAGATAGGACATCGCGGTTTTCACCAGTGGATTTTGCACCTCATTTTACATAAAATAAGTCCTATAAGTCTACTCTCAAGGGTTGATAAAGGTACAAAAGAATAAAATGTTTATATATCACATTTTCAAATATTTATTATTCTCCATTTTACTCGATCTCCTAAACGGTTAAAGATACGACATCGCGGTTTTCACCAGTGAATTTTGCACTTCATTTTACAAAAAAAAATAAGTCCTATAAGTCTACTCATAAGTGTTGATAAAGGTACAAACGAATAAAATATATATATATCAAATTTTAAAATATCTATTATTATCCATTTTACTTGATCTCCTAAACGGTTAAAAATAGGTCCTTGCAATTTTCACCAGTGGATTTAGCACCTCATTTTACATAAAATAAGTCCTATAGTCTGCTCTCAAGAGTTTATAAAGGTTCAAGCGAATAAAATGTTTATATATCACATTTTCAAATATCTATTATTCTCCATTTTACTCGATCTCCTAAACGGTTCAAGATAGGACATCGCGGTTTTCACCAGTGGATTTAGCATCTCATTTTACATAAAATAAGTCCTATAAGTCTACTCTCAAGAGTTGATAAAGGTACAAACGAATAAAATGTTTATATATCACATTTTCAAATATCAATTATTCTCCTGTTTACTCGATCTCCCAAACGCTTAAAGATAGAACATCGCGGTTTTCACCAGAGGATTTAACACCTCATTTTACATAAAATAACTCCTATAAGTCTACTGTCAAGAGTTGATAAAGGTACAAACGAATAAAATGTTTATATATCACATTTTCAAATATCTATTATTCTCCATTCTACTCGATCTCCTAAACGGTTAAAGATAGGACATCGCAATTTTTACCAGTGAATTTAGCACCTCATTTTACATAAAATAAGTCCTATAAGTCTACTCTCAAAATTTGATAAAGGTACAAACGAATAAAATGTATGTATATCACATTTTCAAAGATCTATTATTATCCATTTTACTTGATCTCCTAAACGGTTAAAGATAGGTCATCGCGGTTTTCACCAGTGGATTTAGCACCTCATTTTACATAAAATAAGTCATATAAGTCTACTGTCAAGAGTTGATAAAGGTACAAACGAATAAAATGTTTATATATCACATTTTCAAATATCTATTATTATCCATTTTACTCGATCTCCTAAACGGTTAAAGATACGACATCGCGGTTTTCACCAGTGAATTTTGCACTTCATTTTACAGAAAATAAGTCCTATAAGTCTACTCATAAGTGTTGATAAAGGTACAAACGAATAAAATATATATATATCAAATTTTAAAATATCTATTATTATCCATTTTACTTGATCTCCTAAACGGTTAAAAATAGGTCCTTGCAATTTTCACCAGTGGATTTAGCACCTCATTTTACATAAAATAAGTCCTATAGTCTGCTCTCAAGAGTTTATAAAGGTTCAAGCGAATAAAATGTTTATATATCACATTTTCAAATATCTATTATTCTCCATTTTACTCGATCTCCTAAACGGTTCAAGATAGGACATCGCGGTTTTCACCAGTGGATTTAGCATCTCATTTTACATAAAATAAGTCCTATAAGTCTACTCTCAAGAGTTGATAAAGGTACAAACGAATAAAATGTTTATATATCACATTTTCAAATATCAATTATTCTCCTGTTTACTCGATCTCCCAAACGCTTAAAGATAGAACATCGCGGTTTTCACCAGAGGATTTAACACCTCATTTTACATAAAATAACTCCTATAAGTCTACTGTCAAGAGTTGATAAAGGTACAAACGAATAAAATGTTTATATATCACATTTTCAAATATCTATTATTCTCCATTCTACTCGATCTCCTAAACGGTTAAAGATAGGACATCGCAATTTTTACCAGTGAATTTAGCACCTCATTTTACATAAAATAAGTCCTATAAGTCTACTCTCAAAATTTGATAAAGGTACAAACGAATAAAATGTATGTATATCACATTTTCAAATATCTATTATTATCCATTTTACTTGATCTCCTAAACGGTTAAAGATAGGTCATCGCGGTTTTCACCAGTGGATTTAGCACCTCATTTTACATAAAATAAGTCATATAAGTCTACTGTCAAGAGTTGATAAAGGTACAAACGAATAAAATGTTTATATATCACATTTTCAAATATCTATTATTATCCATTTTACTTGATCTCCTAAACGGTTAAAAATAGGACATCGCGGTTTTCACCAGTGAATTTTGCACTTCATTTTACAGAAAATAAGTCCTATAAGTCTACTCTTAAGTGTTGATAAAGGTACAAACGAATAAAATGTTTATCTATCACATTTTCAATTATCTGTTATTTTCCATTGTACTCGATCTCCTAAACGGTTAAGATAGGACATCGCGGTTTGCACCAGTGGATTGAGCACTTTATTTTACATAATATAAGTTCTATAAGTCTACTCTCAAGGGTTGATATAGGTACAAAAGAATAAAATGTATATATATCACATTTTCAATTATCTGTTATTCTCCATTTAACTCGATCTCCTAAACCGTTACAGATAGGACATCGCGGTTTTCACCAGTGTATTTTGCACCTCATTTTACATAAAATAAGTCCTATAAGTCTACTCTCAAGAGTTGATAAAGGTACAAACGAATAAAATGTTTATATATCACATTTTCAAATATTTATTATTCTCCATTTTACTCGATCTCCTAAACGGTTAAAGATAGGACATCGCGGTTTGCACCAGTGGATTTAGCACCTCATTTTACATAAAATAAGTCATATAAGTCTACTCTCAGAAGTTGATAAAGGTACAAACGAATAAAATGTTTATATATCGCATTTTCAAATATCTATTATTTTCCATTTTACTCGATCTCCTAAACGGTTAAAGATAGGATATCGCGGTTTTCACCAGTGGATTGAGCACCTCATTTTACATAAAATAAGTTCTATAAGTCTACTCTCAGAAGTTGATAAAGGTACAAACGAATAAAATGTTTATATATCACATTTTCAAATATCTATTATTATCCATTTTACTTGATCTCCTAAACGGTTAAAAATAGGACATCGCGGTTTTCACCAGTGAATTTTGCACTTCATTTTACAGAAAATAAGTCCTATAAGTCTACTCTTAAGTGTTGATAAAGGTACAAACGAATAAAATGTTTATCTATCACATTTTCAATTATCTGTTATTTTCCATTGTACTCGATCTCCTAAACGGTTAAGATAGGACATCGCGGTTTGCACCAGTGGATTGAGCACTTTATTTTACATAATATAAGTTCTATAAGTCTACTCTCAAGGGTTGATATAGGTACAAAAGAATAAAATGTATATATATCACATTTTCAATTATCTGTTATTCTCCATTTAACTCGATCTCCTAAACCGTTACAGATAGGACATCGCGGTTTTCACCAGTGTATTTTGCACCTCATTTTACATAAAATAAGTCCTATAAGTCTACTCTCAAGAGTTGATAAAGGTACAAACGAATAAAATGTTTATATATCACATTTTCAAATATTTATTATTCTCCATTTTACTCGATCTCCTAAACGGTTAAAGATAGGACATCGCGGTTTGCACCAGTGGATTTAGCACCTCATTTTACATAAAATAAGTCATATAAGTCTACTCTCAGAAGTTGATAAAGGTACAAACGAATAAAATGTTTATATATCGCATTTTCAAATATCTATTATTTTCCATTTTACTCGATCTCCTAAACGGTTAAAGATAGGATATCGCGGTTTTCACCAGTGGATTGAGCACCTCATTTTACATAAAATAAGTTCTATAAGTCTACTCTCAGAAGTTGATAAAGGTACAAACGAATAAAATGTTTATATATCACATTTTCAAATATCATTATTCTCCATTTTACTCGATCTCCTAGACGGATAAGATAAGACATCGCGGTTTTCGCCAGTGGATTTTGCAACTCATTTTACATAAAATAAGTCATATAAGTCTACTCTCAAGGGTTGATAAAGGTACAAAGGAATAAAATGTTTATATTTCACATTTTCAAATATCAATTATTCTCCATTTTACTCGATCTCCTAAACGGTTAAAGATAGGACATCGCGGTTTTCCTTTATGGATTTAGCACCTCATTTTACATAAAATAAGTCCTATAGCCTGCTCTCAAGAGTTGATAAAGGTACAAACGAATAAAATGTTTATATATCACATTTTCAAATATCATTATTCTCCATTTTACTCGATCTCCTAAACGGTTAAGATAAGACATCGCGGTTTTCGCCAGTGGATTTTGCACCTTATTTTACATAAAATAAGTCATATAAGTCTACTCTCAAGGGTTGATAAAGGTACAAAGGAATAAAATGTTTATATTTCACATTTTCAAATATCAATTATTCTCCATTTTACTCGATCTCCTAAACGGTTAAAGATAGGACATCGCGGTTTTCACCAGTGTATTTTGCACCTCATTTTACATAAAAAAGTTTTATAAATCTACTCTCAAGTGTTGGTAAAGGTACAAACGAATAAAATATATATATATCACATTTTCAAATATCTATTATTATCCATTTTACTTGATCTCCTAAACGGTTAAAAATAGGTCCTTGCAATTTTCACCAGTGGATTTAGCACCTTTTTACATAAAATAAGTCCTATAAGTCTACTCTCAGGAGTTGATAAAGGTACAAACGAATAAAATGTTTATATATCACATTTTCAAATATCATTATTCTCCATTTTACTCGATCTCCTAAACGGTTAAAGATAGGACATCGCGGTTTTCACCAGTGGATTTTGCACCTCATTTTACATAAAATAAGTCCTATAAGTCTACTCTCAAGGGTTGATAAAGGTACAAAGGAATAAAATGTTTATATTTCACATTTTCAAATATCAATTATTCTCCATTTTACTCGATTTCCTAAACGGTTAAAGATAGGACATCGTGGTTTTCACCAGTGGATTTAGCACCTCATTTTACATAAAATAAGCCCAATAAATCTTCTCTCAGGATTTGATAAAGGTACAAACGAATAAAATGTTTATATATCACATTTTCAAATATCATTATTCTCCATTTTACTCGATCTCCTAAACGGTTAAGATATGACATCGCGGTTTTCGCCAGTGGATTTTGCACCTCATTTTACATAAAATAAGTCATTTAAGTCTACTCTCAAGGGTTGATAAAGGTACAAAGGAATAAAATGTTTATATTTCACATTTTCAAATATCAATAATTCTCCATTTTACTCGATCTCCTAAACGATTAAATATAGGACATCGCGGTTTTCCTTAATGGATTTAGCACCTCATTTTACATAAAAAAAGTCCTATAAGTCTACTCTTAAGAGTTGATAAAGGTACAAACGAATAAAATGTTTATATATCACATTTTCAAATTTCTATTATTATCCATTTTACTTGATCTCCTAAACGGTTAAAGATAGGTCATCGCAATTTTCACCAGTAAATTTAGCACCTCATTTTACATAAAATAAGTCCTATAAGTCTACTCTCAAGGGTTGATAAAGGTACAAAAGAATAAAATGTTTATATATCACATTTTCAAATATTTATTATTCTCCATTTTACTCGATCTCCTAAACGGTTAAAGATACGACATCGCGGTTTTCACCAGTGAATTTTGCACTTCATTTTACAGAAAATAAGTCCTATAAGTCTACTCATAAGTGTTGATAAAGGTACAAACGAATAAAATATATATATATCAAATTTTAAAATATCTATTATTATCCATTTTACTTGATCTCCTAAACGGTTAAAAATAGGTCCTTGCAATTTTCACCAATGGATTTAGCACCTCATTTTACATAAAATAAGTCCTATAGTCTGCTCTTAAGAGTTTATAAAGGTTCAAGCGAATAAAATGTTTATATATCACATTTTCAAATATCTATTATTCTCCATTTTACTCGATCTCCTAAACGGTTCAAGATAGGACATCGCGGTTTTCACCAGTGGATTTAGCATCTCATTTTACATAAAATAAGTCCTATAAGTCTACTCTCAAGAGTTGATAAAGGTACAAACGAATAAAATGTTTATATATCACATTTTCAAATATCAATTATTCTCCTGTTTACTCGATCTCCCAAACGCTTAAAGATAGAACATCGCGGTTTTCACCAGAGGATTTAACACCTCATTTTACATAAAATAACTCCTATAAGTCTACTGTCAAGAGTTGATAAAGGTACAAACGAATAAAATGTTTATATATCACATTTTCAAATATCTATTATTCTCCATTCTACTCGATCTCCTAAACGGTTAAAGATAGGACATCGCAATTTTTACCAGTGAATTTAGCACCTCATTTTACATAAAATAAGTCCTATAAGTCTACTCTCAAAATTTGATAAAGGTACAAACGAATAAAATGTATGTATATCACATTTTCAAAGATCTATTATTATCCATTTTACTTGATCTCCTAAACGGTTAAAGATAGGTCATCGCGGTTTTCACCAGTGGATTTAGCACCTCATTTTACATAAAATAAGTCATATAAGTCTACTGTCAAGAGTTGATAAAGGTACAAACGAATAAAATGTTTATATATCACATTTTCAAATATCTATTATTATCCATTTTACTTGATCTCCTAAACGGTTAAAAATAGGACATCGCGGTTTTCACCAGTGAATTTTGCACTTCATTTTACAGAAAATAAGTCCTATAAGTCTACTCTTAAGTGTTGATAAAGGTACAAACGAATAAAATGTTTATATATCACATTTTCAATTATCTGTTATTTTCCATTGTACTCGATCTCCTAAACGGTTAAAGATAGGACATCGCGGTTTGCACCAGTGGATTGAGCACTTTATTTTACATAATATAAGTTCTATAAGTCTACTCTCAAGGGTTGATATAGGTACAAAAGAATAAAATGTATATATATCACATTTTCAATTATCTGTTATTCTCCATTTAACTCGATCTCCTAAACCGTTACAGATAGGACATCGCGGTTTTCACCAGTGTATTTTGCACCTCATTTTACATAAAATAAGTCCTATAAGTCTACTCTCAAGAGTTGATAAAGGTACAAACGAATAAAATGTTTATATATCACATTTTCAAATATTTATTATTCTCCATTTTACTCGATCTCCTAAACGGTTAAAGATAGGACATCGCGGTTTGCACCAGTGGATTTAGCACCTCATTTTACATAAAATAAGTCATATAAGTCTACTCTCAGAAGTTGATAAAGGTACAAACGAATAAAATGTTTATATATCGCATTTTCAAATATCTATTATTTTCCATATAACTCGATCTCCTAAACGGTTAAAGATAGGATATCGCGGTTTTCACCAGTGGATTGAGCACCTCATTTTACATAAAATAAGTTCTATAAGTCTACTCTCAGAAGTTGATAAAGGTACAAACGAATAAAATGTTTATATATCACATTTTCAAATATCATTATTCTCCATTTTACTCGATCTCCTAGACGGATAAGATAAGACATCGCGGTTTTCGCCAGTGGATTTTGCAACTCATTTTACATAAAATAAGTCATATAAGTCTACTCTCAAGGGTTGATAAAGGTACAAAGGAATAAAATGTTTATATTTCACATTTTCAAATATCAATTATTCTCCATTTTACTCGATCTCCTAAACGGTTAAAGATAGGACATCGCGGTTTTCCTTTATGGATTTAGCACCTCATTTTACATAAAATAAGTCCTATAGCCTGCTCTCAAGAGTTGATAAAGGTACAAACGAATAAAATGTTTATATATCACATTTTCAAATATCATTATTCTCCATTTTACTCGATCTCCTAAACGGTTAAGATAAGACATCGCGGTTTTCGCCAGTGGATTTTGCACCTTATTTTACATAAAATAAGTCATATAAGTCTACTCTCAAGGGTTGATAAAGGTACAAATTAATAAAATGTTTATATTTCACATTTTCAAATATCAATTATTCTCCATTTTACTCGATCTCCTAAACGGTTAAAGATAGGACATCGCGGTTTTCACCAGTGTATTTTGCACCTCATTTTACATAAAAAAGTTTTATAAGTCTACTCTCAAGTGTTGGTAAAGGTACAAACGAATAAAATATATATATATCACATTTTCAAATATCTATTATTATCCATTTTACTTGATCTCCTAAACGGTTAAAAATAGGTCCTTGCAATTTTCACCAGTGGATTTAGCACCTTTTTACATAAAATAAGTCCTATAAGTCTACTCTCAGGAGTTGATAAAGGTACAAACGAATAAAATGTTTATATATCACATTTTCAAATATCATTATTCTCCATTTTACTCGATCTCCTAAACGGTTAAGATATGACATCGCGGTTTTCGCCAGTGGATTTTGCACCTCATTTTACATAAAATAAGTCATTTAAGTCTACTCTCAAGGGTTGATAAAGGTACAAAGGAATAAAATGTTTATATTTCACATTTTCAAATATCAATAATTCTCCATTTTACTCGATCTCCTAAACGGTTAAAGATAGGACATCGCGGTTTTCCTTAATGGATTTAGCACCTCATTTTACATAAAAAAAGTCCTATAAGTCTACTCTCAGGAGTTGATAAAGGTACAAACGAATAAAATGTTTATATATCACATTTTCAAATATCAATTATTCTCCATTTTACTCGATCTCCTAAACGGTTAAGATAAGACATCGCGGTTTTCGCCAGTGGATTTTGCACCTCATTTTACATAAAATAAGTCCTATAAGTCTACTCTCAAGGGTTGATAAAGGTACAAAGGAATAAAATGTTTATATTTCACATTTTCAAATATCAATTATTCTCCATTTTACTCGATCTCCTAAACGGTTAAAGATAGGACATCGCGGTTTTCCTTTATGGATTTAGCACCTCATTTTACATAAAATAATTCCTATAGCCTGCTCTCAAGAGTTGATAAAGGTACAAACGAATAAAATGTTTATATATCACATTTTCAAATATCATTATTCTCCATTTTACTCGATCTCCTAAACGGTTAAGATAAGACATCGCGGTTTTCACCAGTGGATTTAGCATCTCATTTTACATAAAATAAGTCCTATAAGTCTACTCTCAAGAGTTGATAAAGGTACAAACGAATAAAATGTTTATATATCACATTTTCAAATATCAATTATTCTCCTGTTTACTCAATCTCCCAAACGCTTAAAGATAGAACATCGCGGTTTTCACCAGTGGATTTAACACCTCATTTTACATAAAATAACTCCTATAAGTCTACTGTCAAGAGTTGATAAAGGTACAAACGAATAAAATGTTTATATATCACATTTTCAAATATCTATTATTCTCCATTCTACTCGATCTCCTAAACGGTTAAAGATAGGACATCGCGGTTTTCACCAGTGGATTTAGCACCTCATTTTACATAATATAAGTTCTATAAGTCTACTCTCAAGGGTTGATAAAGGTACAAAAGAATAAAATGTATATATATATCACATTTTCAATTATCTGTTATTCTCCATTTTACTCGATCTCCTAAACGGTCAAAGATAAGACATCGCGGTTTTCACCAGTGGATTGAGCACTTTATTTTACATAAAATAAGTCCTATGAGTCTACTCTCAGGAGTTGATAAAGGTACAAACGAATAAAATGTTTATATATCACATTTTCAAATATCTATTATTATCCATTTTACATGATCTCCTAAACGGTTAAAGATAGGACATCGCAATTTTTACCAGTGAATTTAGCACCTCATTTTACATAAAATAAGTCCTATAAGTCTACTCTCAAAATTTGATAAAGGTACAAACGAATAAAATGTATGTATATCACATTTTCAAATATCTATTATTATCCATTTTACTTGATCTCCTAAACGGTTAAAGATAGGTCATCGCGGTTTTCACCAGTGGATTTAGCACCTCATTTTACATAAAATAAGTCATATAAGTCTACTGTCAAGAGTTGATAAAGGTACAAACGAATAAAATGTTTATATATCACATTTTCAAATATCTATTATTATCCATTTTACTTGATCTCCTAAACGGTTAAAAATAGGACATCGCGGTTTTCACCAGTGAATTTTGCACTTCATTTTACAGAAAATAAGTCCTATAAGTCTACTCTTAAGTGTTAATAAAGGTACAAACGAATAAAATGTTTATATATCACATTTTCAATTATCTGTTATTCTCCATTGTACTCGATCTCCTAAACGGTTAAAGATAGGACATCGCGGTTTACACCAGTGGATTGAGCACTTTATTTTACATAATATAAGTTCTTTAAGTCTACTCTCAAGGGTTGATATAGGTACAAAAGAATAAAATGAATATATATCACATTTTCAATTATCTGTTATTCTCCATTTAACTCGATCTCCTAAACCGTTACAGATAGGACATCGCGGTTTTCACCAGTGTATTTTGCACCTCATTTTACATAAATTAAGTCCTATAAGTCTACTCTCAAGAGTTGATAAAGGTACAAACGAATAAAATGTTTATATATCACATTTTCAAATATTTATTATTCTCCATTTTACTCGATCTCCTAAACGGTTAAAGATAGGACATCGTGGTTTTCACCAGTGGATTTAGCACCTCATTTTACATAAAATAAGTCATATAAGTCTACTCTCAAGGGTTGATAAAGGTACAAAGGAATAAAATGTTTAAATTTCACATTTTCAAATATCAATTATTCTCCATTTTACTCGATCTCCTAAACGATTAAATATAGGACATCGCGGTTTTCCTTAATGGATTTAGCACCTCATTTTACATAAAAAAAGTCCTATAAGTCTACTCTTAAGAGTTGATAAAGGTACAAACGAATAAAATGTTTATATATCACATTTTCAAATTTCTATTATTATCCATTTTACTTGATCTCCTAAACGGTTAAAGATAGGTCATCGCAATTTTCACCAGTAAATTTAGCACCTCATTTTACATAAAATAAGTCCTATAAGTCTACTCTCAAGGGTTGATAAAGGTACAAAAGAATAAAATGTTTATATATCACATTTTCAAATATTTATTATTCTCCATTTTACTCGATCTCCTAAACGGTTAAAGATACGACATCGCGGTTTTCACCAGTGAATTTTGCACTTCATTTTACAGAAAATAAGTCCTATAAGTCTACTCATAAGTGTTGATAAAGGTACAAACGAATAAAATATATATATATCAAATTTTAAAATATCTATTATTATCCATTTTACTTGATCTCCTAAACGGTTAAAAATAGGTCCTTGCAATTTTCACCAGTGGATTTAGCACCTCATTTTACATAAAATAAGTCCTATAGTCTGCTCTCAAGAGTTTATAAAGGTTCAAGCGAATAAAATGTTTATATATCACATTTTCAAATATCTATTATTCTCCATTTTACTCGATCTCCTAAACGGTTAAAGATAGGACATCGCGGTTTTCACCAGTGGATTTAGCATCTCATTTTACATAAAATAAGTCCTATAAGTCTACTCTCAAGAGTTGATAAAGGTACAAACGAATAAAATGTTTATATATCACATTTTCAAATATCAATTATTCTCCTGTTTACTCGATCTCCCAAACGCTTAAAGATAGAACATCGCGGTTTTCACCAGAGGATTTAACACCTCATTTTTCATAAAATAACTCCTATAAGTCTACTGTCAAGAGTTGATAAAGGTACAAACGAATAAAATGTTTATATATCACAATTTCAAATATCAATTATTCTCCTGTTTACTCAATCTTCCAAACGCTTAAAGATAGAACATCGCGGTTTTCACCAGTGGATTTAACACCTCATTTTACATAAAATAACTCCTATAAGTCTACTGTCAAGAGTTGATAAAGGTACAAACGAATAAAATGTTTATATATCACATTTTCAAATATCTATTATTCTCCATTCTACTCGATCTCCTAAACGGTTAAAGATAGGACATCGCGGTTTTCACCAGTGGATTTAGCACCTCATTTTACATAATATAAGTTCTATAAGTCTACTCTCAAGGGTTGATAAAGGTACAAAAGAATAAAATGTATATATATATATCACATTTTCAATTATCTGTTATTCTCCATTTTACTCGATCTCCTAAACGGTCAAAGATAAGACATCGCGGTTTTCACCAGTGGATTGAGCACTTTATTTTACATAAAATAAGTCCTATAAGTCTACTCTCAGGAGTCGATAAAGGTACAAACGAATAAAATGTTTATATATCACATTTTCAAATATCTATTATTATCCATTTTACATGATCTCCTAAACGGTTAAAGATAGGACATCGCAATTTTTACCAGTGAATTTAGCACCTCATTTTACATAAAATAAGTCCTATAAGTCTACTCTCAAAATTTGATAAAGGTACAAACGAATAAAATGTATGTATATCACATTTTCAAATATCTATTATTATCCATTTTACTTGATCTCCTAAACGGTTAAAGATAGGTCATCGCGGTTTTCACCAGTGGATTTAGCACCTCATTTTACATAAAATAAGTCATATAAGTCTACTGTCAAGAGTTGATAAAGGTACAAACGAATAAAATGTTTATATATCACATTTTCAAATATCTATTATTATCCATTTTACTTGATCTCCTAAACGGTTAAAAATAGGACATCGCGGTTTTCACCAGTGAATTTTGCACTTCATTTTACAGAAAATAAGTCCTATAAGTCTACTCTTAAGTGTTAATAAAGGTACAAACGAATAAAATGTTTATATATCACATTTTCAATTATCTGTTATTCTCCATTGTACTCGATCTCCTAAACGGTTAAAGATAGGACATCGCGGTTTACACCAGTGGATTGAGCACTTTATTTTACATAATATAAGTTCTATAAGTCTACTCTCAAGGGTTGATATAGGTACAAAAGAATAAAATGAATATATATCACATTTTCAATTATCTGTTATTCTCCATTTAACTCGATCTCCTAAACCGTTACAGATAGGACATCGCGGTTTTCACCAGTGTATTTTGCACCTCATTTTACATAAAATAAGTCCTATAAGTCTACTCTCAAGAGTTGATAAAGGTACAAACGAATAAAATGTTTATATATCACATTTTCAAATATTTATTATTCTTTATTTTACTCGATCTCCTAAACGGTTAAAGATAGGACATCGTGGTTTTCACCAGTGGATTTAGCACCTCATTTTACATAAAATAAGTCATATAAGTCTACTCTCAAGGGTTGATAAAGGTACAAAGGAATAAAATGTTTATATTTCACATTTTCAAATATCAATTATTCTCCATTTTACTCGATCTCCTAAACGATTAAATATAGGACATCGCGGTTTTCCTTAATGGATTTAGCACCTCATTTTACATAAAAAAAGTCCTATAAGTCTACTCTTAAGAGTTGATAAAGGTACAAACGAATAAAATGTTTATATATCACATTTTCAAATTTCTATTATTATCCATTTTACTTGATCTCCTAAACGGTTAAAGATAGGTCATCGCAATTTTCACCAGTAAATTTAGCACCTCATTTTACATAAAATAAGTCCTATAAGTCTACTCTCAAGGGTTGATAAAGGTACAAAAGAATAAAATGTTTATATATCACATTTTCAAATATTTATTATTCTCCATTTTACTCGATCTCCTAAACGGTTAAAGATACGACATCGCGGTTTTCACCAGTGAATTTTGCACTTCATTTTACAGAAAATAAGTCCTATAAGTCTACTCATAAGTGTTGATAAAGGTACAAACGAATAAAATATATATATATCAAATTTTAAAATATCTATTATTATCCATTTTACTTGATCTCCTAAACGGTTAAAAATAGGTCCTTGCAATTTTCACCAGTGGATTTAGCACCTCATTTTACATAAAATAAGTCCTATAGTCTGCTCTCAAGAGTTTATAAAGGTTCAAGCGAATAAAATGTTTATATATCACATTTTCAAATATCTATTATTCTCCATTTTACTCGATCTCCTAAACGGTTAAAGATAGGACATCGCGGTTTTCACCAGTGGATTTAGCATCTCATTTTACATAAAATAAGTCCTATAAGTCTACTCTCAAGAGTTGATAAAGGTACAAACGAATAAAATGTTTATATATCACATTTTCAAATATCAATTATTCTCCTGTTTACTCGATCTCCCAAACGCTTAAAGATAGAACATTGCGGTTTTCACCAGAGGATTTAACACCTCATTTTTCATAAAATAACTCCTATAAGTCTACTGTCAAGAGTTGATAAAGGTACAAACGAATAAAATGTTTATATATCACAATTTCAAATATCAATTATTCTCCTGTTTACTCAATCTTCCAAACGCTTAAAGATAGAACATCGCGGTTTTCACCAGTGGATTTAACACCTCATTTTACATAAAATAACTCCTATAAGTCTACTGTCAAGAGTTGATAAAGGTACAAACGAATAAAATGTTTATATATCACATTTTCAAATATCTATTATTCTCCATTCTACTCGATCTCCTAAACGGTTAAAGATAGGACATCGCGGTTTTCACCAGTGGATTTAGCACCTCATTTTACATAATATAAGTTCTATAAGTCTACTCTCAAGGGTTGATAAAGGTACAAAAGAATAAAATGTATATATATATCACATTTTCAATTATCTGTTATTCTCCATTTTACTCGATCTCCTAAACGGTCAAAGATAAGACATCGCGGTTTTCACCAGTGGATTGAGCACTTTATTTTACATAAAATAAGTCCTATAAGTCTACTCTCAGGAGTCGATAAAGGTACAAACGAATAAAATGTTTATATATCACATTTTCAAATATCTATTATTATCCATTTTACATGATCTCCTAAACGGTTAAAGATAGGACATCGCAATTTTTACCAGTGAATTTAGCACCTCATTTTACATAAAATAAGTCCTATAAGTCTACTCTCAAAATTTGATAAAGGTACAAACGAATAAAATGTATGTATATCACATTTTCAAATATCTATTATTATCCATTTTACTTGATCTCCTAAACGGTTAAAGATAGGTCATCGCGGTTTTCACCAGTGGATTTAGCACCTCATTTTACATAAAATAAGTCATATAAGTCTACTGTCAAGAGTTGATAAAGGTACAAACGAATAAAATGTTTATATATCACATTTTCAAATATCTATTATTATCCATTTTACTTGATCTCCTAAACGGTTAAAAATAGGACATCGCGGTTTTCACCAGTGAATTTTGCACTTCATTTTACAGAAAATAAGTCCTATAAGTCTACTCTTAAGTGTTAATAAAGGTACAAACGAATAAAATGTTTATATATCACATTTTCAATTATCTGTTATTCTCCATTGTACTCGATCTCCTAAACGGTTAAAGATAGGACATCGCGGTTTACACCAGTGGATTGAGCACTTTATTTTACATAATATAAGTTCTATAAGTCTACTCTCAAGGGTTGATATAGGTACAAAAGAATAAAATGAATATATATCACATTTTCAATTATCTGTTATTCTCCATTTAACTCGATCTCCTAAACCGTTACAGATAGGACATCGCGGTTTTCACCAGTGTATTTTGCACCTCATTTTACATAAAATAAGTCCTATAAGTCTACTCTCAAGAGTTGATAAAGGTACAAACGAATAAAATGTTTATATATCACATTTTCAAATATTTATTATTCTTTATTTTACTCGATCTCCTAAACGGTTAAAGATAGGACATCGTGGTTTTCACCAGTGGATTTAGCACCTCATTTTACATAAAATAAGTCATATAAGTCTACTCTCAAGGGTTGATAAAGGTACAAAGGAATAAAATGTTTATATTTCACATTTTCAAATATCAATTATTCTCCATTTTACTCGATCTCCTAAACGATTAAATATAGGACATCGCGGTTTTCCTTAATGGATTTAGCACCTCATTTTACATAAAAAAAGTCCTATAAGTCTACTCTTAAGAGTTGATAAAGGTACAAACGAATAAAATGTTTATATATCACATTTTCAAATTTCTATTATTATCCATTTTACTTGATCTCCTAAACGGTTAAAGATAGGTCATCGCAATTTTCACCAGTAAATTAAGCACCTCATTTTACATAAAATAAGTCCTATAAGTCTACTCTCAAGGGTTGATAAAGGTACAAAAGAATAAAATGTTTATATATCACATTTTCAAATATTTATTATTCTCCATTTTACTCGATCTCCTAAACGGTTAAAGATACGACATCGCGGTTTTCACCAGTGAATTTTGCACTTCATTTTACAGAAAATAAGTCCTATAAGTCTACTCATAAGTGTTGATAAAGGTACAAACGAATAAAATATATATATATCAAATTTTAAAATATCTATTATTATCCATTTTACTTGATCTCCTAAACGGTTAAAGATAGGTCATCGCGGTTTTCACCAGTGGATTTAGCACCTCATTTTACATAAAATAAGTCATATAAGTCTACTGTCAAGAGTTGATAAAGGTACAAACGAATAAAATGTTTATATATCACATTTTCAAATATCTATTATTATCCATTTTACTTGATCTCCTAAACGGTTAAAAATAGGACATCGCGGTTTTCACCAGTGAATTTTGCACTTCATTTTACAGAAAATAAGTCCTATAAGTCTACTCTTAAGTGTTAATAAAGGTACAAACGAATAATATGTTTATATATCACATTTTCAATTATCTGTTATTCTCCATTGTACTCGATCTCCTAAACGGTTAAAGATAGGACATCGCGGTTTACACCAGTGGATTGAGCACTTTATTTTACATAATATAAGTTCTATAAGTCTACTCTCAAGGGTTGATATAGGTACAAAAGAATAAAATGAATATATATCACATTTTCAATTATCTGTTATTCTCCATTTAACTCGATCTCCTAAACCGTTACAGATAGGACATCGCGGTTTTCACAAGTGTATTTTGCACCTCATTTTACATAAAATAAGTCCTATAAGTCTACTCTCAAGAGTTGATAAAGGTACAAACGAATAAAATGTTTATATATCACATTTTCAAATATTTATTATTCTCCATTTTACTCGATCTCCTAAACGGTTAAAGATAGGACATCGTGGTTTTCACCAGTGGATTTAGCACCTCATTTTACATAAAATAAGTCATATAAGTCTACTCTCAAGGGTTGATAAAGGTACAAAGGAATAAAATGTTTATATTTCACATTTTCAAATATCAATTATTCTCCATTTTACTCGATCTCCTAAACGATTAAATATAGGACATCGCGGTTTTCCTTAATGGATTTAGCACCTCATTTTACATAAAAAAAGTCCTATAAGTCTACTATTAAGAGTTGATAAAGGTACAAACGAATAAAATGTTTATATATCACATTTTCAAATTTCTATTATTATCCATTTTACTTGATCTCCTAAACGGTTAAAGATAGGTCATCGCAATTTTCACCAGTAAATTAAGCACCTCATTTTACATAAAATAAGTCCTATAAGTCTACTCTCAAGGGTTGATAAAGGTACAAAAGAATAAAATGTTTATATATCACATTTTCAAATATTTATTATTCTCCATTTTACTCGATCTCCTAAACGGTTAAAGATACGACATCGCGGTTTTCACCAGTGAATTTTGCACTTCATTTTACAGAAAATAAGTCCTATAAGTCTACTCATAAGTGTTGATAAAGGTACAAACGAATAAAATATATATATATCAAATTTTAAAATATCTATTATTATCCATTTTACTTGATCTCCTAAACGGTTAAAAATAGGTCCTTGCAATTTTCACCAGTGGATTTAGCACCTCATTTTACATAAAATAAGTCCTATAGTCTGCTCTCAAGAGTTTATAAAGGTTCAAGCGAATAAAATGTTTATATATCACATTTTCAAATATCTATTATTCTCCATTTTACTCGATCTCCTAAACGGTTAAAGATAGGACATCGCGGTTTTCACCAGTGGATTTAGCATCTCATTTTACATAAAATAAGTCCTATAAGTCTACTCTCAAGAGTTGATAAAGGTACAAACGAATAAAATGTTTATATATCACATTTTCAAATATCAATTATTCTCCTGTTTACTCGATCTCCCAAACGCTTAAAGATAGAACATCGCGGTTTTCACCAGAGGATTTAACACCTCATTTTACATAAAATAACTCCTATAAGTCTACTGTCAAGAGTTGATAAAGGTACAAACGAATAAAATGTTTATATATCACATTTTCAAATATCTATTATTCTCCATTCTACTCGATCTCCTAAACGGTTAAAGATAGGACATCGCGGTTTTCACCAGTGGATTTAGCACCTCATTTTACATAATATAAGTTCTATAAGTCTACTCTCAAGGGTTGATAAAGGTACAAAAGAATAAAATGTTTATATATATCACATTTTCAATTATCTGTTATTCTCCATTTTACTCGATCTCCTAAACGGTCAAAGATAAGACATCGCGGTTTTCACCAGTGGATTTAGCACCTCATTTTACATAAAATAAGTTCTATAGCCAGCTCTCAAGAGTTGATAAAAGTAGAAACGAATAAAATGTTTATATATCACATTTTCAATTATCTGTTATTCTCCATTTAACTCGATCTCCTAAACCGTTACAGATAGGACATCGCGGTTTTCACCAGTGTATTTTGCACCTCATTTTACATAAAATAAGTCCTATAAGTCTACTCTCAAGAGTTGATAAAGGTACAAACGAATAAAATGTTTATATATCACATTTTCAAATATTTATTATTCTCCATTTTACTCGATCTCCTAAACGGTTAAAGATAGTACATCGCGGTTTGCACCAGTGGATTTAGCACCTCATTTTACATAAAATAAGTCATATAAGTCTACTCTCAGAAGTTGATAAAGGTACAAACGAATAAAATGTTTATATATCACATTTTCAAATATCTATTATTTTCCATTTTACTCGATCTCCTAAACGGTTAAAGATAGGATATCGCGGTTTTCACCAGTGGATTGAGCA
Organism: Silvanus unidentatus; assembly: GCA_963930825.1. Lineage (NCBI taxonomy): Eukaryota > Metazoa > Arthropoda > Insecta > Coleoptera > Silvanidae > Silvanus > Silvanus unidentatus. Next base: position 8,228,086 of record OZ005760.1, on the reverse strand, counting down.
CCTCATTTTACATAAAATAAGTTCTATAAGTCTACTCTCAGGAGTTGATAAAGGTACAAACGAATAAAATGTTTATATATCACATTTTCAAATATCATTATTCTCCATTTTACTCGATCTCTTAAACGGATAAGATAAGACATCGCGGTTCTCGCCAGTGGATTTTGCACCTCATTTTACATAAAATAAGTCATATAAGTCTACTCTCAAGGGTTGATAAAGGTACAAAGGAATAAAATGTTTATATTTCACATTTTCAAATATCAATTATTCTCCATTTTACTCGATCTCCTAAACAGTTAAAGATAGGACATCGCGGTTTTCCTTTATGGATTTAGCACCTCATTTTACATAAAATAAGTCCTATAGCCTGCTCTCAAGAGTTGATAAAGGTACAAACGAATAAAATGTTTATATATCACATTTTCAAATATCTATTATTATCCATTCTACTCGATCTCCTAAACGGTTAAAGATAGGACATCGCGGTTTTCACCAGTGGATTTAGCACCTCATTTTACATAATATAAGTTCTATAAGTCTACTCTCAAGGGTTGATAAAGGTACAAAAGAATAAAATGTATATATATATCACATTTTCAATTATCTGTTATTCTCCATTTTACTCGATCTCCTAAACGGTCAAAGATAAGACATCGCGGTTTTCACCAGTGGATTGAGCACTTTATTTTACATAAAATAAGTCCTATAAGTCTACTCTCAGGAGTTGATAAAGGTACAAACGAATAAAATGTTTATATATCACATTTTTAAATATCTATTATTATCCATTTTACATGATCTCCTAAACGGTTAAAGATAGGACATCGCAATTTTTACCAGTGAATTTAGCACCTCATTTTACATAAAATAAGTCCTATAAGTCTACTCTCAAAATTTGATAAAGGTACAAACGAATAAAATGTATGTATATCACATTTTCAAATATCTATTATTATCCATTTTACTTGATCTCCTAAACGGTTAAAGATAGGTCATCGCGGTTTTCACCAGTGGATTTAGCACCTCATTTTACATAAAATAAGTCATATAAGTCTACTGTCAAGAGTTGATAAAGGTACAAACGAATAAAATGTTTATATATCACATTTTCAAATATCTATTATTATCCATTTTACTTGATCTCCTAAACGGTTAAAAATAGGACATCGCGGTTTTCACCAGTGAATTTTGCACTTCATTTTACAGAAAATAAGTCCTATAAGTCTACTCTTAAGTGTTGATAAAGGTACAAACGAATAAAATGTTTATATATCACATTTTCAATTATCTGTTATTCTCCATTGTACTCGATCTCCTAAACGGTTAAAGATAGGACATCGCGGTTTGCACCAGTGGATTGAGCACTTTATTTTACATAATATAAGTTCTATAAGTCTACTCTCAAGGGTTGATATAGGTACAAGAGAATAAAATGTATATATATCACATTTTCAATTATCTGTTATTCTCCATTTAACTCGATCTCCTAAACCGTTACAGATAGGACATCGCGGTTTTCACCAGTGTATTTTGCACCTCATTTTACATAAAATAAGTCCTATAAGTCTACTCTCAAGAGTTGATAAAGGTACAAACGAATAAAATGTTTATATATCACATTTTCAAATATTTATTATTCTCCATTTTACTCGATCTCCTAAACGGTTAAAGATAGGACATCGCGGTTTGCACCAGTGGATTTAGCACCTCATTTTACATAAAATAAGTCATATAAGTCTACTCTCAGAAGTTGATAAAGGTACAAACGAATAAAATGTTTATATATCGCATTTTCAAATATCTATTATTTTCCATTTTACTCGATCTCCTAAACGGTTAAAGATAGGATATCGCGGTTTTCACCAGTGGATTGAGCACCTCATTTTACATAAAATAAGTTCTATAAGTCTACTCTCAGAAGTTGATAAAGGTACAAACGAATAAAATGTTTATATATCACATTTTCAAATATCATTATTCTCCATTTTACTCGATCTCCTAGACGGATAAGATAAGACATCGCGGTTTTCGCCAGTGGATTTTGCAACTCATTTTACATAAAATAAGTCATATAAGTCTACTCTCAAGGGTTGATAAAGGTACAAAGGAATAAAATGTTTATATTTCACATTTTCAAATATCAATTATTCTCCATTTTACTCGATCTCCTAAGCGGTTAAAGATAGGACATCGCGGTTTTCCTTTATGGATTTAGCACCTCATTTTACATAAAATAAGTCCTATAGCCTGCTCTCAAGAGTTGATAAAGGTACAAACGAATAAAATGTTTATATATCACATTTTCAAATATCATTATTCTCCATTTTACTCGATCTCCTAAACGGTTAAGATAAGACATCGCGGTTTTCGCCAGTGGATTTTGCACCTCATTTTACATAAAATAAGTCATATAAGTCTACTCTCAAGGGTTGATAAAGGTACAAAGGAATAAAATGTTTATATTTCACATTTTCAAATATCAATTATTCTCCATTTTACTCGATCTCCTAAACGGTTAAAGATAGGACATCGCGGTTTTCACCAGTGTATTTTGCACCTCATTTTACATAAAAAAAGTTTTATAAGTCTACTCTCAAGTGTTGGTAAAGGTACAAACGAATAAAATATATATATATCACATTTTCAAATATCTATTATTATCCATTTTACTTGATCTCCTAAACGGTTAAAAATAGGTCCTTGCAATTTTCACCAGTGGATTTAGCACCTTTTTACATAAAATAAGTCCTATAAGTCTACTCTCAGGAGTTGATAAAGGTACAAACGAATAAAATGTTTATATATCACATTTTCAAATATCATTATTCTCCATTTTACTCGATCTCCTAAACGGTTAAAGATAGGACATCGCGGTTTTCACCAGTGGATTTTGCACCTCATCTTACATAAAATAAGTCCTATAAGTCTACTCTCAGGAGTTGATAAAGGTACAAACGAATAAAATGTTTATATATCACATTTTCAAATATCAATTATTCTCCAATTTACTCGATTTCCTAAACGGTTAAAGATAGGACATCGTGGTTTTCACCAGTGGATTTAGCACCTCATTTTACATAAAATAAGCCCAATAAATCTTCTCTCAGGATTTGATAAAGGTACAAACGAATAAAATGTTTATATATCACATTTTCAAATATCATTATTCTCCATTTTACTCGATCTCCTAAACGGTTAAGATATGACATCGCGGTTTTCGCCAATGGATTTTGCACCTCATTTTACATAAAATAAGTCATTTAAGTCTACTCTCAAGGGTTGATAAAGGTACAAAGGAATAAAATGTTTATATTTCACATTTTCAAATATCAATAATTCTCCATTTTACTCGATCTCCTAAACGGTTAAAGATAGGACATCGCGGTTTTCCTTAATGGATTTAGCACCTCATTTTACATAAAAAAAGTCCTATAAGTCTACTCTCAGGAGTTGATAAAGGTACAAACGAATAAAATGTTTATATATCACATTTTCAAATATCTATTATTCTCCATTTTACTCGATCTCCTAAACGGTTATTGATAAGACATCGCGGTATTCACCAATGGATTTAGCACCTCATTTTACATAAAATAAGTCCTATAAGTCTACTCTCAAAAGTTGATAAAGTTACAAACGATTAAAATGTTTATATATCACATTTTCAAATATCTATTATTCTCCATTTTACTCGATCTTCTAAACGGTTAAAGATAGGACATTGTGGTTATCACCAGTGGATTTAGCACCTTATTTTACATAAAATAAGTACTATAAATCTACTCTCGAGAGTTGATAAAGGTACAAACGAATAAAATGTTTATATATCACATTTTTAAATATCTATTTTTTCCATTTTACTCGATCTCCAAACGGTTACAGATAGGACATCGCAATTTTCACCATTGGACACCTCATTTTACATAAAAAAAGTCCTATAAGTCTACTCTCAAGGGTTGATAAAGGTACAAAGGAATAAAATGTTTATATTTCACATTTTCAAATATCAATTATTCTCCATTTTACTCGATCTCCTAAACGGTTAAGATAAGACATCGCGGTTTTCGCCAGTGGATTTTGCACCTCATTTTACATAAAATAAGTCCTATAAGTCTACTCTCAAGGGTTGATAAAGGTACAAAGGAATAAAATGTTTATATTTCACATTTTCAAATATCAATTATTTTCCATTTTACTCGATCTCCTAAACGGTTAAAGATAGGACATCGCGGTTTTCCTTTATGGATTTAGCACCTCATTTTACATAAAATAATTCCTATAGCCTGCTCTCAAGAGTTGATAAAGGTACAAACGAATAAAATGTTTATATATCACATTTTCAAATATCATTATTCTCCATTTTACTCGATCTCCTAAACGGTTAAGATAAGACATCGCGATTTTCACCAGTGGATTTAGCATCTCATTTTACATAAAATAAGTCCTATAAGTCTACTCTCAAGAGTTGATAAAGGTACAAACGAATAAAATGTTTATATATCACATTTTCAAATATCAATTATTCTCCTGTTTACTCAATCTCCCAAACGCTTAAAGATAGAACATCGCGGTTTTCACCAGTGGATTTAACACCTCATTTTACATAAAATAACTCCTATAAGTCTACTGTCAAGAGTTGATAAAGGTACAAACGAATAAAATGTTTATATATCACATTTTCAAATATCTATTATTCTCCATTCTACTCGATCTCCTAAACGGTTAAAGATAGGACATCGCGGTTTTCACCAGTGGATTTAGCACCTCATTTTACATAATATAAGTTCTATAAGTCTACTCTCAAGGGTTGATAAAGGTACAAAAGAATAAAATGTATATATATATCACATTTTCAATTATCTGTTATTCTCCATTTTACTCGATCTCCTAAACGGTCAAAGATAAGACATCGCGGTTTTCACCAGTGGATTGAGCACTTTATTTTACATAAAATAAGTCCTATAAGTCTACTCTCAGGAGTTGATAAAGGTACAAACGAATAAAATGTTTATATATCACATTTTCAAATATCTATTATTATCCATTTTACATGATCTCCTAAACGGTTAAAGATAGGACATCGCAATTTTTACCAGTGAATTTAGCACCTCATTTTACATAAAATAAGTCCTATAAGTCTACTCTCAAAATTTGATAAAGGTACAAACGAATAAAATGTATGTATATCACATTTTCAAATATCTATTATTATCCATTTTACTTGATCTCCTAAACGGTTAAAGATAGGTCATCGCGGTTTTCACCAGTGGATTTAGCACCTCATTTTACATAAAATAAGTCATATAAGTCTACTGTCAAGAGTTGATAAAGGTACAAACGAATAAAATGTTTATATATCACATTTTTAAATATCTATTATTATCCATTTTACTTGATCTCCTAAACGGTTAAAAATAGGACATCGCGGTTTTCACCAGTGAATTTTGCACTTCATTTTACAGAAAATAAGTCCTATAAGTCTACTCTTAAGTGTTAATAAAGGTACAAACGAATAAAATGTTTATATATAACATTTTCAATTATCTGTTATTCTCCATTGTACTCGATCTCCTAAACGGTTAAAGATAGGACATCGCGGTTTACACCAGTGGATTGAGCACTTTATTTTACATAATATAAATTCTATAAGTCTACTCTCAAGGGTTGATATAGGTACAAAAGAATAAAATGAATATATATCACATTTTCAATTATCTGTTATTCTCCATTTAACTCGATCTCCTAAACCGTTACAGATAGGACATCGCGGTTTTCACCAGTGTATTTTGCACCTCATTTTACATAAAATAAGTCCTATAAGTCTACTCTCAAGAGTTGATAAAGGTACAAACGAATAAAATGTTTATATATCACATTTTCAAATATTTATTATTCTCCATTTTACTCGATCTCCTAAACGGTTAAAGATAGGACATCGCGGTTTGCACCAGTGGATTTAGCACCTCATTTTACATAAAATAAGTCATATAAGTCTACTCTCAGAAGTTGATAAAGGTACAAACGAATAAAATGTTTATATATCACATTTTCAAATATCTATTATTTTCCATTTTACTCGATCTCCTAAACGGTTAAAGAGAGGATATCGCGGTTTTCACCAGTGGATTGAGCACCTCATTTTACATAAAATAAGTTCTATAAGTCTACTCTCAGAAGTTGATAAAGGTACAAACGAATAAAATGTTTATATATCACATTTTCAAATATCATTATTCTCCATTTTACTCGATCTCCTAAACGGATAAGATAAGACATCGCGGTTTTCGCCAGTGGATTTTGCAACTCATTTTACATAAAATAAGTCATATAAGTCTACTCTCAAGGGTTGATAAAGGTACAAAGGAATAAAATGTTTATATTTCACATTTTCAAATATCAATTATTCTCCATTTTACTCGATCTCCTAAACGGTTAAAGATAGGACATCGCGGTTTACCTTTATGGATTTAGCACCTCATTTTACATAAAATAAGTCCTATAGCCTGCTCTCAAGATTTGATAAAGGTACAAACGAATAAAATGTTTATATATCACATTTTCAAATATCATTATTCTCCATTTTACTCGATCTCCTAAACGGTTAAGATAAGACATCGCGGTTTTCGCCAGTGGATTTTGCACCTCATTTTACATAAAATAAGTCATATAAGTCTACTCTCAAGGGTTGATAAAGGTACAAAGGAATAAAATGTTTATATTTCACATTTTCAAATATCAATTATTCTCCATTTTACTCGATCTCCTAAACGGTTAAAGATAGGACATCGCGGTTTACACCAGTGGATTGAGCACTTTATTTTACATAATATAAGTTCTATAAGTCTACTCTCAAGGGTTGATATAAGTACATAAGAATAAAATGTATATATATCACATTTTCAATTATCTGTTATTCTCCATTTAACTCGATCTCCTAAACGGTTAAAGATAGGACATCGCGGTTTACACCAGTGTATTTTGCACCTCATTTTACATAAAAAAAGTTCTATAAGTCTACTCTCAAGTGTTGGTAAAGGTACAAACGAATAAAATATATATATATCACATTTTCAAATATCTATTATTATCCATTTTACTTGATCTCCTAAACGGTTAAAAATAGGTCCTTGCAATTTTCACCAGTGGATTTAGCACCTTTTTACATAAAATAAGTCCTATAAGTCTACTCTCAGGAGTTGATAAAGGTACAAACGAATAAAATGTTTATATATCACATTTTCAAATATTTATTATTCTCCATTTTACTCGATCTCCTAAACGGTTAAAGATACGACATCGCGGTTTTCACCAGTGAATTTTGCACTTCATTTTACAGAAAATAAGTCCTATAAGTCTACTCATAAGTGTTGATAAAGGTACAAACGAATAAAATATATATATATCAAATTTTCAAATATCTATTATTATCCATTTTACTTGATCTCCTAAACGGTTAAAAATAGGTCCTTGCAATTTTCACCAGTGGATTTAGCACCTTTTTACATAAAATAAGTCCTATAAGTCTACTCTCAGGAGTTGATAAAGGTACAAACGAATAAAATGTTTATATATCACATTTTCAAATATTTATTATTCTCCATTTTACTCGATCTCCTAAACGGTTAAAGATACGACATCGCGGTTTACACCAGTGTATTTTGCACCTCATTTTACATAAAAAAAGTTCTATAAGTCTACTCTCAAGTGTTGGTAAAGGTACAAACGAATAAAATATATATATATCACATTTTCAATTATCTGTTATTCTCCATTTAACTCGATCTCCTAAACGGTTAAAGATAGGTCATCGCAATTTTCACCAGTAAATTAAGCACCTCATTTTACATAAAATAAGTCCTATAAGTCTACTCTCAAGGGTTGATAAAGGTACAAAAGAATAAAATGTTTATATATCACATTTTCAAATATTTATTATTCTCCATTTTACTCGATCTCCTAAACGGTTAAAGATACGACATCGCGGTTTTCACCAGTGAATTTTGCACTTCATTTTACAGAAAATAAGTCCTATAAGTCTACTCATAAGTGTTGATAAAGGTACAAACGAATAAAATATATATATATCAAATTTTAAAATATCTATTATTATCCATTTTACTTGATCTCCTAAACGGTTAAAAATAGGTCCTTGCAATTTTCACCAGTGGATTTAGCACCTCATTTTACATAAAATAAGTCCTATAGTCTGCTCTCAAGAGTTTATAAAGGTTCAAGCGAATAAAATGTTTATATATCACATTTTCAAATATCTATTATTCTCCATTTTACTCGATCTCCTAAACGGTTAAAGATAGGACATCGCGGTTTTCACCAGTGGATTTAGCATCTCATTTTACATAAAATAAGTCCTATAAGTCTACTCTCAAGAGTTGATAAAGGTACAAACGAATAAAATGTTTATATATCACATTTTCAAATATCAATTATTCTCCTGTTTACTCGATCTCCCAAACGCTTAAAGATAGAACATCGCGGTTTTCACCAGAGGATTTAACACCTCATTTTACATAAAATAACTCCTATAAGTCTACTGTCAAGAGTTGATAAAGGTACAAACGAATAAAATGTTTATATATCACATTTTCAAATATCTATTATTCTCCATTCTACTCGATCTCCTAAACGGTTAAAGATAGGACATCGCGGTTTTCACCAGTGGATTTAGCACCTCATTTTACATAATATAAGTTCTATAAGTCTACTCTCAAGGGTTGATAAAGGTACAAAAGAATAAAATGTTTATATATATCACATTTTCAATTATCTGTTATTCTCCATTTTACTCGATCTCCTAAACGGTCAAAGATAAGACATCGCGGTTTTCACCAGTGGATTTAGCACCTCATTTTACATAAAATAAGTTCTATAGCCAGCTCTCAAGAGTTGATAAAAGTAGAAACGAATAAAATGTTTATATATCACATTTTCAATTATCTGTTATTCTCCATTTAACTCGATCTCCTAAACCGTTACAGATAGGACATCGCGGTTTTCACCAGTGTATTTTGCACCTCATTTTACATAAAATAAGTCCTATAAGTCTACTCTCAAGAGTTGATAAAGGTACAAACGAATAAAATGTTTATATATCACATTTTCAAATATTTATTATTCTCCATTTTACTCGATCTCCTAAACGGTTAAAGATACGACATCGCGGTTTTCACCAGTGAATTTTGCACTTCATTTTACAGAAAATAAGTCCTATAAGTCTACTCATAAGTGTTGATAAAGGTACAAACGAATAAAATATATATATATCAAATTTTAAAATATCTATTATTATCCATTTTACTTGATCTCCTAAACGGTTAAAAATAGGTCCTTGCAATTTTCACCAGTGGATTTAGCACCTCATTTTACATAAAATAAGTCCTATAGTCTGCTCTCAAGAGTTTATAAAGGTTCAAGCGAATAAAATGTTTATATATCACATTTTCAAATATCTATTATTCTCCATTTTACTCGATCTCCTAAACGGTTAAAGATAGGACATCGCAGTTTTCACCAGTGGATTTAGCATCTCATTTTACATAAAATAAGTCCTATAAGTCTACTCTCAAGAGTTGATAAAGGTACAAACGAATAAAATGTTTATATATCACATTTTCAAATATCAATTATTCTCCTGTTTACTCGATCTCCCAAACGCTTAAAGATAGAACATCGCGGTTTTCACCAGAGGATTTAACACCTCATTTTTCATAAAATAACTCCTATAAGTCTACTGTCAAGAGTTGATAAAGGTACAAACGAATAAAATGTTTATATATCACATTTTCAAATATCAATTATTCTCCTGTTTACTCAATCTTCCAAACGCTTAAAGATAGAACATCGCGGTTTTCACCAGTGGATTTAACACCTCATTTTACATAAAATAACTCCTATAAGTCTACTGTCAAGAGTTGATAAAGGTACAAACGAATAAAATGTTTATATATCACATTTTCAAATATCTATTATTCTCCATTCTACTCGATCTCCTAAACGGTTAAAGATAGGACATCGCGGTTTTCACCAGTGGATTTAGCACCTCATTTTACATAATATAAGTTCTATAAGTCTACTCTCAAGGGTTGATAAAGGTACAAAAGAATAAAATGTATATATATATCACATTTTCAATTATCTGTTATTCTCCATTTTACTCGATCTCCTAAACGGTCAAAGATAAGACATCGCGGTTTTCACCAGTGGATTGAGCACTTTATTTTACATAAAATAAGTCCTATAAGTCTACTCTCAGGAGTCGATAAAGGTACAAACGAATAAAATGTTTATATATCACATTTTCAAATATCTATTATTATCCATTTTACTTGATCTCCTAAACGGTTAAAAATAGGACATCGCGGTTTTCACCAGTGAATTTTGCACTTCATTTTACAGAAAATAAGTCCTATAAGTCTACTCTTAAGTGTTAATAAAGGTACAAACGAATAAAATGTTTATATATCACATTTTCAATTATCTGTTATTCTCCATTGTACTCGATCTCCTAAACGGTTAAAGATAGGACATCGCGGTTTACACCAGTGGATTGAGCACTTTATTTTACATAATATAAGTTCTATAAGTCTACTCTCAAGGGTTGATATAGGTACAAAAGAATAAAATGAATATATATCACATTTTCAATTATCTGTTATTCTCCATTTAACTCGATCTCCTAAACCGTTACAGATAGGACATCGCGGTTTTCACCAGTGTATTTTGCACCTCATTTTACATAAAATAAGTCCTATAAGTCTACTCTCAAGAGTTGATAAAGGTACAAACGAATAAAATGTTTATATATCACATTTTCAAATATTTATTATTCTCCATTTTACTCGATCTCCTAAACGGTTAAAGATAGGACATCGTGGTTTTCACCAGTGGATTTAGCACCTCATTTTACATAAAATAAGTCATATAAGTCTACTCTCAAGGGTTGATAAAGGTACAAAGGAATAAAATGTTTATATTTCACATTTCCAAATATCAATTATTCTCCATTTTACTCGATCTCCTAAACGATTAAATATAGGACATCGCGGTTTTCCTTAATGGATTTAGCACCTCATTTTACATAAAAAAAGTCCTATAAGTCTACTCTTAAGAGTTGATAAAGGTACAAACGAATAAAATGTTTATATATCACATTTTCAAATTTCTATTATTATCCATTTTACTTGATCTCCTAAACGGTTAAAGATAGGTCATCGCAATTTTCACCAGTAAATTAAGCACCTCATTTTACATAAAATAAGTCCTATAAGTCTACTCTCAAGGGTTGATAAAGGTACAAAAGAATAAAATGTTTATATATCACATTTTCAAATATTTATTATTCTCCATTTTACTCGATCTCCTAAACGGTTAAAGTTACGACATCGCGGTTTTCACCAGTGAATTTTGCACTTCATTTTACAGAAAATAAGTCCTATAAGTCTACTCATAAGTGTTGATAAAGGTACAAACGAATAAAATATATATATATCAAATTTTAAAATATCTATTATTATCCATTTTACTTGATCTCCTAAACGGTTAAAAATAGGTCCTTGCAATTTTCACCAGTGGATTTAGCACCTCATTTTACATAAAATAAGTCCTATAGTCTGCTCTCAAGAGTTTATAAAGGTTCAAGCGAATAAAATGTTTATATATCACATTTTCAAATATCTATTATTCTCCATTTTACTCGATCTCCTAAACGGTTAAAGATAGGACATCGCGGTTTTCACCAGTGGATTTAGCATCTCATTTTACATAAAATAAGTCCTATAAGTCTACTCTCAAGAGTTGATAAAGGTACAAACGAATAAAATGTTTATATATCACATTTTCAAATATCAATTATTCTCCTGTTTACTCGATCTCCCAAACGCTTAAAGATAGAACATCGCGGTTTTCACCAGAGGATTTAACACCTCATTTTACATAAAATAACTCCTATAAGTCTACTGTCAAGAGTTGATAAAGGTACAAACGAATAAAATGTTTATATATCACATTTTCAAATATCTATTATTCTCCATTCTACTCGATCTCCTAAACGGTTAAAGATAGGACATCGCGGTTTTCACCAGTGGATTTAGCACCTCATTTTATATAATATAAGTTCTATAAGTCTACTCTCAAGGGTTGATAAAGGTACAAAAGAATAAAATGTTTATATATATCACATTTTCAATTATCTGTTATTCTCCATTTTACTCGATCTCCTAAACGGTCAAAGATAAGACATCGCGGTTTTCACCAGTGGATTTAGCACCTCATTTTACATAAAATAAGTTCTATAGCCAGCTCTCAAGAGTTGATAAAAGTAGAAACGAATAAAATGTTTATATATCACATTTTCAATTATCTGTTATTCTCCATTTAACTCGATCTCCTAAACCGTTACAGATAGGACATCGCGGTTTTCACCAGTGTATTTTGCACCTCATTTTACATAAAATAAGTCCTATAAGTCTACTCTCAAGAGTTGATAAAGGTACAAACGAATAAAATGTTTATATATCACATTTTCAAATATTTATTATTCTCCATTTTACTCGATCTCCTAAACGGTTAAAGATAGTACATCGCGGTTTGCACCAGTGGATTTAGCACCTCATTTTACATAAAATAAGTCATATAAGTCTACTCTCAGAAGTTGATAAAGGTACAAACGAATAAAATGTTTATATATCACATTTTCAAATATCTATTATTTTCCATTTTACTCGATCTCCTAAACGGTTAAAGATAGGATATCGCGGTTTTCACCAGTGGATTGAGCACCTCATTTTACATAAAATAAGTTCTATAAGTCTACTCTCAGGAGTCGATAAAGGTACAAACGAATAAAATGTTTATATATCACATTTTCAAATATCTATTATTATCCATTTTACTTGATCTCCTAAACGGTTAAAAATAGGACATCGCGGTTTTCACCAGTGAATTTTGCACTTCATTTTACAGAAAATAAGTCCTATAAGTCTACTGTCAAGAGTTGATAAAGGTACAAACGAATAAAATGTTTATATATCACATTTTCAAATATCTATTATTCTCCATTCTACTCGATCTCCTAAACGGTTAAAGATAGGACATCGCGGTTTTCACCAGTGGATTTAGCACCTCATTTTACATAATATAAGTTCTATAAGTCTACTCTCAAGGGTTGATAAAGGTACAAAAGAATAAAATGTATATATATATCACATTTTCAATTATCTGTTATTCTCCATTTTACTCGATCTCCTAAACGGTCAAAGATAAGACATCGCGGTTTTCACCAGTGGATTGAGCACTTTATTTTACATAAAATAAGTCCTATAAGTCTACTCTCAGGAGTCGATAAAGGTACAAACGAATAAAATGTTTATATATCACATTTTCAAATATCTATTATTATCCATTTTACTTGATCTCCTAAACGGTTAAAAATAGGACATCGCGGTTTTCACCAGTGAATTTTGCACTTCATTTTACAGAAAATAAGTCCTATAAGTCTACTCTTAAGTGTTAATAAAGGTACAAACGAATAAAATGTTTATATATCACATTTTCAATTATCTGTTATTCTCCATTGTACTCGATCTCCTAAACGGTTAAAGATAGGACATCGCGGTTTACACCAGTGGATTGAGCACTTTATTTTACATAATATAAGTTCTATAAGTCTACTCTCAAGGGTTGATATAGGTACAAAAGAATAAAATGAATATATATCACATTTTCAATTATCTGTTATTCTCCATTTAACTCGATCTCCTAAACCGTTACAGATAGGACATCGCGGTTTTCACCAGTGTATTTTGCACCTCATTTTACATAAAATAAGTCCTATAAGTCTACTCTCAAGAGTTGATAAAGGTACAAACGAATAAAATGTTTATATATCACATTTTCAAATATTTATTATTCTCCATTTTACTCGATCTCCTAAACGGTTAAAGATAGGACATCGTGGTTTTCACCAGTGGATTTAGCACCTCATTTTACATAAAATAAGTCATATAAGTCTACTCTCAAGGGTTGATAAAGGTACAAAGGAATAAAATGTTTATATTTCACATTTCCAAATATCAATTATTCTCCATTTTACTCGATCTCCTAAACGATTAAATATAGGACATCGCGGTTTTCCTTAATGGATTTAGCACCTCATTTTACATAAAAAAAGTCCTATAAGTCTACTCTTAAGAGTTGATAAAGGTACAAACGAATAAAATGTTTATATATCACATTTTCAAATTTCTATTATTATCCATTTTACTTGATCTCCTAAACGGTTAAAGATAGGTCATCGCAATTTTCACCAGTAAATTAAGCACCTCATTTTACATAAAATAAGTCCTATAAGTCTACTCTCAAGGGTTGATAAAGGTACAAAAGAATAAAATGTTTATATATCACATTTTCAAATATTTATTATTCTCCATTTTACTCGATCTCCTAAACGGTTAAAGTTACGACATCGCGGTTTTCACCAATGAATTTTGCACTTCATTTTACAGAAAATAAGTCCTATAAGTCTACTCATAAGTGTTGATAAAGGTACAAACGAATAAAATATATATATATCAAATTTTAAAATATCTATTATTATCCATTTTACTTGATCTCCTAAACGGTTAAAAATAGGTCCTTGCAATTTTCACCAGTGGATTTAGCACCTCATTTTACATAAAATAAGTCCTATAGTCTGCTCTCAAGAGTTTATAAAGGTTCAAGCGAATAAAATGTTTATATATCACATTTTCAAATATCTATTATTCTCCATTTTACTCGATCTCCTAAACGGTTAAAGATAGGACATCGCGGTTTTCACCAGTGGATTTAGCATCTCATTTTACATAAAATAAGTCCTATAAGTCTACTCTCAAGAGTTGATAAAGGTACAAACGAATAAAATGTTTATATATCACATTTTCAAATATCAATTATTCTCCTGTTTACTCGATCTCCCAAACGCTTAAAGATAGAACATCGCGGTTTTCACCAGAGGATTTAACACCTCATTTTACATAAAATAACTCCTATAAGTCTACTGTCAAGAGTTGATAAAGGTACAAACGAATAAAATGTTTATATATCACATTTTCAAATATCTATTATTCTCCATTCTACTCGATCTCCTAAACGGTTAAAGATAGGACATCGCGGTTTTCACCAGTGGATTTAGCACCTCATTTTATATAATATAAGTTCTATAAGTCTACTCTCAAGGGTTGATAAAGGTACAAAAGAATAAAATGTTTATATATATCACATTTTCAATTATCTGTTATTCTCCATTTTACTCGATCTCCTAAACGGTCAAAGATAAGACATCGCGGTTTTCACCAGTGGATTTAGCACCTCATTTTACATAAAATAAGTTCTATAGCCAGCTCTCAAGAGTTGATAAAAGTAGAAACGAATAAAATGTTTATATATCACATTTTCAATTATCTGTTATTCTCCATTTAACTCGATCTCCTAAACCGTTACAGATAGGACATCGCGGTTTTCACCAGTGTATTTTGCACCTCATTTTACATAAAATAAGTCCTATAAGTCTACTCTCAAGAGTTGATAAAGGTACAAACGAATAAAATGTTTATATATCACATTTTCAAATATTTATTATTCTCCATTTTACTCGATCTCCTAAACGGTTAAAGATAGTACATCGCGGTTTGCACCAGTGGATTTAGCACCTCATTTTACATAAAATAAGTCATATAAGTCTACTCTCAGAAGTTGATAAAGGTACAAACGAATAAAATGTTTATATATCACATTTTCAAATATCTATTATTTTCCATTTTACTCGATCTCCTAAACGGTTAAAGATAGGATATCGCGGTTTTCACCAGTGGATTGAGCACCTCATTTTACATAAAATAAGTTCTATAAGTCTACTCTCAGGAGTTGATAAAGGTACAAACGAATAAAATGTTTATATATCACATTTTCAAATATCATTATTCTCCATTTTACTCGATCTCTTAAACGGATAAGATAAGACATCGCGGTTCTCGCCAGTGGATTTTGCACCTCATTTTACATAAAATAAGTCATATAAGTCTACTCTCAAGGGTTGATAAAGGTACAAAGGAATAAAATGTTTATATTTCACATTTTCAAATATCAATTATTCTCCATTTTACTCGATCTCCTAAACAGTTAAAGATAGGACATCGCGGTTTTCCTTTATGGATTTAGCACCTCATTTTACATAAAATAAGTCCTATAGCCTGCTCTCAAGAGTTGATAAAGGTACAAACGAATAAAATGTTTATATATCACATTTTCAAATATCTATTATTCTCCATTCTACTCGATCTCCTAAACGGTTAAAGATAGGACATCGCGGTTTTCACCAGTGGATTTAGCACCTCATTTTACATAATATAAGTTCTATAAGTCTACTCTCAAGGGTTGATAAAGGTACAAAAGAATAAAATGTATATATATATCACATTTTCAATTATCTGTTATTCTCCATTTTACTCGATCTCCTAAACGGTCAAAGATAAGACATCGCGGTTTTCACCAGTGGATTGAGCACTTTATTTTACATAAAATAAGTCCTATAAGTCTACTCTCAGGAGTTGATAAAGGTACAAACGAATAAAATGTTTATATATCACATTTTTAAATATCTATTATTATCCATTTTACATGATCTCCTAAACGGTTAAAGATAGGACATCGCAATTTTTACCAGTGAATTTAGCACCTCATTTTACATAAAATAAGTCCTATAAGTCTACTCTCAAAATTTGATAAAGGTACAAACGAATAAAATGTATGTATATCACATTTTCAAATATCTATTATTATCCATTTTACTTGATCTCCTAAACGGTTAAAGATAGGTCATCGCGGTTTTCACCAGTGGATTTAGCACCTCATTTTACATAAAATAAGTCATATAAGTCTACTGTCAAGAGTTGATAAAGGTACAAACGAATAAAATGTTTATATATCACATTTTCAAATATCTATTATTATCCATTTTACTTGATCTCCTAAACGGTTAAAAATAGGACATCGCGGTTTTCACCAGTGAATTTTGCACTTCATTTTACAGAAAATAAGTCCTATAAGTCTACTCTTAAGTGTTGATAAAGGTACAAACGAATAAAATGTTTATATATCACATTTTCAATTATCTGTTATTCTCCATTGTACTCGATCTCCTAAACGGTTAAAGATAGGACATCGCGGTTTGCACCAGTGGATTGAGCACTTTATTTTACATAATATAAGTTCTATAAGTCTACTCTCAAGGGTTGATATAGGTACAAGAGAATAAAATGTATATATATCACATTTTCAATTATCTGTTATTCTCCATTTAACTCGATCTCCTAAACCGTTACAGATAGGACATCGCGGTTTTCACCAGTGTATTTTGCACCTCATTTTACATAAAATAAGTCCTATAAGTCTACTCTCAAGAGTTGATAAAGGTACAAACGAATAAAATGTTTATATATCACATTTTCAAATATTTATTATTCTCCATTTTACTCGATCTCCTAAACGGTTAAAGATAGGACATCGCGGTTTGCACCAGTGGATTTAGCACCTCATTTTACATAAAATAAGTCATATAAGTCTACTCTCAGAAGTTGATAAAGGTACAAACGAATAAAATGTTTATATTTCACATTTCCAAATATCAATTATTCTCCATTTTACTCGATCTCCTAAACGATTAAATATAGGACATCGCGGTTTTCCTTAATGGATTTAGCACCTCATTTTACATAAAAAAAGTCCTATAAGTCTACTCTTAAGAGTTGATAAAGGTACAAACGAATAAAATGTTTATATATCACATTTTCAAATTTCTATTATTATCCATTTTACTTGATCTCCTAAACGGTTAAAGATAGGTCATCGCAATTTTCACCAGTAAATTAAGCACCTCATTTTACATAAAATAAGTCCTATAAGTCTACTCTCAAGGGTTGATAAAGGTACAAAAGAATAAAATGTTTATATATCACATTTTCAAATATTTATTATTCTCCATTTTACTCGATCTCCTAAACGGTTAAAGTTACGACATCGCGGTTTTCACCAGTGAATTTTGCACTTCATTTTACAGAAAATAAGTCCTATAAGTCTACTCATAAGTGTTGATAAAGGTACAAACGAATAAAATATATATATATCAAATTTTAAAATATCTATTATTATCCATTTTACTTGATCTCCTAAACGGTTAAAAATAGGTCCTTGCAATTTTCACCAGTGGATTTAGCACCTCATTTTACATAAAATAAGTCCTATAGTCTGCTCTCAAGAGTTTATAAAGGTTCAAGCGAATAAAATGTTTATATATCACATTTTCAAATATCTATTATTCTCCATTTTACTCGATCTCCTAAACGGTTAAAGATAGGACATCGCGGTTTTCACCAGTGGATTTAGCATCTCATTTTACATAAAATAAGTCCTATAAGTCTACTCTCAAGAGTTGATAAAGGTACAAACGAATAAAATGTTTATATATCACATTTTCAAATATCAATTATTCTCCTGTTTACTCGATCTCCCAAACGCTTAAAGATAGAACATCGCGGTTTTCACCAGAGGATTTAACACCTCATTTTACATAAAATAACTCCTATAAGTCTACTGTCAAGAGTTGATAAAGGTACAAACGAATAAAATGTTTATATATCACATTTTCAAATATCTATTATTCTCCATTCTACTCGATCTCCTAAACGGTTAAAGATAGGACATCGCGGTTTTCACCAGTGGATTTAGCACCTCATTTTATATAATATAAGTTCTATAAGTCTACTCTCAAGGGTTGATAAAGGTACAAAAGAATAAAATGTTTATATATATCACATTTTCAATTATCTGTTATTCTCCATTTTACTCGATCTCCTAAACGGTCAAAGATAAGACATCGCGGTTTTCACCAGTGGATTTAGCACCTCATTTTACATAAAATAAGTTCTATAGCCAGCTCTCAAGAGTTGATAAAAGTAGAAACGAATAAAATGTTTATATATCACATTTTCAATTATCTGTTATTCTCCATTTAACTCGATCTCCTAAACCGTTACAGATAGGACATCGCGGTTTTCACCAGTGTATTTTGCACCTCATTTTACATAAAATAAGTCCTATAAGTCTACTCTCAAGAGTTGATAAAGGTACAAACGAATAAAATGTTTATATATCACATTTTCAAATATTTATTATTCTCCATTTTACTCGATCTCCTAAACGGTTAAAGATAGTACATCGCGGTTTGCACCAGTGGATTTAGCACCTCATTTTACATAAAATAAGTCATATAAGTCTACTCTCAGAAGTTGATAAAGGTACAAACGAATAAAATGTTTATATATCACATTTTCAAATATCTATTATTTTCCATTTTACTCGATCTCCTAAACGGTTAAAGATAGGATATCGCGGTTTTCACCAGTGGATTGAGCACCTCATTTTACATAAAATAAGTTCTATAAGTCTACTCTCAGGAGTTGATAAAGGTACAAACGAATAAAATGTTTATATATCACATTTTCAAATATCATTATTCTCCATTTTACTCGATCTCTTAAACGGATAAGATAAGACATCGCGGTTCTCGCCAGTGGATTTTGCACCTCATTTTACATAAAATAAGTCATATAAGTCTACTCTCAAGGGTTGATAAAGGTACAAAGGAATAAAATGTTTATATTTCACATTTTCAAATATCAATTATTCTCCATTTTACTCGATCTCCTAAACAGTTAAAGATAGGACATCGCGGTTTTCCTTTATGGATTTAGCACCTCATTTTACATAAAATAAGTCCTATAGCCTGCTCTCAAGAGTTGATAAAGGTACAAACGAATAAAATGTTTATATATCACATTTTCAAATATCTATTATTCTCCATTCTACTCGATCTCCTAAACGGTTAAAGATAGGACATCGCGGTTTTCACCAGTGGATTTAGCACCTCATTTTACATAATATAAGTTCTATAAGTCTACTCTCAAGGGTTGATAAAGGTACAAAAGAATAAAATGTATATATATATCACATTTTCAATTATCTGTTATTCTCCATTTTACTCGATCTCCTAAACGGTCAAAGATAAGACATCGCGGTTTTCACCAGTGGATTGAGCACTTTATTTTACATAAAATAAGTCCTATAAGTCTACTCTCAGGAGTTGATAAAGGTACAAACGAATAAAATGTTTATATATCACATTTTTAAATATCTATTATTATCCATTTTACATGATCTCCTAAACGGTTAAAGATAGGACATCGCAATTTTTACCAGTGAATTTAGCACCTCATTTTACATAAAATAAGTCCTATAAGTCTACTCTCAAAATTTGATAAAGGTACAAACGAATAAAATGTATGTATATCACATTTTCAAATATCTATTATTATCCATTTTACTTGATCTCCTAAACGGTTAAAGATAGGTCATCGCGGTTTTCACCAGTGGATTTAGCACCTCATTTTACATAAAATAAGTCATATAAGTCTACTGTCAAGAGTTGATAAAGGTACAAACGAATAAAATGTTTATATATCACATTTTCAAATATCTATTATTATCCATTTTACTTGATCTCCTAAACGGTTAAAAATAGGACATCGCGGTTTTCACCAGTGAATTTTGCACTTCATTTTACAGAAAATAAGTCCTATAAGTCTACTCTTAAGTGTTGATAAAGGTACAAACGAATAAAATGTTTATATATCACATTTTCAATTATCTGTTATTCTCCATTGTACTCGATCTCCTAAACGGTTAAAGATAGGACATCGCGGTTTGCACCAGTGGATTGAGCACTTTATTTTACATAATATAAGTTCTATAAGTCTACTCTCAAGGGTTGATATAGGTACAAGAGAATAAAATGTATATATATCACATTTTCAATTATCTGTTATTCTCCATTTAACTCGATCTCCTAAACCGTTACAGATAGGACATCGCGGTTTTCACCAGTGTATTTTGCACCTCATTTTACATAAAATAAGTCCTATAAGTCTACTCTCAAGAGTTGATAAAGGTACAAACGAATAAAATGTTTATATATCACATTTTCAAATATTTATTATTCTCCATTTTACTCGATCTCCTAAACGGTTAAAGATAGGACATCGCGGTTTGCACCAGTGGATTTAGCACCTCATTTTACATAAAATAAGTCATATAAGTCTACTCTCAGAAGTTGATAAAGGTACAAACGAATAAAATGTTTATATATCGCATTTTCAAATATCTATTATTTTCCATTTTACTCGATCTCCTAAACGGTTAAAGATAGGATATCGCGGTTTTCACCAGTGGATTGAGCACCTCATTTTACATAAAATAAGTTCTATAAGTCTACTCTCAGAAGTTGATAAAGGTACAAACGAATAAAATGTTTATATATCACATTTTCAAATATCATTATTCTCCATTTTACTCGATCTCCTAGACGGATAAGATAAGACATCGCGGTTTTCGCCAGTGGATTTTGCAACTCATTTTACATAAAATAAGTCATATAAGTCTACTCTCAAGGGTTGATAAAGGTACAAAGGAATAAAATGTTTATATTTCACATTTTCAAATATCAATTATTCTCCATTTTACTCGATCTCCTAAGCGGTTAAAGATAGGACATCGCGGTTTTCCTTTATGGATTTAGCACCTCATTTTACATAAAATAAGTCCTATAGCCTGCTCTCAAGAGTTGATAAAGGTACAAACGAATAAAATGTTTATATATCACATTTTCAAATATCATTATTCTCCATTTTACTCGATCTCCTAAACGGTTAAGATAAGACATCGCGGTTTTCGCCAGTGGATTTTGCACCTCATTTTACATAAAATAAGTCATATAAGTCTACTCTCAAGGGTTGATAAAGGTACAAAGGAATAAAATGTTTATATTTCACATTTTCAAATATCAATTATTCTCCATTTTACTCGATCTCCTAAACGGTTAAAGATAGGACATCGCGGTTTTCACCAGTGTATTTTGCACCTCATTTTACATAAAAAAAGTTTTATAAGTCTACTCTCAAGTGTTGGTAAAGGTACAAACGAATAAAATATATATATATCACATTTTCAAATATCTATTATTATCCATTTTACTTGATCTCCTAAACGGTTAAAAATAGGTCCTTGCAATTTTCACCAGTGGATTTAGCACCTTTTTACATAAAATAAGTCCTATAAGTCTACTCTCAGGAGTTGATAAAGGTACAAACGAATAAAATGTTTATATATCACATTTTCAAATATCATTATTCTCCATTTTACTCGATCTCCTAAACGGTTAAAGATAGGACATCGCGGTTTTCACCAGTGGATTTTGCACCTCATCTTACATAAAATAAGTCCTATAAGTCTACTCTCAGGAGTTGATAAAGGTACAAACGAATAAAATGTTTATATATCACATTTTCAAATATCAATTATTCTCCATTTTACTCGATTTCCTAAACGGTTAAAGATAGGACATCGTGGTTTTCACCAGTGGATTTAGCACCTCATTTTACATAAAATAAGCCCAATAAATCTTCTCTCAGGATTTGATAAAGGTACAAACGAATAAAATGTTTATATATCACATTTTCAAATATCATTATTCTCCATTTTACTCGATCTCCTAAACGGTTAAGATATGACATCGCGGTTTTCGCCAATGGATTTTGCACCTCATTTTACATAAAATAAGTCATTTAAGTCTACTCTCAAGGGTTGATAAAGGTACAAAGGAATAAAATGTTTATATTTCACATTTTCAAATATCAATAATTCTCCATTTTACTCGATCTCCTAAACGGTTAAAGATAGGACATCGCGGTTTTCCTTAATGGATTTAGCACCTCATTTTACATAAAAAAAGTCCTATAAGTCTACTCTCAGGAGTTGATAAAGGTACAAACGAATAAAATGTTTATATATCACATTTTCAAATATCTATTATTCTCCATTTTACTCGATCTCCTAAACGGTTATTGATAAGACATCGCGGTATTCACCAATGGATTTAGCACCTCATTTTACATAAAATAAGTCCTATAAGTCTACTCTCAAAAGTTGATAAAGTTACAAACGATTAAAATGTTTATATATCACATTTTCAAATATCTATTATTCTCCATTTTACTCGATCTTCTAAACGGTTAAAGATAGGACATTGTGGTTATCACCAGTGGATTTAGCACCTTATTTTACATAAAATAAGTACTATAAATCTACTCTCGAGAGTTGATAAAGGTACAAACGAATAAAATGTTTATATATCACATTTTTAAATATCTATTTTTTCCATTTTACTCGATCTCCAAACGGTTACAGATAGGACATCGCAATTTTCACCATTGGACACCTCATTTTACATAAAAAAAGTCCTATAAGTCTACTCTCAAGGGTTGATAAAGGTACAAAGGAATAAAATGTTTATATTTCACATTTTCAAATATCAATTATTCTCCATTTTACTCGATCTCCTAAACGGTTAAGATAAGACATCGCGGTTTTCGCCAGTGGATTTTGCACCTCATTTTACATAAAATAAGTCCTATAAGTCTACTCTCAAGGGTTGATAAAGGTACAAAGGAATAAAATGTTTATATTTCACATTTTCAAATATCAATTATTCTCCATTTTACTCGATCTCCTAAACGGTTAAAGATAGGACATCGCGGTTTTCCTTTATGGATTTAGCACCTCATTTTACATAAAATAATTCCTATAGCCTGCTCTCAAGAGTTGATAAAGGTACAAACGAATAAAATGTTTATATATCACATTTTCAAATATCATTATTCTCCATTTTACTCGATCTCCTAAACGGTTAAGATAAGACATCGCGATTTTCACCAGTGGATTTAGCATCTCATTTTACATAAAATAAGTCCTATAAGTCTACTCTCAAGAGTTGATAAAGGTACAAACGAATAAAATGTTTATATATCACATTTTCAAATATCAATTATTCTCCTGTTTACTCAATCTCCCAAACGCTTAAAGATAGAACATCGCGGTTTTCACCAGTGGATTTAACACCTCATTTTACATAAAATAACTCCTATAAGTCTACTGTCAAGAGTTGATAAAGGTACAAACGAATAAAATGTTTATATATCACATTTTCAAATATCTATTATTCTCCATTCTACTCGATCTCCTAAACGGTTAAAGATAGGACATCGCGGTTTTCACCAGTGGATTTAGCACCTCATTTTACATAATATAAGTTCTATAAGTCTACTCTCAAGGGTTGATAAAGGTACAAAAGAATAAAATGTATATATATATCACATTTTCAATTATCTGTTATTCTCCATTTTACTCGATCTCCTAAACGGTCAAAGATAAGACATCGCGGTTTTCACCAGTGGATTGAGCACTTTATTTTACATAAAATAAGTCCTATAAGTCTACTCTCAGGAGTTGATAAAGGTACAAACGAATAAAATGTTTATATATCACATTTTCAAATATCTATTATTATCCATTTTACATGATCTCCTAAACGGTTAAAGATAGGACATCGCAATTTTTACCAGTGAATTTAGCACCTCATTTTACATAAAATAAGTCCTATAAGTCTACTCTCAAAATTTGATAAAGGTACAAACGAATAAAATGTATGTATATCACATTTTCAAATATCTATTATTATCCATTTTACTTGATCTCCTAAACGGTTAAAGATAGGTCATCGCGGTTTTCACCAGTGGATTTAGCACCTCATTTTACATAAAATAAGTTCTATAAGTCTACTCTCAGAAGTTGATAAAGGTACAAACGAATAAAATGTTTATATATCACATTTTCAAATATCTATTATTTTCCATTTTACTCGATCTCCTAAACGGTTAAAGAGAGGATATCGCGGTTTTCACCAGTGGATTGAGCACCTCATTTTACATAAAATAAGTTCTATAAGTCTACTCTCAGAAGTTGATAAAGGTACAAACGAATAAAATGTTTATATATCACATTTTCAAATATCATTATTCTCCATTTTACTCGATCTCCTAAACGGATAAGATAAGACATCGCGGTTTTCGCCAGTGGATTTTGCAACTCATTTTACATAAAATAAGTCATATAAGTCTACTCTCAAGGGTTGATAAAGGTACAAAGGAATAAAATGTTTATATTTCACATTTTCAAATATCAATTATTCTCCATTTTACTCGATCTCCTAAACGGTTAAAGATAGGACATCGCGGTTTACCTTTATGGATTTAGCACCTCATTTTACATAAAATAAGTCCTATAGCCTGCTCTCAAGAGTTGATAAAGGTACAAACGAATAAAATGTTTATATATCACATTTTCAAATATCATTATTCTCCATTTTACTCGATCTCCTAAACGGTTAAGATAAGACATCGCGGTTTTCGCCAGTGGATTTTGCACCTCATTTTACATAAAATAAGTCATATAAGTCTACTCTCAAGGGTTGATAAAGGTACAAAGGAATAAAATGTTTATATTTCACATTTTCAAATATCAATTATTCTCCATTTTACTCGATCTCCTAAACGGTTAAAGATAGGACATCGCGGTTTACACCAGTGGATTGAGCACTTTATTTTACATAATATAAGTTCTATAAGTCTACTCTCAAGGGTTGATATAAGTACATAAGAATAAAATGTATATATATCACATTTTCAATTATCTGTTATTCTCCATTTAACTCGATCTCCTAAACGGTTAAAGATAGGACATCGCGGTTTACACCAGTGTATTTTGCACCTCATTTTACATAAAAAAAGTTCTATAAGTCTACTCTCAAGTGTTGGTAAAGGTACAAACGAATAAAATATATATATATCACATTTTCAAATATCTATTATTATCCATTTTACTTGATCTCCTAAACGGTTAAAAATAGGTCCTTGCAATTTTCACCAGTGGATTTAGCACCTTTTTACATAAAATAAGTCCTATAAGTCTACTCTCAGGAGTTGATAAAGGTACAAACGAATAAAATGTTTATATATCACATTTTCAAATATCATTATTCTCCATTTTACTCGATCTCCTAAACGGTTAAAGATAGGACATCGCGGTTTTCACCAGTGGATTTTGCACCTCATTTTACATAAAATAAGTCCTATAAGTCTACTCTCAAGGGTTGATAAAGGTACAAAGGAATAAAATGTTTATATTTCACATTTTCAAATATCAATTATTCTCCATTTTACTCGATCTCCTAAACGGTTAAAGATAGGACATCGTGGTTTTCACCAGTGGATTTAGCACCTCATTTTACATAAAATAAGCCCAATAAATCTTCTCTCAGGAGTTGATAAAGGTACAAACGAATAAAATGTTTATATATCACATTTTCAAATATCATTATTCTCCATTTTACTCGATCTCCTAAACGGTTAAGATATGACATCGCGGTTTTCGCCAGTGGATTTTGCACCTCATTTTACATAAAATAAGTCATTTAAGTCTACTCTCAAGGGTTGATAAAGGTACAAAGGAATAAAATGTTTATATATCACATTTTCAAATATCTATTATTCTCCATTTTACTCGATCTTCTAAACGGTTAAAGATAGGACATCGCGGTTTACACCAGTGGATTTTGCACTTTATTTTACAGAAAATAAGTCCTATAAGTCTACTCTCAAGTGTTGGTAAAGGTACAAACGAATAAAATATATATATATATATCACATTTTCAAATATCTATTATTATCCATTTTACTTGATCTCCTAAACGGTTAAAAATAGGTCTTTGCAATTTTCACCAGTGGATTTAGCACCTTATTTTACATAAAATAAGTCCTATAGTCTGCTCACAAGAGTCTATAAAGGTTCAAGCGAATAAAATGTTTATATATAACATTTTCAAATATCTATTATTCTCCATTTTACTCGATCTCCTAAACGGTTAATGATAAGACATCGCGGTTTTCACCAATGGATTTAGCACCTCATTTTACATAAAATAAGTCCTATAAGTCTACTCTCAAAAGTTGATAAAGGTACAAACGATTAAAATGTTTATATATCACATTTTCAAATATCTATTATTCTCCATTTTACTCGATCTCCTAAACGGTTAATGATAAGACATCGCGGTATTCACCAATGGATTTAGCACCTCATTTTACATAAAATAAGTCCTATAAGTCTACCCTCAAAAGTTGATAAAGGTACAAACGATTAAAATGTTTATATATCACATTTTCAAATATCTATTATTCTCCATTTTACTTGATCTCCTAAACGGTTAAAAATAGGTCTTTGCAAATTTCACCAGTGGATTTAGCACCTTATTTTACATAAAATAAGTCCTATAGTCTGCTCACAAGAGTCTATAAAGGTTCAAGCGAATAAAATGTTTATATATCACATTTTCAAATATCTATTATTCTCCATTTTACTCGATCTCCTAAACGGTTAAAGATTGGACATTGCGGTTTTTACCAGTGGATTTAGCACCTCATTTTACATAAAATAAGTCCTATAAGTCTACTCTCAGAAGTTGATAAAGGTACAAAAGAATAAAATGTTTATATATCACATTTTCAAATATCATTATTCTCCATTTTACTCGATCACCTAAACGGATAAGATAAGACATCGCGGTTTTCGCCAGTGGATTTTGCACCTCATTTTACATAAAATAAGTCATATAAGTCTACTCTCAAGGGTTGATAAAGGTACAAAGGAATAAAATGTTTATATTTCACATTTTCAAATATCAATTATTCTCCATTTTACTCGATCTCCTAAACGGTTAAAGATAGGTCATCGCGGTTTTCTTTAATGGATTTAGCACCTCATTTTACATAAAAAAGTCCTATAAGTCTACTCTCAGGAGTTGATAAAGGTACAAACGAATAATATGTTTATACAGGGTGTTTCAGCTAAGAGCAGCAAAATTTTAATGGCAGATTCTCGAGGCCAAACCAAGTCGAAAACCCTATATTCATTTTGCTCGGAAACGCTTCCTAACGGAGATATAGGCCATCAAAATTCTTGAAAAAAAATTGAATTTTTTAAATATCTTCTAACTGTAATAAGTTGGAATAACCAAACTTGGCACACCTACTTAGGTCATTGTGGACTATGTTTCTGTAAAATATCAGAAAAATCGGCCACTCCCAATATGGTTTTTTGACAAGGGGGCGGCTTTCCATCTTTGTTTTTTTATATAATGGTTGTAAATTTATCACTTTTTTTAGGTCTATTTGATGCCAAATTTAATAAGGAAACTTTTTTGTCTCTTGGATTTTTTTCGTACGACGCACCGTTTTTGAGAAAAATGCAATTTTATTTGAACTCGTCAAGATTTTTCGAAAATTTCGTAACTTTAGTGGTCCATAACTTTTTAGTTTATGAACCGAAAAATTTAAAAAAATTACTCCAAGATCACCATAGGCTACATACTATAATTTTTTAAAAATTTTTGTTAAAATTTTGTTTTAACATACCGAAGAAGTTCATGGCCTCTATTTCCTCAAAGAGACATTTCCAAGAAAAATCCAATGAGTTTTCGACTAATGGTGACCCACCGAATCTGCCATTAAAATTTTGCTGCTCTTAGCTGAAACACCCTGTATATCACATTTTCAAATATCTATTATTCTCCATTTTACTCGATCTCCTAAACGGTTAATGATAAGACATCGCGGTTTTCACCAGTGGATTTTGCACCTCATTTTACAGAAAATAAGTCCTATAAGTCTACTCTCAAGTGTTGGTAAAGGTACAAACGAATAAAATATATATATATCACATTTTCAAATATCTATTATTATCCATTTTACTTGATCCCCTAAACGGTTAAAAATTGGTCCTTGCAATTTTCACCAGTGGATTTAGCACCTCATTTTACATAAAATAAGTCCTATAAGTCTACTCTCAGGAGTTGATAAAGGAACAAACGAATAAAATGTTTATATATCACATTTTCAAATATCATTATTCTCCATTTTACTCGATCTCCTAAACGGTTAAAGATAGGGCATTGCGGTTTTCACCAGTGGATTTTGCACCTCATTTTACATAAAATAAGCCCTATAAGTCTACTCTCAAGGGTTGATAAAGGTACAAAGGAATAAAATGTTTATATTTCACATTTTCAAATATCAATTATTCTCCATTTTACTCGATCTCCTAAACGGTTAAAGATAGGACATCGCGGTTTTCCTTAATGGATTTAGCACCTCATTTTACATAAAAAAGTCCTATAAGTCTACTGTCAGGAGTTGATAAAGGTACAATCGAATAAAATGTTTATATATCACATTTTCAAATATCTATTATTCTCCATTTTACTCGATCTCCTAAACGGTTAATGATAAGACATCGCGGTATTCACCAATGGATTTAGCACCTCATTTTACATAAAATAAGTCCTATAAGTCTACCCACAAAAGTTGATAAAGGTACAAACGATTAAAATGTTTATATATCACATTTTCAAATATCTATTATTCTCCATTTTACTCGATCTTCTAAACGGTTAAAGATAGGACATTGTAGTTTTTACCAGTGGATTTAGCACCTTATTTTACATAAAATAAGTACTATAAATCTACTCTCAAGAGTTGATAAAGGTTCAAACGAATAAAATGTTTATATCACATTTTTAAATATATATTATTCTCCATTTTACTCGATCTCCTAAACGGTTACAGATAGGACATCGCGGTTTTCACCAGCGGATTTAGCACCTCATTTTACATAAAATATGTCCTATAAGTCTACTTTTAAGTGTTGATAAAGGTAAAAACGAATAAAATGTTTATATATCACATTTACAAATATCTATTTTTTCCATTTTACTCGATCTCCAAACGGTTACAGATAGGACATCGCGGTTTTCACCATTGGACACCTCATTTTACATAAAATAAGTCATATAAGTCTACTCTCAGGAGTTGATAAAGATACAAACGAATAAAATGTTTATATATCACATTTTCAAATATCTATTTTCCATTTTACTCGATCTCCTAAACGGATAAAGATAGGACATCGCGGTTTTCACCAGTGGATTGAGCACCTCATTTTACATAAAAAAGTCCTATAAGTCTACTCTCAGGAGTTGATAAAGGTACAAACGAATAAAATCTTTATATATCACATTTTCAAATATCTATTATTCTCCATTTTACTCGATCTCCTAAACGGTTAATGATAAGACATCGCGGTTTTCACCAATGGATTTAGCACCTCATTTTACATAAAATAAGTCCTATAAGTCTACTCTCAAAAGTTGATAAAGGTACAAACGATTAAAATGTTTATATATCACATTTTCAAATATCTATTATTCTCCATTTTACTCGATCTTCTAAACGGTTAAAGATAGGACATCGCGGTTTACACCAGTGGATTTTGCACTTTATTTTACAGAAAATAAGTCCTATAAGTCTACTCTCAAGTGTTGGTAAAGGTACAAACGAATAAAATATATATATATCACATTTTCAAATATCTATTATTATCCATTTTACTTGATCTCCTAAACGGTTAAAAATAGGTCCTTGCAATTTTCACCAGTGGATTTAGCACCTTATTTTACATAAAATAAGTCCTATAGTCTGCTCACAAGAGTCTATAAAGGTTCAAGCGAATAAAATGTTTATATATCACATTTTCAAATATCTATTATTCTCCATTTTACTCGATCTCCTAAACGGTTAAAGATTGGACATTGCGGTTTTTACCAGTGGATTTAGCACCTCATTTTACATAAAATAAGTCCTATAAGTCTACTCTCAGAAGTTGATAAAGGTACAAAAGAATAAAATGTTTATATACCACATTTTCAAATATCTATTATTGTCCATTTTACTCGATCTCCTTAACGGTTAAAGATAGGACATCGCGGTTTTCACCAGTGGATTTAGCATCTCATTTTACATAAAATAAGTCCTATAAGTCTACTCTCAAGAGTTGATAAAGGTACAAACGAATAAAATGTTTATATATCACATTTTCAAATATCAATTATTCTCCTGTTTACTCGATCTCCTAAACGCTTAAAGATAGGACATCGCGGTTTTCACCAGAGGATTTAACACCTCATTTTACATAAAATATGTCCTATAAGTCTACTCCTAAGAGTTGATAAAGGTACAAACGAATAAAATGTTTATATATCACATTTTCAAATATCTATTATTATCCATTTTACTTGATCTCCTAAACTGTTAAAGATAGGTCATCGCAATTTTCACCAGTGAATTTAGCACCTCATTTTACATAAAATAAGTCCTATAAGTCTACTCTCAAAATTTGATAAAGGTACAAACGAATAAAATGTATGTATATCACATTTTCAAATATCTATTATTTTCCTTTTTACTCGATCTCCTAAACGGTTAGAGATAGGACATCGCAATTTTCACCAGTGGATTAAGCACCTCATTTTACATAAAATTAGTCCTATAAGTCTACTGTCAAGAGTTGATAAAGGTACAAACGAATAAAATGTTTATATATCACATTTTCAAATATCTATTATTCTCCAATGTACTCGATCTCCTAAACGGTTAAAGATAGGACATCGTGGTTTTCACCAGTGGATTTAGCACCTCATTTTACATAAAAAAAGTCCTATAGTCTGCTCTCAAGAGTTTATAAAGGTTCAAGCCAATAAAATGTTTATATATCACATTTTCAAATATCTATTATTCTCCATTTTACTCGATCTCCTAAACGGTTAAAGATTGGACATCGCGGTTTTCACCAGTGGATTTAGCACCTCATTTTACATAATATAAGTTCTATAAGTCTACTCTCAAGGGTTGATAAAGGTACAAAAGAATAAAATGTATATGTATATATATCACATTTTCAATTATCTGTTATTCTCCATTTTACTCGATCTCCTAAACGGTCAAGGATAAGACATCGCGGTTTTCACCAGTGGATTTAGCACCTCATTTTACATAATATAAGTTCTATAAGTCTACTCTCAAGGGTTGATAAAGGTACAAAAGGATAAAATGTATATATATATCACATTTTCAATTATCTGTTATTCTCCATTTTACTCGATCTCCTAAACGGTCAAAGATAAGACATCGCGGT
Organism: Silvanus unidentatus; assembly: GCA_963930825.1. Lineage (NCBI taxonomy): Eukaryota > Metazoa > Arthropoda > Insecta > Coleoptera > Silvanidae > Silvanus > Silvanus unidentatus. Next base: position 8,196,001 of record OZ005760.1, on the reverse strand, counting down.
TTTCACCAGTGGATTGAGCACCTCATTTTACATAAAATAAGTTCTATAAGTCTACTCTCAGGAGTTGATAAAGGTACAAACGAATAAAATGTTTATAAATCACATTTTCAAATATTTATTATTCTCCATTTTACTCGATCTCCTAAACGGTTAAAGATAGGACATCGCGGATTGCACCAGTGGATTTAGCACCTCATTTTACATAAAATAAGTCATATAAGTCTACGCTCAGAAGTTGATAAAGGTACATACGAATAAAATGTTTATATATCACATTTTCAAATATCTATTATTTTCCATTTTACTCGATCTCCTAAACGGTTAAAGATAGGATATCGCGGTTTTCACCAGTGGATTGAGCATCTCATTTTACATAAAATAAGTTCTATAAGTCTACTCTCAGGAGTTGATAAAGGTTCAAACGAATAAAATGTTTATATATCACATTTTCAAATATCATTATTCTCCATTTTACTCGATCTCCTAAACGGTTAAGATAAGACATCGCGGTTTTCGCCAGTAGATTTTGCACCTCATTTTACATAAAATAAGTCATATAAGTCTACTCTCAAGGGTTGATAAAGGTACAAAGGAATAAAATGTTTATATTTCACATTTTCAAATATCAATTATTCTCCATTTTACTCGATCTCCTAAACGGTTAAAGATTGGACATCGCGGTTTTCCTTTATGGATTTAGCACCTCATTTTACATAAAAAAGTCCTATAAGTCTACTCTCAAGGGTTGATAATGGTACAAAAGAATAAAATGTATAAATATCACAATTTCAATTATCTGTTATTCTCCATTTTACTCGATCTCCTAAACGGTTAAAGATAGGACATCGCGGTTTTCACCAGTGGATTTAGCACCTCATTTTACATAAAATAAGTCCTATAAGTCTACTCTCAAAAGTTGATAAAGGTACAAACGATTAAAATGTTTATATATCACATTTTCAAATATCTATTATTCTCCATTTCACTCGATCTTCTAAACGGTTAAAGATAGGACATCGCGGATTTCATTAGTGGATTTTGCACTTCATTTTACAGAAAATAAGTCCTATAAGTCTACTCTCAAGTGTTGGTAAAGTTAGAAACGAATAATATATATATATATCACATTTTCAAATATCTATTATTATCCATTTTACTTGATCTCCTAAACGGTTAAAAATAGGTCCTTGCAATTTTCACCAGTGGATTTAGCACCTCATTTTACATAAAATAAGTCCTATAGTCTGCTCTCAAGAGTTTATAAAGGTTCAAGCGAATAAAATGTTTATATATCACATTTTCAAATATCTATTATTCTCCATTTTACTCGATCTCCTAAACGGTTAAAGATTGGACATTGCGGTTTTTACCAGTGGATTTAGCACCTTATTTTACATAAAATAAGTCCTATAGTCTGCTCTCAAGAGTTGATAAAGGAACAAACGAATAAAATGTTTATATATCACATTTTCAAATATCTATTATTCTCCATTTTACTCGATCTCCTAAACGGTTAAAGATAGGACATCGCGGTTTTCACCAGTGGATTTAGCTCCTCATTTTACATAATATAAGTTCTATAAGTCTACTCTCAAGGGTTGATAAAGGTACAAAAGAATAAAATGTATATATATCACATTTTCAACTATCTGTTATTCTACATTTTACTCGATCTCCTAAACGGTTAAAGTTAAGACATCGCGGATTTCACCAGTGGATTTAGCACCTCATTTTACATAATATAAGTTCTATAAGTCTACTCTCAAGGGTTGATAAAGGTACAAGAGAATAAAATGTATATATATCACATTTTCAACTATCTGTTATTCTCCATTTTACTCGATCTCCTAAACGGTTAAAGATAAGACATTGCGGTTTTCACCAGTGGATTTAGCACCTCATTTTACATAAAATAAGCCCTATAAGTCTACTCTCAAGAGTTGATAAAAGTACAAACGAATAAAATGTACATAAATCACATTTTCAAATATCTATTATTCTCCACTTTACTCAATCTCCTAAAAGGTTAAAGATAGGACATCGCGGTTTTCACCAGTGGATTTAGCACCTTATTTTACATAATATAAGTTCTATAAGTCTACTCTCTAGGGTTGATAAAGGTACAAAAGAATAAAATGTTTATATATCACATTTTCAAATATCTATTATTCTCCATTGTACTCAATCTCCTAAACGGTTAAAGATAGGTCATCGCAATTTTCACCAGTTAATTTAGCACCTCATTTTACATAAAATAAGTCCTATAAGTCTACTCTGAAAATTTGATAAAGGTACAAACGAATAAAATGTTTATATATCACATTTTCAAATATCTATTATTATCCATTTTACTTGATTTCCTAAACGGTTAAAGATAGGTCATCGCAATTTTCACCAGTGGATTTAGCACCTAATTTTACATAAAATAAGTCATATAAGTCTACTGTCAAGAGTTGATAAAGGTACAAACGAATAAAATGTTTATATATCACATTTTCAAATATCTATTATTCTCCATTGTACTCGATCTCCTAAACGGTTAAAGATAGGACATCGCGGTTTTCACCAGTGGATTAAGCACCTTATTTTACATAAAATAAGTCTTATAAGTCTATTCTCAAGAGTTGATAAAGGTACAAACGAATAAAGTGTATATAAATCACATTTTCAAATATCTATTATTCTCCACTTTACTCAATCTCCTAAAAGGTTAAAGATAGGACATCGCGGTTTTCACCAGTGGATTTAGCACCTTATTTTACATAATATAAGTTCTATAAGTCTACTCTCAAGGGTTGATAAAGGTACAAAAGAATAAAATGTTTTTATATCACATTTTCAAATATCTATTATTCTCCATTGTACTCGATCTCCTAAACGGTTAAAGAAAGGACATCGCGGTTTTCACCAGTGGATTGAGCACTTTATTTTACATAAAATAAGTCCTATAAGTCTACTCTCAGGAGTTGATAAAGGTACAAACGAATAAAATGTTTATATATCACATTTTCAAATATCATTATTCTCCATTTTACTCGATCTCCTAAACGGTTAAGATAAGACATCGCGGTTTTCGCCAGTGGATTTTGCACCTCATGTTACATAAAATAAGTCATATAAGTCTACTCTCAAGGGTTGATAAAGGTACAAAGGAATAAAATGTTTATATTTCACATTTTCAAATATCAATTATTCTCCATTTTACTCGATCTCCTAAACGGTTAAAGATAGGACATCGCGGTTTTCCTTAATGGATTTAGCACCTCATTTTACATAAAAAAAGTCCTATAAGTCTACTCTTAAGAGTTGATAAAGGTACAAACGAATAAAATGTTTATATATCACATTTTCAAATATCTATTATTATCCATTTTACTTGATCTCCTAAACGGTTAAAGATAGGTCATCGCAATTTTCACCAGTGAATTAAGCACCTCATTTTACATAAAATAAGTCCTATAAGTCTACTCTCAAAATTTGATAAAGGTACAAACGAATAAAGTGTATGTATATCACATTTTCAAATATCTATTATTATCCATTTTACTTGATCTCCTAAACGGTTAAAGATAGGTCATCGCGGTTTTCACCAGTGGATTTAGCACCTCATTTTACATAAAATAAGTCATATAAGTCTACTGTCATGAGTTGATAAAGGTACAAACGAATAAAATGTTTATATATCACATTTTCAAATATCTATTATTCTCCATTGTACTCGATCTCCTAAACGGTTAAAGATAGGACATCGCGGATTTCACCAGTGGATTGAGCACTTTATTTTACATAAAATAAGTCCTATAAGTCTACTCTCAGAAGTTGATAAAGATACAAACGAATAAAATGTTTATATATCACATTTTCAAATATCTATTATTTTCCATTTTACTCGATCTCCTAAACGGTTACAGATTGGACATCGCGGTTTTCACCAGTGGATTGAGCACCTCATTTTACATAAAAAAGTCCTATAAGTCTACTCTCAGGAGTTGATAAAGGTACAAACGAATAAAATCTTTATATATCACATTTTCAAATATCTATTATTCTCCATTTTACTCGATCTCCTAAACGGTTAATGATAAGACATCGCGGTTTTCACCAATGGATTTAGCACCTCATTTTACATAAAATAAGTCCTATAAGTCTACTCTCAAAAGTTGACAAAGGTACAAACGATTAAAATGTTTATATATCACATTTTCAAATATCTATTATTCTCCATTTTACTCGATCTTCTAAACGGTTAAAGATAGGACATCGCGGTTTACACCAGTGGATTTTGCACTTTATTTTACAGAAAATAAGTCCTATAAGTCTGTTCTCAAGTGTTGGTAAAGGTACAAACGAATAAAATATATCACATTTTCAAATATCTATTATTATCCATTTTACTCGATCTCCTAAACGGTTAAAGATAAGACATTGCGGTTTTCACCAGTGGATTTAGCACCTCATTTTACATAAAAAAAGTTCTATAGTCTGCTCTCAAGAGTTTATAAAGGTTCAAGCCAATATAATGTTTATATATCACATTTTCAAATATCTATTATTCTCCATTTTACTCGATCTCCTAAACGGTTAAAGATTGGACATCGCGGTTTTCACCAGTGGATTTAGCACCTCATTTTACATAATATAAGTTCTATAAGTCTACTCTCAAGGGTTGATAAAGGTACAAAAGAATAAAATGTATATATATATCACATTTTCAATTATCTGTTATTCTCCATTTTACTCGATCTCCTAAACGGTCAAGGATAAAACATCGCGGTTTTCACCAGTGGATTTAGCACCTCATTTTACATAATATAAGTTCTATAAGTCTACTCCCAAGGGTTGATAAAGGTACAAAAGAATAAAATGTATATATATATCACATTTTCAATTATCTGTTATTCTCCATTTTACTCGATCTCCTAAACGGTCAAAGATAAGACATCGCGGTTTTCACCAGTGGATTGAGCACCTCATTTTACATAAAATAAGTTCTATAAGTCTACTCTCAGGAGTTGATAAAGGTACAAACGAATAAAATGTATATAAATCACATTTTCAAATATTTATTATTCTCCATTTTACTCGATCTCCTAAACGGTTAAAGATAGGACATCGCGGATTGCACCAGTGGATTTAGCACCTCATTTTACATAAAATAAGTCATATAAGTCTACTCTCAGAAGTTGATAAAGGTACAAACGAATAAAATGTTTATATATCACATTTTCAAATATCTATTATTTTCCATTTTACTCGATCTCCTAAACGGTTAATGATAGGATATCGCGGTTTTCACCAGTGGATTGAGCATCTCATTTTACATAAAATAAGTTCTATAAGTCTACTCTCAGGAGTTGATAAAGGTACAAACGAATAAAATGTTTATATATCACATTTTCAAATATCATTATTCTCCATTTTACTCGATCTCCTAAACGGTTAAGATAAGACATCGCGGTTTTCGCCAGTAGATTTTGCACCTCATTTTACATAAAATAAGTCATATAAGTCTACTCTCAAGGGTTGATAAAGGTACAAAGGAATAAAATGTTTATATTTCACATTTTCAAATATCAATTATTCTCCATTTTACTCGATCTCCTAAACGGTTAAAGATAGGACATCGCGGTTTTCCTTAATGGATTTAGCACCTCATTTTACATAAAAATAGTCCTATAAGTCTACTCTTAAGAGTTGAAAAAGGTACAAACGAATAAAATGTTTATATATCACATTTTCAAATATCTATTATTATCCATTTTACTTGATCTCCTAAACGGTTAAAGATAGGTCATCGCAATTTTCACCAGTGAATTTAGCACCTCATTTTACATAAAATAAGTCCTATAGTCTGCTCTCAAGAGTTTATAAAGGTTCAAGCGAATAAAATGTTTATATATCACATTTTCAAATATCTATTATTCTCCATTTTACTCGATCTCCTAAACGGTTAAAGATAGGACATCGCGGTTTTCACCAGTGGATTTAGCACCTCATTTTACATAATATAAGTTCTATAAGTCTACTCTCAAGGGTTGATAATGGTACAAAAGAATAAAATGTATAAATATCACAATTTCAATTATCTGTTATTCTCCATTTTACTCGATCTCCTAAACGGTTAAAGATAGGACATCGCGGTTTTCACCAGTGGATTTTGCACCTCATTTTACATAATATAAGTTCTATAAGTCTACTCTCAAGGGTTGATATAGGTACAAAAGAATAAAATGTATATATATCACATTTTCAATTATCTGTTATTCTCCATTTAACTCGATCTCCTAAACGGTTAAAGATAGGACATCGCGGTTTGCACCAGTGGATTTAGCACCTCATTTTACATAAAATAAGTCATATAAGTCTACTCTCAGAAGTTGATAAAGGTACAAACGAATAAAATGTTTATATATCACATTTTCAAATATCTATTATTTTCCATTTTACTCGATCTCCTAAACGGTTAAAGATATTATATCGCGGTTTTCACCAGTGGGTTGAGCACCTCATTTTACATAAAATAAGATCTATAAGTCTACTCTCAGGAGTTGATAAAGGTACAAACGAATAAAATGTTTATATATCACATTTTCAAATATCATTATTCTCCATTTTACTCGATTTCCTAAACGGATAAGATAAGACATGGCGGTTTTCGCCAGTGGATTTTGCACCTCATTTTACATAAAATAAGTCATATAAGTCTACTCTCAAGGGTTGATAAAGGTACAAAGGAATAAAATGTTTATATTTCACATTTTCAAATATCAATTATTCTCCATTTTACTCGATCTCCTAAACGGTTAAAGATTGGACATCGCGGTTTTCCTTTATGGATTTAGCACCTCATTTACATAAAAAAAGTCCTATAAGTCTACTCTCAGGAGTTGATAAAGGTACAAACGAATAAAATATTTATATATCACATTTTCAAATATCTATTATTCTCCATTTTACTCGATCTCCTAAACGGTTAATGATAAGACATCGCGGTTTTCACCAATGGATTTAGCACCTCATTTTACATAAAATAAGTCCTATAAGTCTACTCTCAAAAGTTGATAAAGGTACAAACGATTAAAATGTTTATATATCACATTTTCAAATATCTATTATTCTCCATTTCACTCGATCTTCTAAACGGTTAAAGATAGGACATCGCGGATTTCACCAGTGGATTTTGCACTTCATTTTACAGATAATAAGTCCTATAATTCTACTCTCAAGTGTTGGTAAAGTTAGAAACGAATAATATATATATATATATATCACATTTTCAAATATCTATTATTATCCATTTTACTTGATCTCCTAAACGGTTAAAAATAGGTCCTTGCAATTTTCACCAGTGGATTTAGCACCTCATTTTACATAAAATAAGTCCTATAGTCTGCTCTCAAGAGTTTATAAAGGTTCAAGCGAATAAAATGTTTATATATCACATTTTCAAATATCTATTATTCTCCATTTTACTCGATCTCCTAAACGGTTAAAGATTGGACATTGAGGTTTTTACCAGTGGATTTAGCACCTCATTTTACATAAAATAAGTCCTATAAGTCTACTCTCAGAAGTTGATAAAGGTACAAAAGAATAAAATGTTTATATACCACATTTTCAAATATCTATTATTGTCCATTTTACTCGATCTCCTAAACGGTTAAAGATAGGACATCGCGGTTTTCACCAGTGGATTTAGCATCTCATTTTACATAAAATAAGTCCTATAAGTCTACTCTCAAGAGTTGATAAAGGTACAAACGAATAAAATGTTTATATATCACATTTTCAAATATCAATTATTCTCCTGTTTACTCGATCTCCTAAACGCTTAAAGATAGGACATCGCGGTTTTCACCAGTGGATTTAACACCTCATTTTACATAAAATAAGTCCTATAAGTCTACTCCTAAGAGTTGATAAAGGTACAAACGAATAAAATGTTTATATATCACATTTTCAAATATCATTATTCTCCATTTTACTCGATCTCCTAAACGGTTAAGATAAGACATCGCGGTTTTCGCCAGTAGATTTTGCACCTCATTTTACATAAAATAAGTCATATAAGTCTTCTCTCAAGGGTTGATAAAGGTACAAAGGATTAAAATGTTTATATTTCACATTTTCAAATATCAATTATTCTCCATTTTACTCGATCTCCTAAACGGTTAAAGATAGGACATCGCGGTTTTCCATAATGGATTTAGCACCTCATTTTACATAAAAAAAGTCCTATAAGTCTACTCTTAAGAGTTGATAAAGGTACAAACGAATAAAATGTTTATATATCACATTTTCAAATATCTATTATTATCCATTTTACTTGATCTCCTAAACGGTTAAAGATAGGTCATCGCAATTTTCACCAGTGAATTTAGCACCTCATTTTACATAAAATAAGTCCTATAGTCTGCTCTCAAGAGTTTATAAAGGTTCAAGCGAATAAAATGTTTATATATCACATTTTCAAATATCTATTATTCTCCATTTTACTCGATCTCCTAAACGGTTAAAGATTGGACATCGAGGTTTTCACCAGTGGATTTAGCACCTCATTTTACATAATATAAGTTCTATAAGTCTACTCTCAAGGGTTGATAAAGGTACAAAAGAATAAAATGTATATATATATCACATTTTCAATTATCTGTTATTCTCCATTTTACTCGATCTCCTAAACGGTCAAGGATAAGGCATCGCGGTTTTCACCAGTGGATTTAGCACCTCATTTTACATAATATAAGTTCTATAAGTCTACTCTCAAGGGTTGATAAAGGTACAAAAGAATAAAATGTATATATATATCACATTTTCAATTATCTGTTATTCTCCATTTTACTCGATCTCCTAAACGGTCAAAGATAAGACATCGCGGTTTTCACCAGTGGATTGAGCACCTCATTTTACATAAAATAAGTTCTATAAGTCTACTCTCAGGAGTTGATAAAGGTACAAACGAATAAAATGTATATAAATCACATTTTCAAATATTTATTATTCTCCATTTTACTCGATCTCCTAAACGGTTAAAGATAGGACATCGCGGATTGCACCAGTGGATTTAGCACCTCATTTTACATAAAATAAGTCATATAAGTCTACTCTCAGAAGTTGATAAAGGTACAAACGAATAAAATGTTTATATATCACATTTTCAAATATCTATTATTTTCCATTTTACTCGATCTCCTAAACGGTTAATGATAGGATATCGCGGTTTTCACCAGTGGATTGAGCATCTCATTTTACATAAAATAAGTTCTATAAGTCTACTCTCAGGAGTTGATAAAGGTACAAACGAATAAAATGTTTATATATCACATTTTCAAATATCATTATTCTCCATTTTACTCGATCTCCTAAACTAAGATAAGACATCGCGGTTTTCGCCAGTAGATTTTGCACCTCATTTTACATAAAATAAGTCATATAAGTCTACTCTCAAGGGTTGATAAAGGTACAAAGGAATAAAATGTTTATATTTCACATTTTCAAATATCAATTATTCTCCATTTTACTCGATCTCCTAAACGGTTAAAGATAGGACATCGCGGTTTTCCTTAATGGATTTAGCACCTCATTTTACATAAAAAAAGTCCTATAAGTCTACTCTTAAGAGTTGAAAAAGGTACAAACGAATAAAATGTTTATATATCACATTTTCAAATATCTATTATTATCCATTTTACTTGATCTCCTAAACGGTTAAAGATAGGTCATCGCAATTTTCACCAGTGAATTTAGCACCTCATTTTACATAAAATAAGTCCTATAGTCTGCTCTCAAGAGTTTATAAAGGTTCAAGCGAATAAAATGTTTATATATCACATTTTCAAATATCTATTATTCTCCATTTTACTCGATCTCCTAAACGGTTAAAGATAGGACATCGCGGTTTTCACCAGTGGATTTAGCACCTCATTTTACATAATATAAGTTCTATAAGTCTACTCTCAAGGGTTGATAATGGTACAAAAGAATAAAATGTATAAATATCACAATTTCAATTATCTGTTATTCTCCATTTTACTCGATCTCCTAAACGGTTAAAGATAGGACATCGCGGTTTTCACCAGTGGATTTTGCACCTCATTTTACATAATATAAGTTCTATAAGTCTACTCTCAAGGGTTGATATAGGTACAAAAGAATAAAATGTATAAATATCACATTTTCAAATATCTATTATTCTCCATTTTACTCGATCTCCTAAACGGTTAAAGATAGGACATCGCGGATTTCACCAGTGGATTTTGCACTTCATTTTACAGATAATAAGTCCTATAATTCTACTCTCAAGTGTTGGTAAAGTTAGAAACGAATAATATATATATATATATATATCACATTTTCAAATATCTATTATTATCCATTTTACTTGATCTCCTAAACGGTTAAAAATAGGTCCTTGCAATTTTCACCAGTGGATTTAGCACCTCATTTTACATAAAATAAGTCCTATAGTCTGCTCTCAAGAGTTTATAAAGGTTCAAGCGAATAAAATGTTTATATATCACATTTTCAAATATCTATTATTCTCCATTTTACTCGATCTCCTAAACGGTTAAAGATAGGATATCGCGGTTTTCACCAGTGGATTTAGCATCTCATTTTACATAAAATAAGTCCTATAAGTCTACTCTCAAAAGTTGATAAAGGTACAAACGAATAAAATGTTTATATATCACATTTTCAAATATCAATTATTCTCCTGTTTACTCGATCTCCTAAACGCTTAAAGATAGGACATCGCGGTTTTCACCAGTGGATTTAACACCTCATTTTACATAAAATAAGTCCTATAAGTCTACTCCTAAGAGTTGATAAAGGTACAAACGAATAAAATGTTTATATATCACATTTTCAAATATCATTATTCTCCATTTTACTCGATCTCCTAAACGGTTAAGATAAGACATCGCGGTTTTCGCCAGTAGATTTTGCATATCATTTTACATAAAATAAGTCATATAAGTCTACTCTCAAGGGTTGATAAAGGTACAAAGGATTAAAATGTTTATATTTCACATTTTCAAATATCAATTATTCTCCATTTTACTCGATCTCCTAAACGGTTAAAGATAGGACATCGCGGTTTTCCATAATGGATTTAGCACCTCATTTTACATAAAAAAAGTCCTATAAGTCTACTCTTAAGAGTTGATAAAGGTACAAACGAATAAAATGTTTATATATCACATTTTCAAATATCAATTATTCTCCATTTCACTCGATCTCCTAAACGGTTAAATATAGGACATCGCGGTTTTCCTTAATGGATTTAGCACCTCATTTTACATAAAAAAAGTCCTATAAGTCTACTCTTAAGAGTTGAAAAAGGTACGAACGAATAAAATGTTTATATATCACATTTTCAAATATCTATTATTATCCATTTTACTTGATCTCCTAAACGGTTAAAGATAGGTCATCGCAATTTTCACCAGTGAATTTAGCACCTCATTTTACATAAAATAAGTCCTATAGTCTGCTCTCAAGAGTTTATAAAGGTTCAAGCGAATAAAATGTTTATATATCACATTTTCAAATATCATTATTCTCCATTTTACTCGATTTCCTAAACGGATAAGATAAGACATGGCGGTTTTCGCCAGTGGATTTTGCACCTCATTTTACATAAAATAAGTCATATAAGTCTACTCTCAAGGGTTGATAAAGGTACAAAGGAATAAAATGTTTATATTTCACATTTTCAAATATCAATTATTCTCCATTTTACTCGATCTCCTAAACGGTTAAAGATTGGACATCGCGGTTTTCCTTTATGGATTTAGCACCTCATTTTACATAAAAAAAGTCCTATAAGTCTACTCTCAGGAGTTGATAAAGGTACAAACGAATAAAATATTTATATATCACATTTTCAAATATCTATTATTCTCCATTTTACTCGATCTCCTAAACGGTTAATGATAAGACATCGCGGTTTTCACCAATGGATTTAGCACCTCATTTTACATAAAATAAGTCCTATAAGTCTACTCTCAAAAGTTGATAAAGGTACAAACGATTAAAATGTTTATATATCACATTTTCAAATATCTATTATTCTCCATTTCACTCGATCTTCTAAACGGTTAAAGATAGGACATCGCGGATTTCACCAGTGGATTTTGCACTTCATTTTACAGATAATAAGTCCTATAATTCTACTCTCAAGTGTTGGTAAAGTTAGAAACGAATAATATATATATATATATATCACATTTTCAAATATCTATTATTATCCATTTTACTTGATCTCCTAAACGGTTAAAAATAGGTCCTTGCAATTTTCACCAGTGGATTTAGCACCTCATTTTACATAAAATAAGTCCTATAGTCTGCTCTCAAGAGTTTATAAAGGTTCAAGCGAATAAAATGTTTATATACCACATTTTCAAATATCTATTATTCTCCATTTTACTCGATCTCCTAAACGGTTAAAGATTGGACATTGAGGTTTTTACCAGTGGATTTAGCACCTCATTTTACATAAAATAAGTCCTATAAGTCTACTCTCAGAAGTTGATAAAGGTACAAAAGAATAAAATGTTTATATACCACATTTTCAAATATCTATTATTGTCCATTTTACTCGATCTCCTAAACGGTTAAAGATAGGACATCGCGGTTTTCACCAGTGGATTTAGCATCTCATTTTACATAAAATAAGTCCTATAAGTCTACTCTCAAGAGTTGATAAAGGTACAAACGAATAAAATGTTTATATATCACATTTTCAAATATCAATTATTCTCCTGTTTACTCGATCTCCTAAACGCTTAAAGATAGGACATCGCGGTTTTCACCAGTGGATTTAACACCTCATTTTACATAAAATAAGTCCTATAAGTCTACTCCTAAGAGTTGATAAAGGTACAAACGAATAAAATGTTTATATATCACATTTTCAAATATCATTATTCTCCATTTTACTCGATCTCCTAAACGGTTAAGATAAGACATCGCGGTTTTCGCCAGTAGATTTTGCACCTCATTTTACATAAAATAAGTCATATAAGTCTACTCTCAAGGGTTGATAAAGGTACAAAGGATTAAAATGTTTATATTTCACATTTTCAAATATCAATTATTCTCCATTTTACTCGATCTCCTAAACGGTTAAAGATAGGACATCGCGGTTTTCCATAATGGATTTAGCACCTCATTTTACATAAAAAAAGTCCTATAAGTCTACTCTTAAGAGTTGATAAAGGTACAAACGAATAAAATGTTTATATATCACATTTTCAAATATCTATTATTATCCATTTTACTTGATCTCCTAAACGGTTAAAGATAGGTCATCGCAATTTTCACCAGTGAATTTAGCACCTCATTTTACATAAAATAAGTCCTATAGTCTGCTCTCAAGAGTTTATAAAGGTTCAAGCGAATAAAATGTTTATATATCACATTTTCAAATATCTATTATTCTCCATTTTACTCGATCTCCTAAACGGTTAAAGATTGGACATCGCGGTTTTCACCAGTGGATTTAGCACCTCATTTTACATAATATAAGTTCTATAAGTCTACTCTCAAGGGTTGATAAAGGTACAAAAGAATAAAATGTATATATATATCACATTTTCAATTATCTGTTATTCTCCATTTTACTCGATCTCCTAAACGGTCAAGGATAAGACATCGCGGTTTTCACCAGTGGATTTAGCACCTCATTTTACATAATATAAGTTCTATAAGTCTACTCTCAAGGGTTGATAAAGGTACAAAAGAATAAAATGTATATATATATCACATTTTCAATTATCTGTTATTCTCCATTTTACTCGATCTCCTAAACGGTCAAAGATAAGACATCGCGGTTTTCACCAGTGGATTGAGCACCTCATTTTACATAAAATAAGTTCTATAAGTCTACTCTCAGGAGTTGATAAAGGTACAAACGAATAAAATGTATATAAATCACATTTTCAAATATTTATTATTCTCCATTTTACTCGATCTCCTAAACGGTTAAAGATAGGACATCGCGGATTGCACCAGTGGATTTAGCACCTCATTTTACATAAAATAAGTCATATAAGTCTACTCTCAGAAGTTGATAAAGGTACAAACGAATAAAATGTTTATATATCACATTTTCAAATATCTATTATTTTCCATTTTACTCGATCTCCTAAACGGTTAATGATAGGATATCGCGGTTTTCACCAGTGGATTGAGCATCTCATTTTACATAAAATAAGTTCTATAAGTCTACTCTCAGGAGTTGATAAAGGTACAAACGAATAAAATGTTTATATATCACATTTTCAAATATCATTATTCTCCATTTTACTCGATCTCCTAAACTAAGATAAGACATCGCGGTTTTCGCCAGTAGATTTTGCACCTCATTTTACATAAAATAAGTCATATAAGTCTACTCTCAAGGGTTGATAAAGGTACAAAGGAATAAAATGTTTATATTTCACATTTTCAAATATCAATTATTCTCCATTTTACTCGATCTCCTAAACGGTTAATGATAGGACATCGCGGTTTTCCTTAATGGATTTAGCACCTCATTTTACATAAAAAAAGTCCTATAAGTCTACTCTTAAGAGTTGAAAAAGGTACAAACGAATAAAATGTTTATATATCACATTTTCAAATATCTATTATTATCCATTTTACTTGATCTCCTAAACGGTTAAAGATAGGTCATCGCAATTTTCACCAGTGAATTTAGCACCTCATTTTACATAAAATAAGTCCTATAGTCTGCTCTCAAGAGTTTATAAAGGTTCAAGCGAATAAAATGTTTATATATCACATTTTCAAATATCTATTATTCTCCATTTTACTCGATCTCCTAAACGGTTAAAGATAGGACATCGCGGTTTTCACCAGTGGATTTAGCACCTCATTTTACATAATATAAGTTCTATAAGTCTACTCTCAAGGGTTGATAATGGTACAAAAGAATAAAATGTATAAATATCACAATTTCAATTATCTGTTATTCTCCATTTTACTCGATCTCCTAAACGGTTAAAGATAGGACGTCGCGGTTTTCACCAGTGGATTTTGCACCTCATTTTACATAATATAAGTTCTATAAGTCTACTCTCAAGGGTTGATATAGGTACAAAAGAATAAAATGTATAAATATCACATTTTCAAATATCTATTATTCTCCATTTTACTCGATCTCCTAAACGGTTAAAGATAGGACATCGCGGATTTCACCAGTGGATTTTGCACTTCATTTTACAGATAATAAGTCCTATAATTCTACTCTCAAGTGTTGGTAAAGTTAGAAACGAATAATATATATATATATATATCACATTTTCAAATATCTATTATTATCCATTTTACTTGATCTCCTAAACGGTTAAAAATAGGTCCTTGCAATTTTCACCAGTGGATTTAGCACCTCATTTTACATAAAATAAGTCCTATAGTCTGCTCTCAAGAGTTTATAAAGGTTCAAGCGAATAAAATGTTTATATATCACATTTTCAAATATCTATTATTCTCCATTTTACTCGATCTCCTAAACGGTTAAAGATTGGACATTGAGGTTTTTACCAGTGGATTTAGCACCTCATTTTACATAAAATAAGTCCTATAAGTCTACTCTCAGAAGTTGATAAAGGTACAAAAGAATAAAATGTTTATATACCACATTTTCAAATATCTATTATTGTCCATTTTACTCGATCTCCTAAACGGTTAAAGATAGGACATCGCGGTTTTCACCAGTGGATTTAGCATCTCATTTTACATAAAATAAGTCCTATAAGTCTACTCTCAAGAGTTGATAAAGGTACAAACGAATAAAATGTTTATATATCACATTTTCAAATATCAATTATTCTCCTGTTTACTCGATCTCCTAAACGCTTAAAGATAGGACATCGCGGTTTTCACCAGTGGATTTAACACCTCATTTTACATAAAATAAGTCCTATAAGTCTACTCCTAAGAGTTGATAAAGGTACAAACGAATAAAATGTTTATATATCACATTTTCAAATATCATTATTCTCCATTTTACTCGATCTCCTAAACGGTTAAGATAAGACATCGCGGTTTTCGCCAGTAGATTTTGCACCTCATTTTACATAAAATAAGTCATATAAGTCTACTCTCAAGGGTTGATAAAGGTACAAAGGATTAAAATGTTTATATTTCACATTTTCAAATATCAATTATTCTCCATTTTACTCGATCTCCTAAACGGTTAAAGATAGGACATCGCGGTTTTCCATAATGGATTTAGCACCTCATTTTACATAAAAAAAGTCCTATAAGTCTACTCTTAAGAGTTGATAAAGGTACAAACGAATAAAATGTTTATATATCACATTTTCAAATATCTATTATTATCCATTTTACTTGATCTCCTAAACGGTTAAAGATAGGTCATCGCAATTTTCACCAGTGAATTTAGCACCTCATTTTACATAAAATAAGTCCTATAGTCTGCTCTCAAGAGTTTATAAAGGTTCAAGCGAATAAAATGTCTATATATCACATTTTCAAATATCTATTATTCTCCATTTTACTCGATCTCCTAAACGGTTAAAGATAGGACATCGCGGTTTTCACCAGTGGATTTAGCACCTCATTTTACATAATATAAGTTCTATAAGTCTACTCTCAAGGGTTGATAATGGTACAAAAGAATAAAATGTATAAATATCACAATTTCAATTATCTGTTATTCTCCATTTTACTCGATCTCCTAAACGGTTAAAGATAGGACATCGCGGTTTTCACCAGTGGATTTAGCACCTCATTTTACATAAAATAAGTCATATAAGTCTACTCTCAGAAGTTGATAAAGGTACAAACGAATAAAATGTTTATATATCACATTTTCAAATATCTATTATTTTCCATTTTACTCGATCTCCTAAACGGTTAAAGATATTATATCGCGGTTTTCACCAGTGGGTTGAGCACCTCATTTTACATAAAATAAGTTCTATAAGTCTACTCTCAGGAGTTGATAAAGGTACAAACGAATAAAATGTTTATATATCACATTTTCAAATATCATTATTCTCCATTTTACTCGATTTCCTAAACGGATAAGATAAGACATGGCGGTTTTCGCAAGTGGATTTTGCACCTCATTTTACATAAGATAAGTCATATAAGTCTACTCTCAAGGGTTGATAAAGGTACAAAGGAATAAAATGTTTATATATCACATTTTCAAATATCTATTATTCTCCATTTCACTCGATCTTCTAAACGGTTAAAGATAGGACATTGCGGTTTTCACCAGTTGATTTTGCACTTCATTTTACAGAAAATAAGTCCTATAAGTCTACTCTCAAGTGTTGGTAAAGGTACAAACGAATAATATATATATATATCACATTTTCAAATATCTATTATTATCCATTTTACTTGATCTCCTAAACGGTTAAAAATAGATCCTTGCAATTTTCACCAGTGGATTTAGCACCTCATTTTACATAAAATAAGTCCTATAGTCTGCTCTCAAGAGTTGATAAAGGTACAAACGAATAAAATGTTTATATATCACATTTTCAAATATCTATTATTCTCCATTTTACTCGATCTCCTAAACGGTTAAAGATAGGACATCGCGGTTTTCACCAGTGGATTAAGCACCTCATTTTACATAAAATAAGTCCTATAAGTCTACTCTCAAGAGTTGATAAAGGTACAAACGAATAAAATGTTTATATATCACATTTTCAAATATCTATTATTATCCATTTTACTTGATCTCCTAAACGGTTAAAGATAGGTCATCACAATTTTCACCAGTGAATTTAGCACCTTATTTTACATAAAATAAGTCCTATAAGTCTACTCTCAAAATTTGATAAAGGTACAAACGAGTAAAATGTATGTATATCACATTTTCAAATATCTATTATTATCCATTTTACTTGATCTCCTAAACGGTTAAAGATAGGTCATCGCAAATTTCACCAGTGGATTTAGCACCTAATTTTACATAAAATAAGTCCTATAAGTCTACTCTCAGGAGTTAATAAAGGTACAAACGAATAAAATGTTTATATATCACACTTTCAAATATCTATTATTATCCATTTTACTTGATCTCCTAAACGGTTAAAGATAGGTCATCGCAATTTTTACCAGTGAATTTAGCACCTCATTTTACATAAAATAAGTCCTATAAGTCTACTCTCAGGAGTTGATAAAGGTACAAACGAATAAAATGTTTATATATCACATTTTCAATTATCATTATTCTCCATTTTACTCGATCTCCTAAACGGATAAGATAAAACATCGCGGTTTTCGCCAGTGGATTTTGCACCTCATTTTACATAAAATAAGTCATATAAGTCTACTCTCAAGGGATGATAAAGGTACAAAGGAATAAAATGTTTATATTTCACATTTTCAAATATCAATTATTCTCCATTTTACTCGATCTCCTAAACGGTTAAAGATAGGACATCGCGGTTTTTTTTTATGGATTTAGCACCTCATTTTACATAAAAAAAGTCCTATAAGTCTACTCTCAGGAGTTGATAAAGGTACAAACGAATAAAATGTTTATATATCACATTTTCAAATATCATTATTCTCCATTTTACTCGATCTCCTAAACGGATAAGATAAGACATCGCGGTTTTCGCCAGTGGATTTTGCACCTCATTTTACATAAAATAAGTCATATAAGTCTACTCTCAAGGGTTGATAAAGCTACAAAAGAATAAAATGTATAATTATCACATTTTCAATTATCTGTTATTCTCCATTTTACTTGATCTCCTAAACGGTTAAAGATAGGACATCGCGGTTTTCACCAGTGGATTTAGCACCTTATTTTACATAATATAAGTTCTATAAGTCTACTCTCAAGGGTTGATATAGGTACAAACGAATAAAATGTTTATATATCACATTTTCAAATATCATTATTCTCCATTTTACTCGATCTTCTAAACGGATAAGATAAGACATCGCGGTTTTCGCCAGTGGATTTTGCACCTCATTTTACATAAAATATGTCATATAAGTCTACTCTCAAGGGTTGATAAAGGTACAAAAGAATAAAATGTTTATATTTCACATTTTCAAATATCAATTATTCTCCAGTTTACTCGATCTCCTAAACGGTTAAAGATAGGACATCGCGGTATTCCTTTATGAATTTAGCACCTCATTTTACATAAAATATGTCATATAAGTCTACTCTCAAAATTTGATAAAGGTACAAACGAATAAAATATTTATATATCACATTTTCAAATATCTATTATTATCCATTTTACTTGATCTCCTAAACGGTTAAAGATAGGACATCGCCGTTTTCACCAGTGGATTAAGCACCTTATTTTACATAAAATAAGTCCTATAAGTCTACTCTCGAGAGTTGATAAAGGTACAAACTAATAAAATGTATGTATATCACATTTTCAAATATCTATTATTATCCATTTTATTTGATCTCCTAAACGCCTAATGATAGGACATCACCGTTTCCACCAGTGGATTTAGCACCTCATTTTACATAAAATATGTCCTATAAGTCTACTCTCAGGAGTTGATAATGGTACAAACGAATAAAATGTTTGAATATCACATTTTCAAATATCTATTATTCTCCATATTACTCGATCTCCTAAACGGTTAAAGATAGGACATCGCGGTTTTCTCCAGTGGAATTAGCACCTCATTTTACATAAAATAAGTGTTCTATAAGTCTACTCTCAAGAGTTAATAAAGGTACAAACGAATAAAATGATTATATATCACATTTTCAAATATCTGTTATTCTCCATTTTACTCGATCTCCTTAACGGTTAAAGATAGGACATTGCGGTTTTCACCAGTGGATTTAGCACCTTATTTTACATAAAATAAGTTCTATAAGTCTACTCTCAAGAGTTGATAAAGGTTCAAACGAATAAAATGTTTATATATCACATTTTCAAATATCTGTTATTTTCCATTTTACCCGATCTCCTAATCGGTTAGAGATAGGACATCGCCGTTTTCACCAGTGGATTTAGCACCTCATTTTACATAAAATAAGTCCTATAGGTCTACTCTCAAGAGATGATAAAAGTACAATCGAATAAAATGATTATATATCACATTTTCAAATATCTTTTATTCTCCATTTTACCCGATCTCCTAAACGGTTAAAATAGGACATCGCGGTTTTCACCAGTAAATTTAGCACCTCATTTTACATAAAATAAGTCCTATAAGTCTATTCTCATGAGTTGATAAATGTGCAAACTAATAAAATGTATGTATATCACATTTTCAAATATCTATTATTATCCATTTTACTTGATCTCCTAAACGGTTAAAGATAGGTCATCGCAATTTTCACCAGTGTATTTAGCACCTCATTTTACATAAAATAAGTCCTATAAGTCTACTCTCAGGAGTCGATAAAGGTACAAAGGAATAAAATGTATGTATATCACATTTTCAAATATCTATTATTCTCCATTTTACTCGATCTCCTAAACGGTTAAGATAAGACATCACGGTTTTCACCAGTGGATTTAGCACCTCATTTTACATAAAATAAGTCCTATAAGTCTACTCTCAAAATTTGATAAAGGTACAAACGAATAAAATATTTATATATCACATTTTCAAATATCTATTATTATCCATTTTACTTGATCTCCTAAACGGTTAAAGATAGGACATCGCCGTTTTCACCAGTGGATTAAGCACCTTATTTTACATAAAATAAGTCCTATAAGTCTACTCTCAAGAGTTGATAAAGGTACAAACTAATAAAATGTTTGAATATCACATTTTCAAATATCTATTATTCTCCATTTTACTCGATCTCCTAAACGGTTAAAGATAGGACATCGCGGTTTTTACCAGTGGATTTAGCACCTTATTTTACATAAAATAAGTCCTATAAGTCTACTCTAAAAATTTGATAAAGGTACAAACGAATAAAATATTTATATATCACATTTTCAAATATCTATTATTATCCATTTTACTTGATCTCCTAAACGGTTAAAGATAGGACATCGCCGTTTTCACCAGTGGATTTAGAACCTTATTTTACATAAAATAAGCATTTTAGTCTGCCCTCAGGAGTTTATAAAGGCTCAAACGAATAAAATGTATATATATCACATTTTCAAATATCTATTATTCTCCATTTTACTCGATCTCCTAAACGGTTAAAGATAGGACATCGCGGTTTTCACCAGTGGATTTAGCACCTCATTTTACATAAAATAAGTCCTATAAGTCTACTCTAATGAGTTGATAAAGGTACAAACGGATAAAATGCTTATATATCACATTTTCAAATATCTATTATTCTCTATTTTACTCGATCTCCTAAACGTTTAAAGATAGGACATCGCGGGTTTCACCAGTGGATTTAGCACCTCATTTTACATAAAATAAGTCCTATTAGTCTCTCTCAAGAGTTGATAAAGGTACAAACTAATAAAATGTTTAATTATCACATTTTCAAATATCTATTATTTTTCTTTTTACTCGATCTCCTAAACGGTTAGAGATAGGACATCGCGGTTTTCACCAGTAAATTTAGCACCTCATTTTACATAAAATAAGTCCTAGAAGTCTACTCTCAAGAGTTGATAAAGGTACAAACGAATAAAATGTTTTATATCACATTTTCAAATACCTTTTATTCTCCATTTTACCCGATCTCCTAAACGGTTAAGATAGGACATCGCGGTTTTCACCAGTAAATTTAGCACCTCATTTTACATAAAATAAGTCCTAGAAGTCTACTCTCATGAGTTGATAAAGGTACAAACTAATAAAATGTATGTATATCACATTTTCAAATATCTATTATTATCCATTTTACTTGATCTCCTAAACGGTTAAAGATAGGTCATCGCAATTTTCACCAGTGGATTAAGCACCTCATTTTACATAAAATAAGTTATATAAGTCTACTCTCAGGAGTTGATAAAGGTACAAAGGAATAAAATGTTTATATATCACATTTTCAAATATCAATTATACTCCATTTTACTCGATCTCATATACGGTGAAAGATAGGACATCGCCGTTTTCACCAGAGGATTTAGCACCTCATTTTACATAAAATATGTGTCCTATAAGTCTACTCTCAAGAGTTAATAAAGGTACAAACGAATAAAATGATTATATATCACATTTTCAAATATCTGTTATTCTCCATTTTACTCGATCTCCTTAACGGTTAAAGATAGGACATTGCGGTTTTCACCAGTGGATTAAGCACCTTATTTTACATAAAATAAGTTCTATAAGTCTACTCTCAAGAGTTGATAAAGGTTCAAACGAATAAAATGTATATATATCACATTTTCAAATATCTGTTATTTTCCATTTTACCCGATCTCCTAAACGGTTAGAGATAGGACATCGCCGTTTTCACCAGTATATTTAGCAACTCATTTTACATAAAATAAGTCCTAGAAGTCTACTCTCATGAGTTGATAAAGGTACAAACTAATAAAATGTATGTATATCACATTTTCAAATATCTATTATTATCCATTTTACTTGATCTCCTAAACGGTTAAAGATAGGTCATCGCAATTTACACCAGTGGATTTAGCACCTCATTTTACATAAAATAAGTCCTATAAGTCTACTCTCAAAATTTGATAAAGGTACAAACGAATAAAATATTTATATATCACATTTTCAAATATCTATTATTATCCATTTTACTTGATCTCCTAAACGGTTAAAGATAGGACATCGCCGTTTTCACCAGTGGATTAAGCACCTTATTTTACATAAAATAAGTCCTATAAGTCTACTCTCAAGAGTTGATAAAGGTACAAACTAATAAAATGTTTGAATATCACATTTTCAAATATCTATTATTCTCCATTTTACTCGATCTCCTAAACGGTTAAAGATAGGACATCGCGGTTTTTACCAGTGGATTTAGCACCTTATTTTACATAAAATAAGTCCTATAAGTCTACTCTCAAAATTTGATAAAGGTACAAACGAATAAAATATTGATATATCACATTTTCAAATATCTATTATTATCCATTTTACTTGATCTCCTAAACGGTTAAAGATAGGACATCGCCGTTTTCACCAGTGGATTTAGAACCTTATTTTACATAAAATAAGTATTTTAGTCTGCCCTCAGGAGTTTATAAAGGTTCAAACGAATAAAATGTATATATATCACATTTTCAAATATCTATTATTCTCCATTTTACTCGATCTCCTAAACGGTTAAAGATAGGACATCGCGGTTTTCACCAGTGGATTTAGCACCTCATTTTACATAAAATAAGTCCTATAAGTCTACTCTAATGAGTTGATAAAGGTACAAACGGATAAAATGCTTATATATCACATTTTCAAATATCTATTATTCTCTATTTTACTCGATCTCCTAAACGTTTAAAGATAGGACATCGCGGGTTTCACCAGTGGATTTAGCACCTCATTTTACATAAAATAAGTCCTAGAAGTCTACTCTCAAGAGTTGATAAAGGTACAAACGAATAAAATATTTATATATCACATTTTCAAATATCTATTATTATCCATTTTACTTGATCTCCTAAACGGTTAAAGATAGGACATCGCCGTTTTCACCAGTGGATTTAGAACCTTATTTTACATAAAATAAGTATTTTAGTCTGCCCTCAGGAGTTTATAAAGGCTCAAACGAATAAAATGTATATATATCACATTTTCAAATATCTATTATTCTCCATTTTACTCGATCTCCTAAACGGTTAAAGATAGGACATCGCGGTTTTCACCAGTGGATTTAGCACCTCATTTTACATAAAATAAGTCCTATAAGTCTACTCTAATGAGTTGATAAAGGTACAAACGGATAAAATGCTTATATATCACATTTTCAAATATCTATTATTCTCTATTTTACTCGATCTCCTAAACGTTTAAAGATAGGACATCGCGGGTTTCACCAGTGGATTTAGCACCTCATTTTACATAAAATAAGTTCTATTAGTCTCTCTCAAGAGTTGATAAAGGTACAAACTAATAAAATGTTTAATTATCACATTTTCAAATATCTATTATTTTTCTTTTTACTCGATCTCCTAAACGGTTAGAGATAGGACATCGCGGTTTTCACCAGTAAATTTAGAACCTCATTTTACATAAAATAAGTCCTAGAAGTCTACTCTCAAGAGTTGATAAAGGTACAAACGAATAAAATGTTTTATATCACATTTTCAAATACCTTTTATTCTCCATTTTACCCGATCTCCTAAACGGTTAAGATAGGACATCGCGGTTTTCACCAGTAAATTTAGCACCTCATTTTACATAAAATAAGTCCTAGAAGTCTACTCTCATGAGTTGATAAAGGTACAAACTAATAAAATGTATGTATATCACATTTTCAAATATCTATTATTATCCATTTTACTTGATCTCCTAAACGGTTAAAGATAGGTCATCGCAATTTTCACCAGTGGATTAAGCACCTCATTTTACATAAAATAAGTTATATAAGTCTACTCTCAGGAGTTGATAAAGGTACAAAGGAATAAAATGTTTATATATCACATTTTCAAATATCAATTATACTCCATTTTACTCGATCTCATATACGGTGAAAGATAGGACATCGCCGTTTTCACCAGAGGATTTAGCACCTCATTTTACATAAAATATGTGTCCTATAAGTCTACTCTCAAGAGTTAATAAAGGTACACACGAATAAAATGATTATATATCACATTTTCAAATATCTGTTATTCTCCATTTTACTCGATCTCCTTAACGGTTAAAGATAGGACATTGCGGTTTTCACCAGTGGATTAAGCACCTTATTTTACATAAAATAAGTTCTATAAGTCTACTCTCAAGAGTTGATAAAGGTTCAAACGAATAAAATGTATATATATCACATTTTCAAATATCTGTTATTTTCCATTTTACCCGATCTCCTAAACGGTTAGAGATAGGACATCGCCGTTTTCACCAGTATATTTAGCAACTCATTTTACATAAAATAAGTCCTAGAAGTCTACTCTCATGAGTTGATAAAGGTACAAACTAATAAAATGTATGTATATCACATTTTCAAATATCTATTATTATCCATTTTACTTGATCTCCTAAACGGTTAAAGATAGGTCATCGCAATTTACACCAGTGGATTTAGCACCTCATTTTACATAAAATAAGTCCTATAAGTCTACTCTCAAAATTTGATAAAGGTACAAACGAATAAAATATTTATATATCACATTTTCAAATATCTATTATTATCCATTTTACTTGATCTCCTAAACGGTTAAAGATAGGACATCGCCGTTTTCACCAGTGGATTAAGCACCTTATTTTACATAAAATAAGTCCTATAAGTCTACTCTCAAGAGTTGATAAAGGTACAAACTAATAAAATGTTTGAATATCACATTTTCAAATATCTATTATTCTCCATTTTACTCGATCTCCTAAACGGTTAAAGATAGGACATCGCGGTTTTTACCAGTGGATTTAGCACCTTATTTTACATAAAATAAGTCCTATAAGTCTACTCTCAAAATTTGATAAAGGTACAAACGAATAAAATATTTATATATCACATTTTCAAATATCTATTATTATCCATTTTACTTGATCTCCTAAACGGTTAAAGATAGGACATCGCCGTTTTCACCAGTGGATTTAGAACCTTATTTTACATAAAATAAGTATTTTAGTCTGCCCTCAGGAGTTTATAAAGGTTCAAACGAATAAAATGTATATATATCACATTTTCAAATATCTATTATTCTCCATTTTACTCGATCTCCTAAACGGTTAAAGATAGGACATCGCGGTTTTCACCAGTGGATTTAGCACCTCATTTTACATAAAATAAGTCCTATAAGTCTACTCTAATGAGTTGATAAAGGTACAAACGGATAAAATGCTTATATATCACATTTTCAAATATCTATTATTCTCTATTTTACTCGATCTCCTAAACGTTTAAAGATAGGACATCGCGGGTTTCACCAGTGGATTTAGCACCTCATTTTACATAAAATAAGTCCTATTAGTCTCTCTCAAGAGTTGATAAAGGTACAAACTAATAAAATGTTTAATTATCACATTTTCAAATATCTATTATTTTTCTTTTTACTCGATCTCCTAAACGGTTAGAGATAGGACATCGCGGTTTTCACCAGTAAATTTAGCACCTCATTTTACATAAAATAAGTCCTAGAAGTCTACTCTCAAGAGTTGATAAAGGTACAAACGAATAAAATGTTTTATATCACATTTTCAAATACCTTTTATTCTCCATTTTACCCGATCTCCTAAACGGTTAAGATAGGACATCGCGGTTTTCACCAGTAAATTTAGCACCTCATTTTACATAAAATAAGTCCTAGAAGTCTACTCTCATGAGTTGATAAAGGTACAAACTAATAAAATGTATGTATATCTCATTTTCAAATATCTATTATTATCCATTTTACTTGATCTCCTAAACGGTTAAAGATAGGTCATCGCAATTTTCACCAGTGGATTAAGCACCTCATTTTACATAAAATAAGTTATATAAGTCTACTCTCAGGAGTTGATAAAGGTACAAAGGAATAAAATGTTTATATATCACATTTTCAAATATCAATTATACTCCATTTTACTCGATCTCATATACGGTGAAAGATAGGACATAGCCGTTTTCACCAGAGGATTTAGCACCTCATTTTACATAAAATATGTGTCCTATAAGTCTTTTCTCAAGAGTTAATAAAGGTACAAACGAATAAAATGATTATATATCACATTTTCAAATATCTATTATTCTCCATTTTACTCGATCTCCTAAACGGTTAAAGATTGGACATCGCGGTTTTCACCAGTGGATTTAGCACCTCATTTTACATAATATAAGTTCTATAAGTCTACTCTCAAGGGTTGATAAAGGTACAAAAGAATAAAATGTATATATATATCACATTTTCAATTATCTGTTATTCTCCATTTTACTCGATCTCCTAAACGGTCAAGGATAAGACATCGCGGTTTTCACCAGTGGATTTAGCACCTCATTTTACATAATATAAGTTCTATAAGTCTACTCTCAAGGGTTGATAAAGGTACAAAAGAATAAAATGTATATATATATCACATTTTCAATTATCTGTTATTCTCCATTTTACTCGATCTCCTAAACGGTCAAAGATAAGACATCGCGGTTTTCACCAGTGGATTGAGCACCTCATTTTACATAAAATAAGTTCTATAAGTCTACTCTCAGGAGTTGATAAAGGTACAAACGAATAAAATGTATATAAATCACATTTTCAAATATTTATTATTCTCCATTTTACTCGATCTCCTAAACGGTTAAAGATAGGACATCGCGGATTGCACCAGTGGATTTAGCACCTCATTTTACATAAAATAAGTCATATAAGTCTACTCTCAGAAGTTGATAAAGGTACAAACGAATAAAATGTTTATATATCACATTTTCAAATATCTATTATTTTCCATTTTACTCGATCTCCTAAACGGTTAATGATAGGATATCGCGGTTTTCACCAGTGGATTGAGCATCTCATTTTACATAAAATAAGTTCTATAAGTCTACTCTCAGGAGTTGATAAAGGTACAAACGAATAAAATGTTTATATATCACATTTTCAAATATCATTATTCTCCATTTTACTCGATCTCCTAAACTAAGATAAGACATCGCGGTTTTCGCCAGTAGATTTTGCACCTCATTTTACATAAAATAAGTCATATAAGTCTACTCTCAAGGGTTGATAAAGGTACAAAGGAATAAAATGTTTATATTTCACATTTTCAAATATCAATTATTCTCCATTTTACTCGATCTCCTAAACGGTTAATGATAGGACATCGCGGTTTTCCTTAATGGATTTAGCACCTCATTTTACATAAAAAAAGTCCTATAAGTCTACTCTTAAGAGTTGAAAAAGGTACAAACGAATAAAATGTTTATATATCACATTTTCAAATATCTATTATTATCCATTTTACTTGATCTCCTAAACGGTTAAAGATAGGTCATCGCAATTTTCACCAGTGAATTTAGCACCTCATTTTACATAAAATAAGTCCTATAGTCTGCTCTCAAGAGTTTATAAAGGTTCAAGCGAATAAAATGTTTATATATCACATTTTCAAATATCTATTATTCTCCATTTTACTCGATCTCCTAAACGGTTAAAGATAGGACATCGCGGTTTTCACCAGTGGATTTAGCACCTCATTTTACATAATATAAGTTCTATAAGTCTACTCTCAAGGGTTGATAATGGTACAAAAGAATAAAATGTATAAATATCACAATTTCAATTATCTGTTATTCTCCATTTTACTCGATCTCCTAAACGGTTAAAGATAGGACGTCGCGGTTTTCACCAGTGGATTTTGCACCTCATTTTACATAATATAAGTTCTATAAGTCTACTCTCAAGGGTTGATATAGGTACAAAAGAATAAAATGTATAAATATCACATTTTCAAATATCTATTATTCTCCATTTTACTCGATCTCCTAAACGGTTAAAGATAGGACATCGCGGATTTCACCAGTGGATTTTGCACTTCATTTTACAGATAATAAGTCCTATAATTCTACTCTCAAGTGTTGGTAAAGTTAGAAACGAATAATATATATATATATATATATCACATTTTCAAATATCTATTATTATCCATTTTACTTGATCTCCTAAACGGTTAAAAATAGGTCCTTGCAATTTTCACCAGTGGATTTAGCACCTCATTTTACATAAAATAAGTCCTATAGTCTGCTCTCAAGAGTTTATAAAGGTTCAAGCGAATAAAATGTTTATATATCACATTTTCAAATATCTATTATTCTCCATTTTACTCGATCTCCTAAACGGTTAAAGATTGGACATTGAGGTTTTTACCAGTGGATTTAGCACCTCATTTTACATAAAATAAGTCCTATAAGTCTACTCTCAGAAGTTGATAAAGGTACAAAAGAATAAAATGTTTATATACCACATTTTCAAATATCTATTATTGTCCATTTTACTCGATCTCCTAAACGGTTAAAGATAGGACATCGCGGTTTTCACCAGTGGATTTAGCATCTCATTTTACATAAAATAAGTCCTATAAGTCTACTCTCAAGAGTTGATAAAGGTACAAACGAATAAAATGTTTATATATCACATTTTCAAATATCAATTATTCTCCTGTTTACTCGATCTCCTAAACGCTTAAAGATAGGACATCGCGGTTTTCACCAGTGGATTTAACACCTCATTTTACATAAAATAAGTCCTATAAGTCTACTCCTAAGAGTTGATAAAGGTACAAACGAATAAAATGTTTATATATCACATTTTCAAATATCATTATTCTCCATTTTACTCGATCTCCTAAACGGTTAAGATAAGACATCGCGGTTTTCGCCAGTAGATTTTGCACCTCATTTTACATAAAATAAGTCATATAAGTCTACTCTCAAGGGTTGATAAAGGTACAAAGGATTAAAATGTTTATATTTCACATTTTCAAATATCAATTATTCTCCATTTTACTCGATCTCCTAAACGGTTAAAGATAGGACATCGCGGTTTTCCATAATGGATTTAGCACCTCATTTTACATAAAAAAAGTCCTATAAGTCTACTCTTAAGAGTTGATAAAGGTACAAACGAATAAAATGTTTATATATCACATTTTCAAATATCTATTATTATCCATTTTACTTGATCTCCTAAACGGTTAAAGATAGGTCATCGCAATTTTCACCAGTGAATTTAGCACCTCATTTTACATAAAATAAGTCCTATAGTCTGCTCTCAAGAGTTTATAAAGGTTCAAGCGAATAAAATGTCTATATATCACATTTTCAAATATCTATTATTCTCCATTTTACTCGATCTCCTAAACGGTTAAAGATAGGACATCGCGGTTTTCACCAGTGGATTTAGCACCTCATTTTACATAATATAAGTTCTATAAGTCTACTCTCAAGGGTTGATAATGGTACAAAAGAATAAAATGTATAAATATCACAATTTCAATTATCTGTTATTCTCCATTTTACTCGATCTCCTAAACGGTTAAAGATAGGACATCGCGGTTTTCACCAGTGGATTTAGCACCTCATTTTACATAAAATAAGTCATATAAGTCTACTCTCAGAAGTTGATAAAGGTACAAACGAATAAAATGTTTATATATCACATTTTCAAATATCTATTATTTTCCATTTTACTCGATCTCCTAAACGGTTAAAGATATTATATCGCGGTTTTCACCAGTGGGTTGAGCACCTCATTTTACATAAAATAAGTTCTATAAGTCTACTCTCAGGAGTTGATAAAGGTACAAACGAATAAAATGTTTATATATCACATTTTCAAATATCATTATTCTCCATTTTACTCGATTTCCTAAACGGATAAGATAAGACATGGCGGTTTTCGCAAGTGGATTTTGCACCTCATTTTACATAAAATAAGTCATATAAGTCTACTCTCAAGGGTTGATAAAGGTACAAAGGAATAAAATGTTTATATATCACATTTTCAAATATCTATTATTCTCCATTTCACTCGATCTTCTAAACGGTTAAAGATAGGACATTGCGGTTTTCACCAGTTGATTTTGCACTTCATTTTACAGAAAATAAGTCCTATAAGTCTACTCTCAAGTGTTGGTAAAGGTACAAACGAATAATATATATATATATCACATTTTCAAATATCTATTATTATCCATTTTACTTGATCTCCTAAACGGTTAAAAATAGATCCTTGCAATTTTCACCAGTGGATTTAGCACCTCATTTTACATAAAATAAGTCCTATAGTCTGCTCTCAAGAGTTAATAAAGGTACAAACGAATAAAATGTTTATATATCACATTTTCAAATATCATTATTCTCCATTTTACTCGATCTCCTAAACGGATAAGATAAGACATCGCGGTTTTCGCCAGTGGATTTTGCACCTCATTTTACATAAAATAAGTCATATAAGTCTACTCTCAAGGGTTGATAAAGCTACAAAAGAATAAAATGTATAATTATCACATTTTCAATTATCTGTTATTCTCCATTTTACTTGATCTCCTAAACGGTTAAAGATAGGACATCGCGGTTTTCACCAGTGGATTTAGCACCTTATTTTACATAATATAAGTTCTATAAGTCTACTCTCAAGGGTTGATATAGGTACAAACGAATAAAATGTTTATATATCACATTTTCAAATATCATTATTCTCCATTTTACTCGATCTTCTAAACGGATAAGATAAGACATCGCGGTTTTCGCCAGTGGATTTTGCACCTCATTTTACATAAAATATGTCATATAAGTCTACTCTCAAGGGTTGATAAAGGTACAAAAGAATAAAATGTTTATATTTCACATTTTCAAATATCAATTATTCTCCAGTTTACTCGATCTCCTAAACGGTTAAAGATAGGACATCGCGGTATTCCTTTATGAATTTAGCACCTCATTTTACATAAAATATGTCATATAAGTCTACTCTCAAAATTTGATAAAGGTACAAACGAATAAAATATTTATATATCACATTTTCAAATATCTATTATTATCCATTTTACTTGATCTCCTAAACGGTTAAAGATAGGACATCGCCGTTTTCACCAGTGGATTAAGCACCTTATTTTACATAAAATAAGTCCTATAAGTCTACTCTCGAGAGTTGATAAAGGTACAAACTAATAAAATGTATGTATATCACATTTTCAAATATCTATTATTATCCATTTTATTTGATCTCCTAAACGCCTAATGATAGGACATCACCGTTTCCACCAGTGGATTTAGCACCTCATTTTACATAAAATATGTCCTATAAGTCTACTCTCAGGAGTTGATAATGGTACAAACGAATAAAATGTTTGAATATCACATTTTCAAATATCTATTATTCTCCATTTTACTCGATCTCCTAAACGGTTAAAGATAGGACATCGCGGTTTTCGCCAATGGATTTAGCACCTCATTTTACATAAAATAAGTCCTATAAGTCTACTCTCAGAAGTTGATAAAGGTACAAACGAATAAAATATTTATATATCACATTTTCAAATATCTATTATTCTCCATATTACTCGATCTTCTAAACGGTTAAAGATAGGACATCGCGGTTTTCTCCAGTGGAATTAGCACCTCATTTTACATAAAATAAGTGTTCTATAAGTCTACTCTCAAGAGTTAATAAAGGTACAAACGAATAAAATGATTATATATCACATTTTCAAATATCTGTTATTCTCCATTTTACTCGATCTCCTTAACGGTTAAAGATAGGACATTGCGGTTTTCACCAGTGGATTTAGCACCTTATTTTACATAAAATAAGTTCTATAAGTCTACTCTCAAGAGTTGATAAAGGTTCAAACGAATAAAATGTTTATATATCACATTTTCAAATATCTGTTATTTTCCATTTTACCCGATCTCCTAATCGGTTAGAGATAGGACATCGCCGTTTTCACCAGTGGATTTAGCACCTCATTTTACATAAAATAAGTCCTATAGGTCTACTCTCAAGAGATGATAAAAGTACAATCGAATAAAATGATTATATATCACATTTTCAAATATCTTTTATTCTCCATTTTACCCGATCTCCTAAACGGTTAAAATAGGACATCGCGGTTTTCACCAGTAAATTTAGCACCTCATTTTACATAAAATAAGTCCTATAAGTCTATTCTCATGAGTTGATAAATGTGCAAACTAATAAAATGTATGTATATCACATTTTCAAATATCTATTATTATCCATTTTACTTGATCTCCTAAACGGTTAAAGATAGGTCATCGCAATTTTCACCAGTGTATTTAGCACCTCATTTTACATAAAATAAGTCCTATAAGTCTACTCTCAGGAGTCGATAAAGGTACAAAGGAATAAAATGTATGTATATCACATTTTCAAATATCTATTATTCTCCATTTTACTCGATCTCCTAAACGGTTAAGATAAGACATCACGGTTTTCACCAGTGGATTTAGCACCTCATTTTACATAAAATAAGTCCTATAAGTCTACTCTCAAAATTTGATAAAGGTACAAACGAATAAAATATTTATATATCACATTTTCAAATATCTATTATTATCCATTTTACTTGATCTCCTAAACGGTTAAAGATAGGACATCGCCGTTTTCACCAGTGGATTAAGCACCTTATTTTACATAAAATAAGTCCTATAAGTCTACTCTCAAGAGTTGATAAAGGTACAAACTAATAAAATGTTTGAATATCACATTTTCAAATATCTATTATTCTCCATTTTACTCGATCTCCTAAACGGTTAAAGATAGGACATCGCGGTTTTTACCAGTGGATTTAGCACCTTATTTTACATAAAATAAGTCCTATAAGTCTACTCTCAAAATTTGATAAAGGTACAAACGAATAAAATATTTATATATCACATTTTCAAATATCTATTATTATCCATTTTACTTGATCTCCTAAACGGTTAAAGATAGGACATCGCCGTTTTCACCAGTGGATTTAGAACCGTATTTTACATAAAATAAGTATTTTAGTCTGCCCTCAGGAGTTTATAAAGGCTCAAACGAATAAAATGTATATATATCACATTTTCAAATATCTATTATTCTCCATTTTACTCGATCTCCTAAACGGTTAAAGATAGGACATCGCGGTTTTCACCAGTGGATTTAGCACCTCATTTTACATAAAATAAGTCCTATAAGTCTACTCTAATGAGTTGATAAAGGTACAAACGGATAAAATGCTTATATATCACATTTTCAAATATCTATTATTCTCTATTTTACTCGATCTCCTAAACGTTTAAAGATAGGACATCGCGGGTTTCACCAGTGGATTTAGCACCTCATTTTACATAAAATAAGTCCTATTAGTCTCTCTCAAGAGTTGATAAAGGTACAAACTAATAAAATGTTTAATTATCACATTTTCAAATATCTATTATTTTTCTTTTTACTCGATCTCCTAAACGGTTAGAGATAGGACATCGCGGTTTTCACCAGTAAATTTAGCACCTCATTTTACATAAAATAAGTCCTAGAAGTCTACTCTCAAGAGTTGATAAAGGTACAAACGAATAAAATGTTTTATATCACATTTTCAAATACCTTTTATTCTCCATTTTACCCGATCTCCTAAACGGTTAAGATAGGACATCGCGGTTTTCACCAGTAAATTTAGCACCTCATTTTACATAAAATAAGTCCTAGAAGTCTACTCTCATGAGTTGATAAAGGTACAAACTAATAAAATGTATGTATATCACATTTTCAAATATCTATTATTATCCATTTTACTTGATCTCCTAAACGGTTAAAGATAGGTCATCGCAATTTTCACCAGTGGATTAAGCACCTCATTTTACATAAAATAAGTTATATAAGTCTACTCTCAGGAGTTGATAAAGGTACAAAGGAATAAAATGTTTATATATCACATTTTCAAATATCAATTATACTCCATTTTACTCGATCTCATATACGGTGAAAGATAGGACATCGCCGTTTTCACCAGAGGATTTAGCACCTCATTTTACATAAAATATGTGTCCTATAAGTCTACTCTCAAGAGTTAA
Organism: Silvanus unidentatus; assembly: GCA_963930825.1. Taxonomy (NCBI): domain Eukaryota; kingdom Metazoa; phylum Arthropoda; class Insecta; order Coleoptera; family Silvanidae; genus Silvanus; species Silvanus unidentatus. The sequence continues at coordinate 8,161,437 of OZ005760.1, read as the reverse complement.
TAAAGGTACAAACGAATAAAATGATTATATATCACATTTTCAAATATCTGTTATTCTCCATTTTACTCGATCTCCTTAACGGTTAAAGATAGGACATTGCGGTTTTCACCAGTGGATTAAGCACCTTATTTTACATAAAATAAGTTCTATAAGTCTACTCTCAAGAGTTGATAAAGGTTCAAACGAATAAAATGTATATATATCACATTTTCAAATATCTGTTATTTTCCATTTTACCCGATCTCCTAAACGGTTAGAGATAGGACATCGCCGTTTTCACCAGTATATTTAGCAACTCATTTTACATAAAATAAGTCCTAGAAGTCTACTCTCATGAGTTGATAAAGGTACAAACTAATAAAATGTATGTATATCACATTTTCAAATATCTATTATTATCCATTTTACTTGATCTCCTAAACGGTTAAAGATAGGTCATCGCAATTTACACCAGTGGATTTAGCACCTCATTTTACATAAAATAAGTCCTATAAGTCTACTCTCAAAATTTGATAAAGGTACAAACGAATAAAATATTTATATATCACATTTTCAAATATCTATTATTATCCATTTTACTTGATCTCCTAAACGGTTAAAGATAGGACATTGCCGTTTTCACCAGTGGATTAAGCACCTTATTTTACATAAAATAAGTCCTATAAGTCTACTCTCAAGAGTTGATAAAGGTACAAACTAATAAAATGTTTGAATATCACATTTTCAAATATCTATTATTCTCCATTTTACTCGATCTCCTAAACGGTTAAAGATAGGACATCGCGGTTTTTACCAGTGGATTTAGCACCTTATTTTACATAAAATAAGTCCTATAAGTCTACTCTCAAAATTTGATAAAGGTACAAACGAATAAAATATTTATATATCACATTTTCAAATATCTATTATTATCCATTTTACTTGATCTCCTAAACGGTTAAAGATAGGACATCGCCGTTTTCACCAGTGGATTTAGAACCTTATTTTACATAAAATAAGTATTTTAGTCTGCCCTCAGGAGTTTATAAAGGTTCAAACGAATAAAATGTATATATATCACATTTTCAAATATCTATTATTCTCCATTTTACTCGATCTCCTAAACGGTTAAAGATAGGACATCGCGGTTTTCACCAGTGGATTTAGCACCTCATTTTACATAAAATAAGTCCTATAAGTCTACTCTAATGAGTTGATAAAGGTACAAACGGATAAAATGCTTATATATCACATTTTCAAATATCTATTATTCTCTATTTTACTCGATCTCCTAAACGTTTAAAGATAGGACATCGCGGGTTTCACCAGTGGATTTAGCACCTCATTTTACATAAAATAAGTCCTAGAAGTCTACTCTCAAGAGTTGATAAAGGTACAAACGAATAAAATATTTATATATCACATTTTCAAATATCTATTATTATCCATTTTACTTGATCTCCTAAACGGTTAAAGATAGGACATCGCCGTTTTCACCAGTGGATTTAGAACCTTATTTTACATAAAATAAGTATTTTAGTCTGCCCTCAGGAGTTTATAAAGGCTCAAACGAATAAAATGTATATATATCACATTTTCAAATATCTATTATTCTCCATTTTACTCGATCTCCTAAACGGTTAAAGATAGGACATCGCGGTTTTCACCAGTGGATTTAGCACCTCATTTTACATAAAATAAGTCCTATAAGTCTACTCTAATGAGTTGATAAAGGTACAAACGGATAAAATGCTTATATATCACATTTTCAAATATCTATTATTCTCTATTTTACTCGATCTCCTAAACGTTTAAAGATAGGACATCGCGGGTTTCACCAGTGGATTTAGCACCTCATTTTACATAAAATAAGTTCTATTAGTCTCTCTCAAGAGTTGATAAAGGTACAAACTAATAAAATGTTTAATTATCACATTTTCAAATATCTATTATTTTTCTTTTTACTCGATCTCCTAAACGGTTAGAGATAGGACATCGCGGTTTTCACCAGTAAATTTAGAACCTCATTTTACATAAAATAAGTCCTAGAAGTCTACTCTCAAGAGTTGATAAAGGTACAAACGAATAAAATGTTTTATATCACATTTTCAAATACCTTTTATTCTCCATTTTACCCGATCTCCTAAACGGTTAAGATAGGACATCGCGGTTTTCACCAGTAAATTTAGCACCTCATTTTACATAAAATAAGTCCTAGAAGTCTACTCTCATGAGTTGATAAAGGTACAAACTAATAAAATGTATGTATATCACATTTTCAAATATCTATTATTATCCATTTTACTTGATCTCCTAAACGGTTAAAGATAGGTCATCGCAATTTTCACCAGTGGATTAAGCACCTCATTTTACATAAAATAAGTTATATAAGTCTACTCTCAGGAGTTGATAAAGGTACAAAGGAATAAAATGTTTATATATCACATTTTCAAATATCAATTATACTCCATTTTACTCGATCTCATATACGGTGAAAGATAGGACATCGCCGTTTTCACCAGAGGATTTAGCACCTCATTTTACATAAAATATGTGTCCTATAAGTCTACTCTCAAGAGTTAATAAAGGTACACACGAATAAAATGATTATATATCACATTTTCAAATATCTGTTATTCTCCATTTTACTCGATCTCCTTAACGGTTAAAGATAGGACATTGCGGTTTTCACCAGTGGATTAAGCACCTTATTTTACATAAAATAAGTTCTATAAGTCTACTCTCAAGAGTTGATAAAGGTTCAAACGAATAAAATGTATATATATCACATTTTCAAATATCTGTTATTTTCCATTTTACCCGATCTCCTAAACGGTTAGAGATAGGACATCGCCGTTTTCACCAGTATATTTAGCAACTCATTTTACATAAAATAAGTCCTAGAAGTCTACTCTCATGAGTTGATAAAGGTACAAACTAATAAAATGTATGTATATCACATTTTCAAATATCTATTATTATCCATTTTACTTGATCTCCTAAACGGTTAAAGATAGGTCATCGCAATTTACACCAGTGGATTTAGCACCTCATTTTACATAAAATAAGTCCTATAAGTCTACTCTCAAAATTTGATAAAGGTACAAACGAATAAAATATTTATATATCACATTTTCAAATATCTATTATTATCCATTTTACTTGATCTCCTAAACGGTTAAAGATAGGACATCGCCGTTTTCACCAGTGGATTAAGCACCTTATTTTACATAAAATAAGTCCTATAAGTCTACTCTCAAGAGTTGATAAAGGTACAAACTAATAAAATGTTTGAATATCACATTTTCAAATATCTATTATTCTCCATTTTACTCGATCTCCTAAACGGTTAAAGATAGGACATCGCGGTTTTTACCAGTGGATTTAGCACCTTATTTTACATAAAATAAGTCCTATAAGTCTACTCTCAAAATTTGATAAAGGTACAAACGAATAAAATATTTATATATCACATTTTCAAATATCTATTATTATCCATTTTACTTGATCTCCTAAACGGTTAAAGATAGGACATCGCCGTTTTCACCAGTGGATTTAGAACCTTATTTTACATAAAATAAGTATTTTAGTCTGCCCTCAGGAGTTTATAAAGGTTCAAACGAATAAAATGTATATATATCACATTTTCAAATATCTATTATTCTCCATTTTACTCGATCTCCTAAACGGTTAAAGATAGGACATCGCGGTTTTCACCAGTGGATTTAGCACCTCATTTTACATAAAATAAGTCCTATAAGTCTACTCTAATGAGTTGATAAAGGTACAAACGGATAAAATGCTTATATATCACATTTTCAAATATCTATTATTCTCTATTTTACTCGATCTCCTAAACGTTTAAAGATAGGACATCGCGGGTTTCACCAGTGGATTTAGCACCTCATTTTACATAAAATAAGTCCTATTAGTCTCTCTCAAGAGTTGATAAAGGTACAAACTAATAAAATGTTTAATTATCACATTTTCAAATATCTATTATTTTTCTTTTTACTCGATCTCCTAAACGGTTAGAGATAGGACATCGCGGTTTTCACCAGTAAATTTAGCACCTCATTTTACATAAAATAAGTCCTATAAGTCTACTCTCAAGAGTTGATAAAGGTACAAACGAATAAAATGTTTTATATCACATTTTCAAATACCTTTTATTCTCCATTTTACCCGATCTCCTAAACGGTTAAGATAGGACATCGCGGTTTTCACCAGTAAATTTAGCACCTCATTTTACATAAAATAAGTCCTAGAAGTCTACTCTCATGAGTTGATAAAGGTACAAACTAATAAAATGTATGTATATCTCATTTTCAAATATCTATTATTATCCATTTTACTTGATCTCCTAAACGGTTAAAGATAGGTCATCGCAATTTTCACCAGTGGATTAAGCACCTCATTTTACATAAAATAAGTTATATAAGTCTACTCTCAGGAGTTGATAAAGGTACAAAGGAATAAAATGTTTATATATCACATTTTCAAATATCAATTATACTCCATTTTACTCGATCTCATATACGGTGAAAGATAGGACATCGCCGTTTTCACCAGAGGATTTAGCACCTCATTTTACATAAAATATGTGTCCTATAAGTCTACTCTCAAGAGTTAATAAAGGTACAAACGAATAAAATGATTATATATCACATTTTCAAATATCTGTTATTTTCCATTTTACTCGATCTCCTTAACGGTTAAAGATAGGACATTGCGGTTTTCACCAGTGGATTAAGCACCTTATTTTACATAAAATAAGTTCTATAAGTCTACTCTCAAGAGTTGATAAAGGTTCAAACGAATAAAATGTATATATATCACATTTTCAAATATCTGTTATTTTCCATTTTACCCGATCTCCTAAACGGTTAGAGATAGGACATCGCCGTTTTCACCAGTATATTTAGCAACTCATTTTACATAAAATAAGTCCTAGAAGTCTACTCTCATGAGTTGATAAAGGTACAAACTAATAAAATGTATGTATATCACATTTTCAAATATCTATTATTATCCATTTTACTTGATCTCCTAAACGGTTAAAGATAGGTCATCGCAATTTACACCAGTGGATTTAGCACCTCATTTTACATAAAATAAGTCCTATAAGTCTACTCTCAGGAGTTGATAAAGGTACAAAGGAATAAAATGTTTATATATCACATTTTCAAATATCAATTATTCTCCATTTTACTCGATCTCATATACGGTTAAAGATAGGACATCGCGGTTTTCACCAGTGGATTTAGCACCTCATTTTACATAAATAAGTGTCCTATAAGTCTACTCTCAAGAGTTAATAAAGGTACAAACGAATAAAATGATTATATACCACATTTTCAAATATCTGTTATTCTCCATTTTACTCGATTTCCTTAACGGTTAAAGATAGGACATTGCGGTTTTCACCAGTGGATTAAGCACCTTATTTTACATAAAATAAGTTCTATAAGTCTACTCTCAAGAGTTGATAAAGGTTCAAACGAATAAAATGTTTATATATCACATTTTCAAATATCTGTTATTTTCCATTTTACCCGATCTCCTAAACGGTTAAAATAGGACATCGCGGTTTTCACCAGTAAATTTAGCACCTCATTTTACATAAAATAAGTCCTATAAGTCTACTCTCATGAGTTGATAAAGGTGCAAACTAATAAAATGTATGTATATCACATTTTCAAATATCTATTATTATCCATTTTACTTGATCTCCTAAACGGTTAAAGATAGGTCATCGCAATTTTCACCAGTGTATTTAGCACCTCATTTTACATAAAATAAGTCCTATAACCCTACTCTCAGGAGTTGATAATGGTACAAACGAATAAAATGTTTGAATATCACATTTTCAAATATCTATTATTCTCCATTTTACTCGATCTCCTAAACGGTTAAAGATAGGACATCGCGGTTTTTACCAGTGGATTTAGCACCTCATTTTACATAAAATAAGTCCTATAAGTCTACTCCCAAAATTTAATAAAGGTGCAAACCAATAAAATATTTATATATCACATTTTCAAATATCTATTATTATCCATTTTACTTGATCTCCTAAACGGTTAAAGATGGGACATCGCCGTTTTCACCAGTGGATTAAGCACCTTATTTTACATAAAATAAGTCCTATAAGTCTACTCTCAAGAGTTGATAAAGGTACAAACTAATAAAATGTATGTATATCACATTTTCAAATATCTATTATTATCCATTTTACTTGATCTCCTAAACGGTTAAAGATGGGACATCGCCGTTTTCACCAGTGGATTAAGCACCTTATTTTACATAAAATAAGTTCTATAAGTCTACTCTCAGGAGTTGATAAAGGTACAAACGGATAAAATGCTTATATATCACATTTTCAAATATCTATTATTTTTCTTTTTACTCGATCTCCTAAACGGTTAGAGATAGGACATCGCGGTTTTCACCAGTAAATTTAGCACCTCATTTTACATAAAATAAGTCCTAGAAGTCTACTCTCAAGAGTTGATAAAGGTACAAACGAATAAAATGTTTTATATCACATTTTCAAATACCTTTTATTCTCCATTTTACCCGATCTCCTAAACGGTTAAGATAGGACATCGCGGTTTTCACCAGTAAATTTAGCACCTCATTTTACATAAAATAAGTCCTAGAAGTCTACTCTCATGAGTTGATAAAAGTACAAACTAATAAAATGTATGTATATCACATTTTCAAATATCTATTATTATCCATTTTAATTGATCTCCTAAACGGTTAAAGATAGGTCATCGCAATTTTCACCAGTGGATTAAGCACCTCATTTTACATAAAATAAGTAATATAAGTCTACTCTCAGGAGTTGATAAAGGTACAAAGGAATAAAATGTTTATATATCACATTTTCAAATATCAATTATACTCCATTTTACTCGATCTCATATACGGTTAAAGATAGGACATCGCGGTTTTCACCAGTGGATTTAGCACCTCATTTTACATAAATAAGTGTCCTATAAGTCTACTCTCAAGAGTTAATAAAGGTACAAACGAATAAAATGATTATATACCACATTTTCAAATATCTGTTATTCTCCATTTTACTCGATTTCCTTAACGGTTAAAGATAGGACATTGCGGTTTTCACCAGTGGATTAAGCACCTTATTTTACATAAAATAAGTTCTATAAGTCTACTCTCAAGAGTTGATAAAGGTTCAAACGAATAAAATGTTTATATATCACATTTTCAAATATCTGTTATTTTCCATTTTACCCGATCTCCTAAACGGTTAAAATAGGACATCGCGGTTTTCACCAGTAAATTTAGCACCTCATTTTACATAAAATAAGTCCTATAAGTCTACTCTCATGAGTTGATAAAGGTGCAAACTAATAAAATGTATGTATATCACATTTTCAAATATCTATTATTATCCATTTTACTTGATCTCCTAAACGGTTAAAGATAGGTCATCGCAATTTTCACCAGTGTATTTAGCACCTCATTTTACATAAAATAAGTCCTATAACCCTACTCTCAGGAGTTGATAATGGTACAAACGAATAAAATGTTTGAATATCACATTTTCAAATATCTATTATTCTCCATTTTACTCGATCTCCTAAACGGTTAAAGATAGGACATCGCGGTTTTTACCAGTGGATTTAGCACCTCATTTTACATAAAATAAGTCCTATAAGTCTACTCCCAAAATTTAATAAAGGTGCAAACCAATAAAATATTTATATATCACATTTTCAAATATCTATTATTATCCATTTTACTTGATCTCCTAAACGGTTAAAGATGGGACATCGCCGTTTTCACCAGTGGATTAAGCACCTTATTTTACATAAAATAAGTCCTATAAGTCTACTCTCAAGAGTTGATAAAGGTACAAACTAATAAAATGTATGTATATCACATTTTCAAATATCTATTATTATCCATTTTACTTGATCTCCTAAACGGTTAAAGATGGGACATCGCCGTTTTCACCAGTGGATTAAGCACCTTATTTTACATAAAATAAGTTCTATAAGTCTACTCTCAGGAGTTGATAAAGGTACAAACGGATAAAATGCTTATATATCACATTTTCAAATATCTATTATTCTCTATTTTACTCGATCTCCTAAACGTTTAAAGACAGGACATCGCGGGTTTCACCAGTGGATTTAGCACCTCATTTTACATAAAATAAGTCCTATTAGTCTCTCTCAAGAGTTGATAAAGGTACAAACTAATAAAATGTTTAATTATCACATTTTCAAATAACTATTATTTTCCTTTTTACTCGATCTCCTAAATGGTTAAAGATAGGACATCGCGGTTTTTACTAGTGGATTAAGCACCTCATTTTACATAAAATAAGTCCTTTAAGTCTACTCTCAAGAGTTGATAAAGGTACAAACGAACAAAATGTTCATATGTCACATTTTCAAATATCTATTATTTTTCTTTTTACTCGATCTCCTAAACGGTTAGAGATAGGACATCGCGGTTTTCACCAGTAAATTTAGCACCTCATTTTACATAAAATAAGTCCTAGAAGTCTACTCTCAAGAGTTGATAAAGGTACAAACGAATAAAATGTTTTATATCACATTTTCAAATACCTTTTATTCTCCATTTTACCCGATCTCCTAAACGGTTAAGATAGGACATCGCGGTTTTCACCAGTAAATTTAGCACCTCATTTTACATAAAATAAGTCCTAGAAGTCTACTCTCATGAGTTGATAAAAGTACAAACTAATAAAATGTATGTATATCACATTTTCAAATATCTATTATTATCCATTTTAATTGATCTCCTAAACGGTTAAAGATAGGTCATCGCAATTTTCACCAGTGGATTAAGCACCTCATTTTACATAAAATAAGTAATATAAGTCTACTCTCAGGAGTTGATAAAGGTACAAAGGAATAAAATGTTTATATATCACATTTTCAAATATCAATTATACTCCATTTTACTCGATCTCATATACGGTTAAAGATAGGACATCGCCGTTTTCACCAGTGGATTTAGCACCTCATTTTACATAAAATAAGTCCTATAAGTCTACTCTCAAGAGTTGATAAAGGTACAAACGAATAAAATATTTATATACCACATTTTCAAATATCTATTATTCTCCATTTTACTCGATCTTCTAAACGGTTAAAGATAGGACATCGCGGTTTTCTCCAGTTGATTTAGCACCTTATTTTACATAAAATAAGTCCTATAGTCTACTCTCAGGAGTTGATAAAGGTACAAACGAATAAAATGATTATATATCACATTTTCAAATATCTGTTATTTTCCATTTTACTCGATCTCCTAAACGGTTAAGATAAGACATCGCGGTTTTCACCAGTGGATTTTGCACCTCATTTTACATAAAATAAGTCCTATAAGTCTACTCTCAAAATTTGATAAAGGTACAAACGAATAAAATATTTATATATCACATTTTCAAATATCTATTATTATCCATTTTACTTGATCTCCTAAACGGTTAAAGATAGGACATCGCCGTTTTCACCAGTGGATTAAGCACCTTATTTTACATAAAATAAGTCCTATAAGTCTACTCTCAAGAGTTGATAAAGGTACAAACTAATAAAATGTATGTATATCACATTTTCAAATATCTATTATTATCCATTTTATTTGATCTCCTAAACGGCTAAAGATAGGACATCACCGTTTTCACCAGTGGATTTAGCACCTCATTTTACATAAAATATGTCCTATAAGTCTACTCTCAGGGGTTGATAATGGTACAAACGAATAAAATGTTTGAATATCACATTTTCAAATATCTATTATTCTCCATTTTACTCGATCTCCTAAACGGTTAAAGATAGGACATCGCGGTTTTCGAAAATGGATTTAGCACCTCATTTTACATAAAATAAGTCCTATAAGTCTACTCTCAGAAGTTGATAAAGGTACAAACGAATAAAATATTTATATATCACATTTTCAAATATCTATTATATTCTCCATATTACTCGATCTTCTAAACGGTTAAAGATAGGACATCGCGGTTTTCTCCAGTGGAATTAGCACCTCATTTTACATAAAATAAGTGTTCTATAAGTCTACTCTCAAGAGTTAATAAAGGTACAAACGAATAAAATGATTATATATCACATTTTCAAATATATGTTATTCTCCATTTTACTCGATCTCCTTAACGGTTAAAGATAGGACATTGCGGTTTTCACCAGTGGATTTAGCACCTTATTTTACATAAAATAAGTTCTATAAGTCTACTCTCAAGAGTTGATATAGGTTCAAACGAATAAAATGTTTATATATCACATTTTCAAATATCTGTTATTTTCCATTTTACCCGATCTCCTAATCGGTTAGAGATAGGACATCGCCGTTTTCACCAGTGGATTTAGCACCTCATTTTACATAAAATAAGTCCTATAAGTCTACTCTCAGGAGTCGATAAAGGTACAAAGGAATAAAATGTATGTATATCACATTTTCAAATATCTATTATTCTCCATTTTACCCGATCTCCTAAACGGTTAAGATAAGACATCGCGGTTTTCACCAGTAAATTTAGCACCTCATTTTACATAAAATAAGTCCTAGAAGTCTACTCTCATGAGTTGATAAAAGTACAAACTAATAAAATGTATGTATATCACATTTTCAAATATCTATTATTATCCATTTTAATTGATCTCCTAAACGGTTAAAGATAGGTCATCGCAATTTTCACCAGTGGATTTAGCACCTCATTTTACATAAAATAAGTAATATAAGTCTACTCTCAGGAGTTGATAAAGGTACAAAGGAATAAAATGTTTATATATCACATTTTCAAATATCAATTATACTCCATTTTACTCGATCTCATATACGGTTAAAGATAGGACATCGCGGTTTTCACCAGTGGATTTAGCACCTCATTTTACATAAATAAGTGTCCTATAAGTCTACTCTCAAGAGTTAATAAAGGTACAAACGAATAAAATGATTATATACCACATTTTCAAATATCTGTTATTCTCCATTTTACTCGATTTCCTTAACGGTTAAAGATAGGACATTGCGGTTTTCACCAGTGGATTAAGCACCTTATTTTACATAAAATAAGTTCTATAAGTCTACTCTCAAGAGTTGATAAAGGTTCAAACGAATAAAATGTTTATATATCACATTTTCAAATATCTGTTATTTTCCATTTTACCCGATCTCCTAAACGGTTAAAATAGGACATCGCGGTTTTCACCAGTAAATTTAGCACCTCATTTTACATAAAATAAGTCCTATAAGTCTACTCTCATGAGTTGATAAAGGTGCAAACTAATAAAATGTATGTATATCACATTTTCAAATATCTATTATTATCCATTTTACTTGATCTCCTAAACGGTTAAAGATAGGTCATCGCAATTTTCACCAGTGTATTTAGCACCTCATTTTACATAAAATAAGTCCTATAACCCTACTCTCAGGAGTTGATAATGGTACAAACGAATAAAATGTTTGAATATCACATTTTCAAATATCTATTATTCTCCATTTTACTCGATCTCCTAAACGGTTAAAGATAGGACATCGCGGTTTTTACCAGTGGATTTAGCACCTCATTTTACATAAAATAAGTCCTATAAGTCTACTCCCAAAATTTAATAAAGGTGCAAACCAATAAAATATTTATATATCACATTTTCAAATATCTATTATTATCCATTTTACTTGATCTCCTAAACGGTTAAAGATGGGACATCGCCGTTTTCACCAGTGGATTAAGCACCTTATTTTACATAAAATAAGTCCTATAAGTCTACTCTCAAGAGTTGATAAAGGTACAAACTAATAAAATGTATGTATATCACATTTTCAAATATCTATTATTATCCATTTTACTTGATCTCCTAAACGGTTAAAGATGGGACATCGCCGTTTTCACCAGTGGATTAAGCACCTTATTTTACATAAAATAAGTTCTATAAGTCTACTCTCAGGAGTTGATAAAGGTACAAACGGATAAAATGCTTATATATCACATTTTCAAATATCTATTATTCTCTATTTTACTCGATCTCCTAAACGTTTAAAGACAGGACATCGCGGGTTTCACCAGTGGATTTAGCACCTCATTTTACATAAAATAAGTCCTATTAGTCTCTCTCAAGAGTTGATAAAGGTACAAACTAATAAAATGTTTAATTATCACATTTTCAAATAACTATTATTTTCCTTTTTACTCGATCTCCTAAATGGTTAAAGATAGGACATCGCGGTTTTTACTAGTGGATTAAGCACCTCATTTTACATAAAATAAGTCCTTTAAGTCTACTCTCAAGAGTTGATAAAGGTACAAACGAACAAAATGTTCATATGTCACATTTTCAAATATCTATTATTTTTCTTTTTACTCGATCTCCTAAACGGTTAGAGATAGGACATCGCGGTTTTCACCAGTAAATTTAGCACCTCATTTTACATAAAATAAGTCCTAGAAGTCTACTCTCAAGAGTTGATAAAGGTACAAACGAATAAAATGTTTTATATCACATTTTCAAATACCTTTTATTCTCCATTTTACCCGATCTCCTAAACGGTTAAGATAGGACATCGCGGTTTTCACCAGTAAATTTAGCACCTCATTTTACATAAAATAAGTCCTAGAAGTCTACTCTCATGAGTTGATAAAAGTACAAACTAATAAAATGTATGTATATCACATTTTCAAATATCTATTATTATCCATTTTAATTGATCTCCTAAACGGTTAAAGATAGGTCATCGCAATTTTCACCAGTGGATTAAGCACCTCATTTTACATAAAATAAGTAATATAAGTCTACTCTCAGGAGTTGATAAAGGTACAAAGGAATAAAATGTTTATATATCACATTTTCAAATATCAATTATACTCCATTTTACTCGATCTCATATACGGTTAAAGATAGGACATCGCCGTTTTCACCAGTGGATTTAGCACCTCATTTTACATAAAATAAGTCCTATAAGTCTACTCTCAAGAGTTGATAAAGGTACAAACGAATAAAATATTTATATACCACATTTTCAAATATCTATTATTCTCCATTTTACTCGATCTTCTAAACGGTTAAAGATAGGACATCGCGGTTTTCTCCAGTTGATTTAGCACCTTATTTTACATAAAATAAGTCCTATAGTCTACTCTCAGGAGCTGATAAAGGTACAAACGAATAAAATGATTATATATCACATTTTCAAATATCTGTTATTTTCCATTTTACTCGATCTCCTAAACGGTTAAGATAAGACATCGCGGTTTTCACCAGTGGATTTTGCACCTCATTTTACATAAAATAAGTCCTATAAGTCTACTCTCAAAATTTGATAAAGGTACAAACGAATAAAATATTTATATATCACATTTTCAAATATCTATTATTATCCATTTTACTTGATCTCCTAAACGGTTAAAGATAGGACATCGCCGTTTTCACCAGTGGATTAAGCACCTTATTTTACATAAAATAAGTCCTATAAGTCTACTCTCAAGAGTTGATAAAGGTACAAACTAATAAAATGTATGTATATCACATTTTCAAATATCTATTAATATCCATTTTATTTGATCTCCTAAACGGCTAAAGATAGGACATCACCGTTTTCACCAGTGGATTTAGCACCTCATTTTACATAAAATATGTCCTATAAGTCTACTCTCAGGGGTTGATAATGGTACAAACGAATAAAATGTTTGAATATCACATTTTCAAATATCTATTATTCTCCATTTTACTCGATCTCCTAAACGGTTAAAGATAGGACATCGCGGTTTTCGAAAATGGATTTAGCACCTCATTTTACATAAAATAAGTCCTATAAGTCTACTCTCAGAAGTTGATAAAGGTACAAACGAATAAAATATTTATATATCACATTTTCAAATATCTATTATATTCTCCATATTACTCGATCTTCTAAACGGTTAAAGATAGGACATCGCGGTTTTCTCCAGTGGAATTAGCACCTCATTTTACATAAAATAAGTGTTCTATAAGTCTACTCTCAAGAGTTAATAAAGGTACAAACGAATAAAATGATTATATATCACATTTTCAAATATATGTTATTCTCCATTTTACTCGATCTCCTTAACGGTTAAAGATAGGACATTGCGGTTTTCACCAGTGGATTTAGCACCTTATTTTACATAAAATAAGTTCTATAAGTCTACTCTCAAGAGTTGATAAAGGTTCAAACGAATAAAATGTTTATATATCACATTTTCAAATATCTGTTATTTTCCATTTTACCCGATCTCCTAATCGGTTAGAGATAGGACATCGCCGTTTTCACCAGTGGATTTAGCACCTCATTTTACATAAAATAAGTCCTATAAGTCTACTCTCAGGAGTCGATAAAGGTACAAAGGAATAAAATGTATGTATATCACATTTTCAAATATCTATTATTCTCCATTTTACCCGATCTCCTAAACGGTTAAGATAAGACATCGCGGTTTTCACCAGTGGATTTAGCACCTCATTTTACATAAAATAAGTCCTATAAGTCTACTCTCAAAATTTGATAAAGGTACAAACGAATAAAATATTTATATATCACATTTTCAAATATCTATTATTATCCATTTTACTTGATCTCCTAAACGGTTAAAGATAGGACATCGCCGTTTTCACCAGTGGATTAAGCACCTTATTTTACATAAAATAAGTCCTATAAGTCTACTTTCAAGAGTTGATAAAGGTACAAACTAATAAAATGTATGTATATCACATTTTCAAATATCTATTATTATCCATTTTATTTGATCTCCTAAACGGCTAAAGATAGGACATCGCCGTTTTCACCAGTGGATTTAGCACCTCATTTTACATAAAATATGTCCTATAAGTCTACTCTCAGGAGTTGATAATGGTACAAACGAATAAAATGTTTGAATATCACATTTTCAAATATCTATTATTCTCCATTTTACTCGATCTCCTAAACGGTTAAAGATAGGACATCGCGGTTTTTACCAGTGGATTTAGCACCTTATTTTACATAAAATAAGTCCTATAAGTCTACTCTCAAAATTTGATAAAGGTACAAACGAATAAAATATTTATATATCACATTTTCAAATATCTATTATTATCCATTTTACTTGATCTCCTAAACGGTTAAAGATAGGACATCGCCGTTTTCACCAGTGGATTAAGCACCTTATTTTACATAAAATAAGTCCTATAAGTCTACTCTCAAGAGTTGATAAAGGTACAAACTAATAAAATGTATGTATATCACATTTTCAAATATCTATTATTCTCCATTTTACTCGATCTCCTAAACGGTTAAAGATAGGACATCGCGGTTTTCACCAGTGGATTTAGCACCTTATTTTACATAAAATAAGTCCTATAAGTCTACTCTCAGAAGTTGATAAAGGTACAAACGAATAAAATGTTTGAATATCACATTTTCAAATATCTATTATTCTCCATTTTACTCGATCTCCTAAACGGTTAAAGATAGGACATCGCAATTTTCACCAGTGTATTTAGCACCTCATTTTACATAAAATAAGTCCTATAACCCTACTCTCAGGAGTTGATAATGGTACAAACGAATAAAATGTTTGAATATCACATTTTCAAATATCTATTATTCTCCATTTTACTCGATCTCCTAAACGGTTAAAGATAGGACATCGCGGTTTTTACCAGTGGATTTAGCACCTCATTTTACATAAAATAAGTCCTATAACCCTACTCTCAGGAGTTGATAATGGTACAAACGAATAAAATGTTTGAATATCACATTTTCAAATATCTATTATTCTCCATTTTACTCGATCTCCTAAACGGTTAAAGATAGGACATCGCGGTTTTTACCAGTGGATTTAGCACCTCATTTTACATAAAATAAGTCCTATAAGTCTACTCCCAAAATTTAATAAAGGTACAAACGAATAAAATATTTATATATCACATTTTCAAATATCTATTATTATCCATTTTACTCGATCTCCTAAACGGTTAAAGATAGGACATCGCCGTTTTCACCAGTGGATTTAGAACCTCATTTTACATAAAATAAGTCCTATAAGTCTACTCTCAAGAGTTGATAAAGGTACAAACGAATAAAATGTTTATATATCACATTTTTAAATATCCATTATTCTCCATTTTACTCGATCTCCTAAACGGTTAAAGATAGGACATCGCGGTTTTCTCCAGTGGATTTAGCACCTTATTTTACATAAAATAAGTCCTATAGTCTACTCTCAGGAGTTGATAAAGGTACAAACGAATAAAATGATTATATATCACATTTTCAAATATCTGTTATTTTCCATTTTACTCGATCTCCTAAACGGTTACAGATAGGACATCGCGGTTTTTACCAGTGGATTTAGCACCTTATTTTACATAAAATAAGTCCTATAAGTCTACTCTAATGAGTTGATGAAGGTTCAAACGAATAAAATGTATATATATCACATTTTCAAATATCAATTATTCTTCATTTTACTCGATCTCCTAAACGGTTTAAGATAGGACATCGCCGTTTTCACCAGTGGATTTAGAACCTTATTTTACATAAAATAAGTCCTTTAGTCTGCCCTCAGGAGTTTATAAAGGTTCAAACGAATAAAATGTATATATATCACATTTTCAAATATCTATTATTCTCCATTTTACTCGATCTCCTAAACGGTTAAAGATAGGACATCGCGGTTTTCACCAGTGGATTTAGCACCTCATTTTACATAAAATATGTCCTATAAGTCTACTCTAATGAGTTGATAAAGGTACAAACGGATAAAATGCTTATATATCACATTTTCAAATATCTATTATTCTCTATTTTACTCGATCTCCTAAACGTTTAAAGATAGGACATCGCGGGTTTCACCAGTGGATTTAGCACCTCATTTTACATAAAATAAGTCCTATTAGTCTCTCTCAAGGGTTGATAAAGGTACAAACTAATAAAATGTTTAATTATCACATTTTCAAATAACTATTATTTTCCTTTTTACTCGATCTCCTAAACGGTTAAAGATAGGACATCGCGGTTTTTACTAGTGGATTAAGCACCTCATTTTACATAAAATAAGTCCTTTAAGTCTACTCTCAAGAGTTGATAAAGGTACAAACGAATAAAATGTTCATATGTCACATTTTCAAATATCTATTATTTTTCTTTTTACTCGATCTCCTAAACGGTTAGAGATAGGACATCGCGGTTTTCACCAGTAAATTTAGCACCTCATTTTACATAAAATAAGTCCTAGAAGTCTACTCTCAAGAGTTGATAAAGGTACAAACGAATAAAATGTTTTATGTCACATTTTCAAATACCTTTTATTCTCCATTTTACCCGATCTCCTAAACGGTTAAGATAGGACATCGCGGTTTTCACCAGTAAATTTAGCACCTCATTTTACATAAAATAAGTTCTAGAAGTCTACTCTCATGAGTTGATAAAGGTACAAACTAATAAAATGTATGTATATCACATTTTCAAATATCTATTATTATCCATTTTACTTGATCTCCTAAACGGTTAAAGATAGGTCATCGCAATTTTCACCAGTGGATTAAGCACCTCATTTTACATAAAATAAGTTATATAAGTCTACTCTCAGGAGTTGATAAAGGTACAAAGGAATAAAATGTTTATATATCACATTTTCAAATATCAATTATACTCCATTTTACTCGATCTCATATACGGTTAAAGATAGGACATCGCCGTTTTCACCAGTGGATTTAGCACCTCATTTTACATAAAATATGTGTCCTATAAGTCTACTCTCAAGAGTTAATAAAGGTACAAACGAATAAAATGATTATATATCACATTTTCAAATATCTGTTATTCTCCATTTTACTCGATCTCCTTAACGGTTAAAGATAGGACATTGCGGTTTTCACCAGTGGATTAAGCACCTTATTTTACATAAAATAAGTTCTATAAGTCTACTCTCAAGAGTTGATAAAGGTTGAAACGAATAAAATGTATATATATCACATTTTCAAATATCTGTTATTTTCCATTTTACCCGATCTCCTAAACGGTTAGAGATAGGACATCGCCGTTTTCACCAGTATATTTAGCAACTCATTTTACATAAAATAAGTCCTAGAAGTCTACCCTCATGAGTTGATAAAGGTACAAACTAATAAAATGTATGTATATCACATTTTCAAATATCTATTATTATCCATTTTACTTGATCTCCTAAACGGTTAAAGATAGGTCATCGCAATTTACACCAGTGGATTTAGCACCTCATTTTACATAAAATAAGTCCTATAAGTCTACTCTCAGGAGTTGATAAAGGTACAAAGGAATAAAATGTTTATATATCACATTTTCAAATATCAATTATTCTCCATTTTACTCGATCTCATATACGGTTAAAGATAGGACATCGCGGTTTTCACCAGTGGATTTAGCACCTCATTTTACATAAATAAGTGTCCTATAAGTCTACTCTCAAGAGTTAATAAAGGTACAAACGAATAAAATGATTATATACCACATTTTCAAATATCTGTTATTCTCCATTTTACTCGATTTCCTTAACGGTTAAAGATAGGACATTGCGGTTTTCACCAGTGGATTAAGCACCTTATTTTACATAAAATAAGTTCTATAAGTCTACTCTCAAGAGTTGATAAAGGTTCAAACGAATAAAATGTTTATATATCACATTTTCAAATATCTGTTATTTTCCATTTTACCCGATCTCCTAAACGGTTAGAGATAGGACATCGCCGTTTTCACCAGTGGATTTAGCACCTCATTTTACATAAAATAAGTCCTATAGGTCTACTCTCATGAGTTGATAAAGGTGCAAACTAATAAAATGTATGTATATCACATTTTCAAATATCTATTATTATCCATTTTACTTGATCTCCTAAACGGTTAAAGATAGGTCATCGCAATTTTCACCAGTGTATTTAGCACCTCATTTTACATAAAATAAGTCCTATAACCCTACTCTCAGGAGTTGATAATGGTACAAACGAATAAAATGTTTGAATATCACATTTTCAAATATCTATTATTCTCCATTTTACTCGATCTCCTAAACGGTTAAAGATAGGACATCGCGGTTTTTACCAGTGGATTTAGCACCTCATTTTACATAAAATAAGTCCTATAAGTCTACTCCCAAAATTTAATAAAGGTACAAATGAATAAAATATTTATATATCACATTTTCAAATATCTATTATTATCCATTTTACTTGATCTCCTAAACGGTTAAAGATGGGACATCGCCGTTTTCACCAGTGGATTAAGCACCTTATTTTACATAAAATAAGTCCTATAAGTCTACTCTCAAGAGTTGATAAAGGTACAAACTAATAAAATGTATGTATATCACATTTTCAAATATCTATTATTATCCATTTTACTTGATCTCCTAAACGGTTAAAGATGGGACATCGCCGTTTTCACCAGTGGATTAAGCACCTTATTTTACATAAAATAAGTAATATAAGTCTACTCTCAGGAGTTGATAAAGGTACAAAGGAATAAAATGTTTATATATCACATTTTCAAATATCAATTATACTCCATTTTACTCGATCTCATATACGGTTAAAGATAGGACATCGCCGTTTTCACCAGTGGATTTAGCACCTCATTTTACATAAAATAAGTCCTATAAGTCTACTCTCAAGAGTTGATAAAGGTACAAACGAATAAAATATTTATATACCACATTTTCAAATATCTATTATTCTCCATTTTACTCGATCTTCTAAACGGTTAAAGATAGGACATCGCGGTTTTCTCCAGTTGATTTAGCACCTTATTTTACATAAAATAAGTCCTATAGTCTACTCTCAGGAGTTGATAAAGGTACAAACGAATAAAATGATTATATATCACATTTTCAAATATCTGTTATTTTCCATTTTACTCGATCTCCTAAACGGTTAAGATAAGACATCGCGGTTTTCACCAGTGGATTTTGCACCTCATTTTACATAAAATAAGTCCTATAAGTCTACTCTCAAAATTTGATAAAGGTACAAACGAATAAAATATTTATATATCACATTTTCAAATATCTATTATTATCCATTTTACTAGATCTCCTAAACGGTTAAAGATAGGACATCGCCGTTTTCACCAGTGGATTAAGCACCTTATTTTACATAAAATAAGTCCTATAAGTCTACTCTCAAGAGTTGATAAAGGTACAAACTAATAAAATGTATGTATATCACATTTTCAAATATCTATTATTATCCATTTTATTTGATCTCCTAAACGGCTAAAGATAGGACATCACCGTTTTCACCAGTGGATTTAGCACCTCATTTTACATAAAATATGTCCTATAAGTCTACTCTCAGGAGTTGATAATGGTACAAACGAATAAAATGTTGGAATATCACATTTTCAAATATCTATTATTCTCTATTTTACTCGATCTCCTAAACGGTTAAAGATAGGACATCGCGGTTTTCGCCAATGGATTTAGCACCTCATTTTACATAAAATAAGTCCTATAAGTCTACTCTCAGAAGTTGATAAAGGTACAAACGAATAAAATATTTATATATCACATTTTCAAATATCTATTATTCTCCATATTACTCGATCTTCTAAACGGTTAAAGATAGGACATCGCGGTTTTCTCCAGTGGAATTAGCACCTCATTTTACATAAAATAAGTGTTCTATAAGTCTACTCTCAAGAGTTAATAACGGTACAAACGAATAAAATGATTATATATCACATTTTCAAATATCTGTTATTCTCCATTTTACTCGATCTCCTTAACGGTTAAAGATAGGACATTGCGGTTTTCACCAGTGGATTTAGCACCTTATTTTACATAAAATAAGTTCTATAAGTCTACTCTCAAGAGTTGATAAAGGTTCAAACGAATAAAATGTTTATATATCACATTTTCAAATATCTGTTATTTTCCATTTTACCCGATCTCCTAATCGGTTAGAGATAGGACATCGCCGTTTTCACCAGTGGATTTAGCACCTCATTTTACATAAAATAAGTCCTATAGGTCTACTCTCAAGAGTTGATAAAAGTACAATTTAATAAAATGATTATATATCACATTTTCAAATATCTTTTATTCTCCATTTTACCCGATCTCCTAAACGGTTAAAATAGGACATCGCGGTTTTCACCAGTAAATTTAGCACCTCATTTTACATAAAATAAGTCCTATAAGTCTACTCTCATGAGTTGATAAATGTGCAAACTAATAAAATGTATGTTTATCACATTTTCAAATATCTATTATTATCCATTTTATTTGATCTCCTAAACGGCTAAAGATAGGACATCGCCGTTTTCACCAGTGGATTAAGCACCTTATTTTACATAAAATAAGTCCTATAAGTCTACTCTCAAGAGTTGATAAAGGTACAAACTAATAAAATGTATGTATATCACATTTTCAAATATCTATTATTCTCCATTTTACTCGATCTCCTAAACGGTTAAAGATAGGACATCGCGGTTTTCACCAGTGGATTTAGCACCTTATTTTACATAAAATAAGTCCTATAAGTCTACTCTCAGAAGTTGATAAAGGTACAAACGAATAAAATGTTTATATATCTCGCTTTCAAATATCTATTATTCTCCATTTTACTCGATCTCCTAAACGGTTAAAGATAGGACATCGCGGTTTTCACAAGTGGATTTAGCACCTCATTTTACATAAAATTAGTTCTATAAGTCTACTCTCAGGAGTTGATAAAGGTACAAACGGATAAAATGCTTATGTATCACATTTTCAAATATCTATTATTCTCTATTTTACTCGATCTCCTAAACGGTTAAAGATAGGACATCGCGGGTTTCACCAGTGGATTTAGCACCTCATTTTACATAAAATAAGTCCTATTAGTCTCTCTTAAGAGTTAATAAAGGTACAAACTAATAAAATGTTTAAATATCACATTTTCAAATATCTATTATTTTCCTTTTTACTCGATCTCCTAAACAATTAAAGATAGGACATCGCGGTTGTTACTAGTGGATTTAGCACCTCATTTTACATAAAATAAGTCCTTTAATTCTACTTTTAAGAGTTGATAAAGGTACAAACGAATAAAATGTTCATATGTCACCGAGTATGTCACATTTTCAAATATCTATTATTTTTCTTTTTACTCGATCTCCTAAACGGTTAGAGATAGGACATCGCGGTTTTCACCAGTAAATTTAGCACCTCACTTTACATAAAATAAGTCCTAGAAGTCTACTCTCAAGAGTTGATAAAGGTACAAACGAATAAAATGTTTATATATCACATTTTCAAATACCTTTTATTCTCCATTTTACCCGATCTCCTAAACGGTTAAGATAGGACATCGCGGTTTTCACCAGTAAATTTAGCACCTCATTTTACATAAAATAAGTCCTAGAAGTCTACTCTCATGAGTTGATAAAGGTACAAACTAATAAAATGTATGTATATCACATTTTCAAATATCTATTATTATCCATTTTACTTGATCTCCTAAACGGTTAAAGATGGGTCATCGCCGTTTTCACCAGTGGATTTAGCACCTCATTTTACATAAAATAAGTCCTATAAGTCTACTCTCAAGAGTTGATAAAGGTACATACGAATAAAATGTTTATATATCACATTTTTAAATATCTATTATTCTCCATTTTACTCGATCTCCTAAACGGTTAAAGATAGGACATCGCGGTATTCGCCAATGGATTTAGCACCTCATTTTACATATAATAAGTCCTATAAGTCTACTCTCAGAAGTTGATAAAGGTACAAACGAATAAAATATTTATATATCACATTTTCAAATATCTATTATTCTCCATATTACTCGATCTTCTAAACGGTTAAAGATAGGACATCGCGGTTTTTACCAGTGGATTTAGCACCTTATTTTACATAAAATAAGTCCTATAAGTCTACTCTCAAGAGTTGATAAAGGTTCAAACGAATAAAATGTTTATATATCACATTTTCAAATATCTGTTATTTTCCATTTTACCCGATCTCCTAATCGGTTAGAGATAGGACATCGCCGTTTTCACCAGTGGATTTAGCACCTCATTTTACATAAAATAAGTCCTATAGGTCTACTCTCAAGAGTTGATAAAAGTACAATCGAATAAAATGTTTATATATCACATTTTCAAATATCTTTATTCTCCATTTTACCCGATCTCCTAAACGGTTAAAATAGGACATCGCGGTTTACACCAGTAAATTTAGCACCTCATTTTACATAAAATAAGTCCTATAAGTCTACTCTCATGAGTTGATAAATGTGCAAACTAATAAAATGTATGTATATCACATTTTCAAATATCTATTATTATCCATTTTACTTGATCTCCTAAACAGTTAAAGATAGGTCATCGCAATTTTCACCAGTGTATTTAGCACCTCAT
The DNA here is from genome assembly GCA_963930825.1 of Silvanus unidentatus. Classification (NCBI taxonomy): domain Eukaryota; kingdom Metazoa; phylum Arthropoda; class Insecta; order Coleoptera; family Silvanidae; genus Silvanus; species Silvanus unidentatus. Next base: position 8,138,058 of record OZ005760.1, on the reverse strand, counting down.
TTTACATAAAATAAGTCCTATAAGTCTACTCTGAAGAGTTGATAAAGGTACAAACGAATAAAATGTTTATATATCACATTTTTAAATATCTATTATTCTCCATTTTACTTGATCTCCTAAACGGTTAAAGATAGGACATCGCGGTTTTTACCAGTGGTTTTAGCACCTCATTTTACATAAAATAAGTCCTATAAGTCTACTCTCAAAATTTGATAAAGGTACAAACGAATAAAATATTTATATATCACATTTTCAAATATCTATTATTATCCATTTTACTTGATCTCCTAAACGGTTAAAGATAGGACATCGCCGTTTTCACCAGTGGATTAAGCACATTATTTTACATAAAATAAGTCCTATAAGTCTACTCTCAAGAGTTGATAAAAGTACAATCGAATAAAATGTTTATATATCACATTTTCAAATATCTTTTATTCTCCATTTTACTTGATCTCCTAAACGGTTAAAGATAGGACATCGCGGTTTTCACAAGTGGATTTAGCTCCTCATTTTACATAAAATAAGTTCTATAAGTCTACTCTCAAGAGTTGATAAAGATACAAACGAATAAAATGTTTATATATCACATTTTCAAATACCTTTTATTCTCCATTTTACCCGATCTCCTAAACGGTTAAAGATAGGACATTGCGGTTTTCACCAGTGGATTTAGAACCTCATTTTACATAAAATAAGTCCTATAAGTCTACTCTCAAGAGTTGATAAAGGTACAAACGAATAAAATGTTTATATATCACCTTTTTAAATATCTATTATTCTCCATTTTACTCGATCTCCTAAACGGTTAAAGATAGGACATCGCGGTTTTCGCCAATGGATTTAGCACCTCATTTTACATAAAATAAGTCCTATAAGTCTACTCTCAAGAGTTGATAAAGATACAAACGAATAAAATGTTTATATATCACATTTTTAAATATCTATTATTCTCCATTTTACTCGATCTCCTAAACGGTTAAAGATAGGACATCGCGGTTTTCTCCAGTGGATTTAGCACCTTATTTTACATAAAATAAGTCCTATAGTCTACTCTCAGGAGTTGATAAAGGTACAAACGAATAAAATGATTATATATCACATTTTCAAATATCTATTATTTTCCTTTTTACTCGATCTCCTAAACGGTTAAAGATAGGACATCGCAGTTTTTACTAGTGGATTAAGCACCCCATTTTACATAAAATAAGTCCTTTAAGTCTACTTTCAAGAGTTGATAAAGGTACAAACGAATAAAATGTTCATATGTCACATTTTCAAATATCTATTATTTTTCTTTTTACTCGATCTCCTAAACGGTTAGAGATAGGACATCGCGGTTTTCACCAGTAAATTTAGCACCTCATTTTACATAAAATAAGTCCTAGAAGTCTACTCTCAAGAGTTGATAAAGGTACAAACGAATAAAATGTTTATATATCACATTTTCAAATACCTTTTATTCTCCATTTTACCCGATCTCCTAAACGTTTAAAGATAGGACATCGCGGTTTTTACTAGTGGATTAAGCACCTCATTTTACATAAAATAAGTCCTTTAAGTCTACTCTCAAGAGTTGATAAAGGTACAAACGAATAAAATGTTCATATGTCACATTTTCAAATATCTATTATTTTTCTTTTTACTCGATCTCCTAAACGGTTAGAGATAGGACATCGCGGTTTTCACCAGTGGATTTAGCTCCTTATTTTACATAAAATGAGTCCTTTAAGTCTACTCTCAGAAGTTGATAAAGGTACAAACGAATAAAATGTTTATATATCACATTTTCAAATATCTATTATTCTCCATTTTACTAGATCTTCTAAACGGTTAAAGATAGGACATCGCGGTTTTCACCAGTGGATTTAGCACCTCATTTTACATAAAATATGTGTCCTATAAGTCTACTCTCAAGAGTTAATAAAGGTACAAACGAATAAAATGATTATATATCACATTTTCAAATATCTGTTATTCTCCATTTTACTCGATCTCCTTAACGGTTAAAGAAAGGACATTGCGGTTTTCACCAGTGGATTAAGCACCTTATTTTACATAAAATAAGTTCTATAAGTCTACTCTCAAGAGTTGATAAAGGTTCAAACGAATAAAATGTATATATATCACATTTTCAAATATCTGTTATTTTCCATTTTACCCGATCTCCTAAACGGTTAGAGATAGGACATCGCCGTTTTCACCAGTATATTTAGCACCTCATTTTACATAAAATAAGTCCTATAGGTCTACTCTCAAGAGTTGATAAAAGTACAATCGAATAAAATGTTTATATATCACATTTTCAAATATCTTTTATTCTTCATTTTACCCGATCTCCTAAACGGTTAAAATAGGACATCGCGGTTTTCACCAGTAAATTTAGCACCTCATTTTACATAAAATAAGTCCTATAAGTCTACTCTCATGAGTTGATAAAGGTGCAAACTAATAAAATGTATGTATATCACATTTTCAAATATCTATTATTATCCATTTTACTTGATCTCCTAAACGGTTAAAGATAGGTCATCGCAATTTTCACCAGTGTATTTAGCACCTCATTTTACATAAAATAAGTCCTATAAGTCTACTCTCAGGAGTCGATAAAGGTACAAAGGAATAAATTGTATATATATCACATTTTCAAATATCAATTATTTTTCATTTTACTCGATCTCCTAAACGGTTAAAGATAGGACATCGCCGTTTTCACCAGTGGATTTAGAACCTCATTTTACATAAAATAAGTCCTTTAGTCTGCCCTCAAGAGTTTATAAAGGTTCAAACGAATAAAATGTTTATATGTCACATTTTCAAATATCTATTATTCTCCATTTTACTCGATCTCCTAAACGGTTAAAGATAGGACATCGCGGTTTTCACCAGTGGATTTAGCACCTCATTTTACATAAAATAAGTCCTATAAGTCTACTCTCAAAATTTGATAAAGGTACAAACGAATAAAATATTTATATATCACATTTTCAAATATCTATTATTATCCATTTTACTTCATCTCCTAAACGGTTAAAGATAGGACATCGCCGTTTTCACCAGTGGATTAAGCACCTTATTTTACATAAAATAAGTCCTATAAGTCTACTCTCAAGAGTTGATAAAGGTACAAACTAATAAAATGTATGTATATCACATTTTCAAATGTCAATTATTCTCCATTTTACCCGATCTCCTAAACGGTTAAAGATAGGACATCGCGGTTTTCACCAGTGGATTTAGCTTCTTATTTTACATAAAATAAGTCCTTTAAGTCTACTCTCAGAAGTTGATAAAGGTACAAACGAATAAAATGTTTATATATCACATTTTCAAATATCTATTATTCTCCATTTTACTAGATCTCCTAAACGGTTAAAGATAGGACATCGCGGTTTTCACAAGTGGATTTAGCTCCTCATTTTACATAAAATAAGTTCAATAAGTCTACTCTCAAGAGTTGATAAAGATACAAACGAATAAAATGTTTATATATCACATTTTCAAATACCTTTTATTCTCCATTTTACCCGATCTCCTAAACGGTTAAAGATAGGACATCGCGGTTTTCACCAGTGGATTTAGCTCCTTATTTTACATAAAATAAGTCCTTTAAGTCTACTCTCAGAAGTTGATAAAGGTACAAACGAATAAAATGTTTATATATCACATTTTCAAATATCTATTATTCTCCATTTTACTAGATCTCCTAAACGGTTGAAGATAGGACATCGCGGTTTTCACAAGTGGATTTAGCTCCTCATTTTACATTAAATAAGATCTATAAGTCTACTCTCAGGAGTTGATGAAGGTACAAACGGATAAAATGCTTATATATCACATTTTCAAATATCTATTATTCTCTATTTTACTCGATCTCCTAAACGGTTAAAGATAGGACATCGCGGTTTTTACTAGTGGATTAAGCACCTCATTTTACATAAAATAAATCATTTAAGTCTACTCTCAAGAGTTGATAAAGGTACCAACGAATAAAATGTTTATATATTACATTTTCAAATACCTTTTATTCTCCATTTTACCCGATCTCCTAAACGGTTAAGATAGGACATCGCGGTTTTCACCAGTAAATTTAGCACCTCATTTTACATAAAATAAGTCCTAGAAGTCTACTCTCATGAGTTGATAAAGGTACAAACTAATAAAATGTATGTATATCACATTTTCAAATATCTATTATTATCCATTTTACTTGATCTCCTAAACGGTTAAAGATAGGTCATCGCAATTTTCACCAGTGGATTAAGCACCTCATTTTACATAAAATAAGTCCTATAAGTCTACTCTCAGGAGTTGATAAAGGTACAAACGAATAAAATGTTTATATATCACATTTTTAAATATCTATTATTCTCCATTTTACTCGATCTTCTAAACGGTTAAAGATAGGACATCGCGGTTTTCGCCAATTGATTTAGCACCTCATTTTACATAAAATATGTCCTATAAGTTTACTCTCAAGAGTTGATAAAGGTACAAACGTACAAAATGTTTAAATATCACATTTTCAAAAATCTATTATTATCCATTTTACTTGATCTCCTAAACGGTTAAAGATAGGACATCGCCGTTTTCACCAGTGGATTTAGCACCTCATTTTACATAAAATATGTCCTATAAGTCTACTCTCAAGAGTTGATAAAGGTACAAACGTATAAAATGTTTAAATATGACATTTTCAAAAATCTATTATTCTCCAATTTACTTGATCTCCTAAACGGTTAAAGATAGGACATCGCGGTTTTTACCAGTGGATTTAGCACCTCATTTTACATAAAATATGTCCTATAAGTTTACTCTCAAGAGTTGATAAAGGTACAAACGTATAAAATGTTTAAATATCACATTTTCAAAAATCTATTATTCTCCAATTTACTTGATCTCCTAAACGGTTAAAGATAGGACATCGCCGTTTTCACCAGTGGATTTAGCATCTCATTTTACATAAAATAAGTCCTATAAGTCTACTCTCAAAATTTGATAAAGGTAGAAACGAATAAAATGATTATATATCACATTTACAAATATCAATTATTCTCCATTTTACTCGATCTCCTAAACGGTTAAAGATAAGACATCGCGGTTTTCACCAGTGGATTTAGCACCTCATTTTACATAAAGTAAGTCCTATAAGTCTACTCTCAGAAGTTGATAAAGGTACAAACGAATAAAATATTTATATATCACATTTTCAAATATCTATTATTATCCATTTTACTCGATCTCCTAAACGGTTAAAGATAGGACATCGCGGTTTTTAATAGTGGATTTAGCACCTCATTTTACATAAAATAAGTCCTATAAGTCTACTCTCAAAAGTTAATAAAGGTACAAACGAATAAAATGTTTATATATCACATTTTCAAATATCTACTATTCTCCATTTTACTCGATCTCCTAAACGGTTAAAGATAGGACATCGCGGTTTTCACCAGTGGATTTAGTACCTCATTTTACATAAAATAGGTTCTATAAGTCTGCTTTCAGGAGTTGATAAAGGTACAAACGAATAAAATGTTTATATATCACATTTTCAAATTATCTTCCATTTTACTCGATCTCCTAAACGGTTAAAGATATGTCATCGCGGTTTTCACCAGTGGATTTAGCACCTCATTCTACATAAAATATGTCCAATAAGTCTACTCTCAAGAGTTGATAAAGGTTCAAACGTATAAAATGTTTAAATATCACATTTTCAAAAATCAATTATTCTCCATTTTACTCGATCTCCTAAACGGTTAAAGATAGGACATCGCGGTTTTTACCAGTGGATTTAGCACCTCATTTTACATAAAATAAGTCCTATAAGTCTACTCACAAAATTTGATGAAGGTACAAACGAATAAAATGATTATATATCACATTTTCAAAAATCAATTATTCTCCATTTTACTCGATCTCCTAAACGGTTAAAGATAGGACATCGCGGTTTTCACCAGTGGATTTAGCACCTCATTTTACATAAAATAAGTCCTATAAGTCTACTGTCAAGAGTTGATAAAGGTACAAACGAATAAAATGTTTATATATCACATTTTCAAATATCTACTATTCTCCATTTTACTCGATCTCCTAAACGGTTAAAGATAGGACATCGCGGTTTTCACCAGTATATTTAGCACCTCATTTTACATAAAATAAGTCCTATAAGTCTACTCTCAAGAGTTGATAAAGGTACAAACGAATAAAATGTTTATATATCACATTTTCAAATATCTATTATTCTCCATTTAACCCGATCTCCTATACGGTTACAGATAGGACATCGCGGCTTTCACCAGTGGAATAAGCACCTCATATTACATAAAATAAGTCCTATAAGTCTACTCTCAAGAGTTGATAAAGGTACAAACAAATAAAATGTTTATATATCACATTTTCAAATAACTTATATTCTTCATTTTACTCGATCTCTTAAACGGTTAAAGATTGGACATCGCGGTTTATACCAGTGGATTTAGCACTTCATTTTACATATAATAAGTCCTATAAGTCTTCTCTCAAGAGTTGATAAAGGTACAAACGAATAAAATGTTTATATATCACATTTTCAAAAATCAATTATTCTCCATTTTACTCGATCTCCTAAACGGTTAAAGATAGGACTTCGTGATTTTTACCAGTGGATTTAGCACCTCATTTTACATAAAATAAGTCCTATAAGTCTACTCTCAAAATTTGATAAAGGTTCAAACGAATAAAATGATTATATATCACATTTTCAAATATCTATTATTCTCCATTTTACTCGATCTCCTAATCGGTTAAAGATAGGACATCGCGGTTTTTACCAGTGGATTTAGCACCTCATTTTACATAAAATAAGTCCTATAAGTCTACTCTCAAGAGTTGATAAAGGTACAAACTAATAAAATGTATGTATATCACATTTTCAAATATCTATTAATATCCATTTTATTTGATCTCCTAAACGGCTAAAGATAGGACATCACCGTTTTCACCAGTGGATTTAGCACCTCATTTTACATAAAATATGTCCTATAAGTCTACTCTCAGGGGTTGATAATGGTACAAACGAATAAAATGTTTGAATATCACATTTTCAAATATCTATTATTCTCCATTTTACTCGATCTCCTAAACGGTTAAAGATAGGACATCGCGGTTTTCGCAAGTGGATTTAGCACCTCATTTTACATAAAATAAGTCCTATAAGTCTACTCTCAAAATTTGATAAAGGTACAAACGAATAAAATGATTATATATCACATTTTCAAATATCTATTATTCTCCATTTTACTCGATCTCCTAATCGGTTAAAGATAGGACATCGCGGTTTTTACCAGTGGATTTAGCACCTCATTTTACATAAAATAAGTCCTATAAGTCTACTCTCAAAATTTGATAAAGGTACAAACGAATAAAATGATTATATATCACATTTTCAAAAATCAATTATTCTCCATTTTACTCGATCTCCTAAACGGTTAAAGATAGGACTTCGCGATTCTTACCAGTAGATTTAGCACCTCATTTTACATAAAATAAGTTCTATAGGTCTACTCTCAGGAGTTGATAAAGGTACAAACGAATAAAATGTTTATATATCACATTTTCAAATATCTACTATTCTCCATTTTACTCGATCTCCTAAACGGTTAAAGATAGGACATCGCGGTTTTCACTAGTATATTTAGCACCTCATTTTACATAAAATAAGTTCTATAAGTCTACTCTCAGGAGTTTATAAAGGTACATACGAATAAAATGTTTATATATCACATTTTCAAATATCTATTATTCTCTATTATACTCGATCTCCTAAACGGTTAAAGATAGGACATCGCGGTTTTCACCAGTGGATTAAGAACTTCATTTTACATAAAATATGTCATATAAGTCTACTTTCAGGAGTTGATAAAGGTACAAACGAATAAAATGTTTATATATCACATTTTCAAATATCTATTATCTTCCATTTTACTCGATCTCATAAAAGGTTAAAGATAGGACATCGCGGTTTTCACCAGTGAATTGTGCACTTCATTTTACTTAAAATAAGTCTTATAAGTCTACTCTCAGGAGTTGATAAAGGTACAAACGAATAAAATGTTTGTATATCACATTTTCAAATATCTATTATCTTCAATTTTACTCGATCTCCTAAACGGTTAAAGATATGTCATCGCGGTTTTCACCAGTGGATTTAGCACCTCATTCTACATAAAATATGTCCAATAAGTCTACTCTCAAGAGTTTATAAAGGTACAAACGTATAAAATGTTTAAATATCACATTTTCAAATATCTATTATTCTGCATTTTACTCGATCTCCTAAACGGTTAAATATAGGACATCGCGGTTTTTACCAGTGGATTTAGCACTTCGTTTTACATAAAATAAGTCCTATAAGTCTACTCTCAAAATTTGATAAAGGTACAAACGAATAAAATGATTATATATCACATTTACAAATATCTATTATTCTCCATTTTACTCGATCTCCTAAACGGTTAAAGATAGGACATCGCGGTTTTCACAAGAGGATTTAGCACCTCATTTTACATAAAATAAGTTCTATAAGTCTACTCTCAGGAGTTAATAAAGGTACAAACGAATAAAATGTTTAAATATCACATTTTCAAATATCTATTATTCTCCATTTTACTCGATCTCCTAATCGGTTAAAGATAGGACATCGCGGTTTTCACCAGTGAATTGTGCACTTCATTTTACTTAAATAAGTCTTATAAGTCTACTCTCAGGAGTTGATAAAGGTACAAACGAATAAAATGTTTATATATCACATTTTCAAATATCTATTATTCTCCATTTTACTCGATCTTCTAATCGGTTAAAGATAGGACATCGCGGTTTTCACCAGTGGATTGTGCACTTCATTTTACTTAAAATAAGTCCTATAAGTCTACTCTCAGGAGTTGATAAAGGTACAAACGAATAAAATGTTTATATATCACATTTTTAATATCTATTTTTGTTCATTTTACTCGATCTCTTAAACGGTTAAAGATAGGACATCGCGGTTTTCACCAGTGGATTAAGCACTTCATTTTACATAACAAATGTCCTATAAGTCATCTATCAGGAGTTGATAAAGGTACAAACGAATAAAATGTTTATATATCACATTTTCAAATATTTATTATTCTCAATTTCACTCGATCTCCTAAACGGTTAAAGATAGGACATCGCGGTTTTCACCAGTAAATTTAGCAGCTCATTTTACATAAAATAAGTTTTATAAGTCTACTCTCAAGAGTTGATAAAGGTACAAACGATTAAAATGTTTATATATCACATTTTCAAATATCTATTATTCTCCATTTTACTCGATCTCCTAAACGGTTAAAGTTAGGACATCGCGGTTTTCACCAGTATATTTAGCACCTCATTTTACATAAAATAAGTCCTATAAGTCTACTCTCAGGAGTTTACAAAGGTACAAACGAATAAAATGTTTATATATCACATTTTCAAATATCTATTATTCTCCATTTTACTCGATCTCCTAAACGGTTAAAGATAGGACATCGCGGTTTTCACCAGGGGATTGTGCACTTTATTTTACTTAAAATAAGTCTTATAAGTCTACTCTCAGAAGTTGATAAAGGTACAAACGAATAAAATGTTAATATATTACATTTTCAAATATCTTTTATTCTACATTTTACTCAATCTCCTAAACGGTTAAAGATAGGACATCGCAGTTTTCACCAGTGGATTTACCACCTCATTTTACATAAAATAAGTCCTATAGGTCTACTCTCAAAAGTTGATAAAGGAACAAACGAATAAAATGTTTATATATCACATTTTCAAATATCTATTATTCTCTATTTTACTCGATCACCTAAACGGTTACAGATAGAACTTTGCGGTTTTCACCAGTGGATTTAGCACCTCATTTTATATATAATAAGTCCTATAAGTCTACTCTCAAGAGTTGATAATGGTACAAACGAATAAAATGTTTATATATCACATTTTCAAATAACTATTATTCTCTATTTAACTCGATCTCCTAAACGGTTACAGATAGGACTTCGCGGTTTTCACCAGTGGAATAAGCACCTCATTTTACATAAAATAAATCCTATAAGTCTACTCTCAAGAGTTGATTAAGGTACAAACGAATAAAATGTATATAAATCACATATTCAAATATCTATTATTCTTCATTTTACTCGATCTCCTAAACGGTTAAAGATAGGACATCGCGGTTTTCACCAGTGGATTGAGCATTTCATTTTACATAAAATAAGTCTTATAAGTCTACTCTCATGAGTTGATATAGGTACAAACGAATAAAATGTTTATATATCACATTTTCAAATATCTATTATTCTCCATTTTACTCGATCTCCTAAACGGTTAAAGTTAGAACATCGCGGTTTTCACCAGTGGATTTTGCACCTCATTTTACATAAAATAAGTCATATAAGTCTACTCTCAAGGATTGATAAAGATACTGTGGCGTGTTTTTGCGGACCCGAGCCGTTTTCTCGAGCGCCAGGTGTTTTAAGGCAAAACACCAACCGTACCGCGGGTAGGAATGTCAGTGGAGAAAATATAATCCAGGGGTCAATAACAATGTGATTAATTAAACGTACCGTAATTTTAAAAGAAATAATTGGCAAGAAAATTGAACGGAAAATCAAATTTATTGAAACCAAAATAAAGAAAATAAACAAACACTCGTTATGAAATAAAAATAAAATCAACTCGAAATAACTTTCAAAGAAAATAATAAATATGCGGAGGTACGTTATTAAACAATTATGCAGATACAGTATGCGGGTGTAGAATAAAAATGCAGAAATACACAATGCGGAAATAAGCGGAGTCACCACAATTTCACAGCACTTAGACAAGTAAATTGCAGTAAAGTATAAAGAATCAAACTCAAAATGAACTAAATAACAACTCGAAATAAACTCAAAGTAAAACTTATCACAATTCAAAAACAGATCAAACAGGTGCGCAGTGCCAGTGGACAGACAGACAGATTTCCGAACAACACAGAGTTCCCGTTCGAAAATTTAACAGTCAGAAAATAATGAATTTTTAGGCACTTTGCAGCCGATTTTATATGCGGAAATCAGAGAAGGGATTCTGAGTACGCGCGGAAGAGATAATGTCATCAAAAACACCCCAAAAAACTATAGAATTCAGCGGTGGGGTACTAGAAGTACCAAAAGAGCGGGGGGTAATTCATGTAATTGGAATAATTAGCCTTGGCTAATTATTCAGGATAAAAGAAAAGAAAATAACATAATTCAGAATTGAAAAGAAAATAAATTGACAGATTCACATAAAATAAAATGCGGTTGACGACATAACTCACCCCTTCATCTACGGGGTTGATTCATACGAATGGATCAGGACTCAGAAACACACATCAGAAAATATATGCGGATGCGGGGGTTAAATGCAGGAACAATTCAGGGGAAACAGGGTAAAATTGGAAGCGGCGTGGTTGACCACATTCCAATGTTAATTATACATAAAAAATGTAAATAGAATAATATAAATCAGACTTACCCTGTTAAATGCGGTTGCTCAAAGTTGAAAATAACCCAAAAAGATGTAGTAATAACACTCGTAATTGCACTGGACGAAATTGTAACACGTGTAATGCAAAATTGACTTTTTGCTAGTAAATTCCACACGGCAATTTTGGTTGCGGAAGTACTTCCACCCGTTACAAATTTAAAAACGCGGTACAGGTGGTTGACTATGGTCAATACCTTAATTGGCAATTAATTATTCAGAATCAAAACAAACACTTAACCTTAAAATAATGCAGAAGATTAAATGTGTCGATAAATGCAGATAAATATTGAATGCAGAATAGAATCAACTAAGTTAAGCGGGAAATATTCAGCGGAAAGTAATCAGGTAATAATCAGACAACAAATCGTTATTAATTATGTATTAACGAAATGCATTTACAGGTGGCCAAAATGCAGGTTCGTTACATCCCCCCCTTTCTTCGGATAAAATAAAACGATTAGTTTTTTTTTTACAATGCAGCATCCGAGAAGGAAATGCAACTATATGCAGATGCGGAACATATCACAGATTCAGTATAAATTAGCGGAACAACGTACCTTACTACAATACAATATATACAATAAACATAATAGTACATAACAGTGTAATAAACATTTTCAATAAAATCAGTTCACAACAAAGTTGTCGTTCAGTCAAAATAAACATTAACAAAGTTCAGAAAACAACTGATAGCAAAAAAAAAAATAAACCTTGTTCATAGTAAAAACTAGTAATAATCAATAATATCAGAATAAAACATAATTGCAAAAAAAAAACAGGTAGTCAAATAGAAGAAAATAGAGTGTAATTAACAATAGTAATTTGACTAATAAATCCACAAACAACTGCATTTTCTTCCAAATTAGCGGTAAATATAATGATAACGGTGAAACTACGAATTGTGGTATTACAAAATAAATAAATGCATTCATCATAAAAGAAAAAAAAAAACGAGAAATCTCTGTAAATTATAATAAATGTTATCACCACAAAACGCAATCTCTCAAATAAAAACTAAACTTATCAGTATACCAAATTAAGATCAACTTACTCATTGAAGAAAAGGAAAAAGGAAGAACAAAAATGCAATTGTATGCGGAATGATATAACGAAAATAGTCTGCGGAATTTAATACAAAAGAAAAGAAAAAAAATACTCATGTAATTTTGCGGGTTTAGAGTGCCGTCGTTCGAATCAGACAGTCTGTTTATTTTCGTTGAGACTGCCAACAGCAGTTGGTTGACAACTTCCCCAAACGTCCACAACCTGAGCAAAATGTCCTCTTTTCGCTCTGGCATTCTGCCCGTGTATGCCCCCGATGTCCGCACCGAAAGCAACCACCTTTGTGGAAAGCATTTAGTAAATACTTAGCCCTCCGGCGATACGGCAGGAATACAGGGGTTGCCCCTCGGCTCCCAAGTAGTGATAGTCGGGGCCAGCGTTTGAGTTCCTTGTGACACCATGCAACAAGCGGCTGCGGATGGGGGTTCGACAAAGACAACCCTCCGGTCCGTCTGTGTGGCTGCGTCTGCCTTCAACCGTCTTGGGATGTCCGGGGACACATTGTGGTCGGGGAGAGGCTCCACTGATGCGGGGGGTAACCTCTCTACCGTCGCCCCGACAAGATTAGGCACCTCCGTAACACTTGTCACACTCATCCGACGTCCTCTGACGCCACCATTGGTGTGAAGAGCCATCACGGGCTTAGGTGGTACTTCCGTTGACGCCCTGGCCATCAGAGAGCGGCCCTGCGACAATAACGACAGCCGTCCACGGATAGCTTGACCTCGTCCTCCACGTCCAGAAAATCCCCTATTAGACATCTACAACAGAGTTACCAAAATTAGACTATTTCTTAATCAGTTTTCATTGCAACCACAACAGGAAAATAAAATCGGTTTATGCGGGAAACAGACTGGTTAAAGGGCATGGATTTATTGGTTTCGGGACCGCTTCCAACAACAATTTACTGAAAGTGTGTTCAGTTTTCCACAACCAGAACAGAAAGTGCGTTTGACGCCTTTACAATCCTCTTTCAAATGCCCCATGTGTCCACAACGAAAACAGCATCGTCTGTGGAACGAATTCAGCAAATAACCGCCTTGTGACGACTCGTCGGGTAACACAAAAGGGGCACGAGACGCATAACCCTCTGGAACAGGTAATTGCGGAGTATGCGAAGTCGTAGATGCGGTTTTTGGCGTCGAATGAGTCACTTTTGGTGTCGAAGCGGCCGCACAGTTGCAGTGACAGCATGGCGACGGCGTAATTTCTTGTTCGGCGGCCCTTTTTGTTTGTTTCTTCGGTTTAACGGTGTGTTGGCTGGCCGACGTCGAGGGCTTGGAAGCGGGGGCCCTTTGTTTACCTCCAGACGGTCCACCAGCACGTTGTTGAGTCGGCTGTTGTATTTTGCTGGGGATTTTTTTGCTTGGTGGCTCAATTCCACCATGTCGGGCACCACAACAGTGAGTGGTGTGCTCACGAGACGTGGACGCTGCTGTAGACGACGTTGACGGCTTAGGAGTCGACACCATGGCCACAGACACTCCAGACGACTTCCTCGTATAAAACCCAGTTGTCTTAGATCCGGAAATCCTCGTTCGGGAAGCCGTTTGACGCCTTTTTGCCTCTCGAGTTTCCGCCAAATCGTCGTCGTTATAACACAACTCCAACACGTCTCCCATTTGACTTTTATTAGCTAAAACAAAACATTTTCAATTACCAATTTGTACACACCGGATTAAAATTTAGCGGGTAAAGTTATGCAGAAGATGCGGCTTTTAGATCCTTAACATGAATGCGACGTAAGCGGTGTCCATTTGCTCCCAACAAATCGAAAACAACTGGCGAATGGACTTTTGTCACTTCATATGGCCCCGAATACTTCGGTGCCAATTTAGCTGCGAATCCTTGGGCAGCTGAAGATAGGTGGTGTTCTTTTCTGAACACTTTGTCACCTAAATGCGGTCTCCAGTCCCGTCTGCGGAGATTATACGCCTTACTTTGATTCGTGAAGGCCCTGTCGAGATTTGTTCGCACCAATTGGAACACTTCGACCAGCCGGTCCATCTGGAACACTCTATGACGCACATCTTCCGTCGACACGTCTCTTTCGGACCCTGTGTCATCTGCGGAAGCTGTCGTTGTGTTCCCTTCTCGATATAAAGCGGCGGACACTTCCAATTCACGGCCAAAGTTGAGAAATGCGGGTGTGTATCCAGTAGAATCGTGGACTGCAGTGTTGATAGCGAAGAGGAAATCGGGGACATGCAAGTCCCAATCCTTGTGATTCGCTTCACAATATTGTGCAATCATCGTCTTCAGAGTTCGATTGGTACGTTCTACCGGATTGGCCTGCGGTGTGTAAGGCGGTGTAAAGCGGTGGTGAATTCCCATGTCTTTCAGGAGATTGTTGAATATGCGGCTGTCAAATTGGGTGCCATTGTCGGAAATGACAGTATCTGGGCAACCAAATTTCGAGATAATATCTTCATACAACCCCTGGGCGACGATTCGAGCGGTGGCGTTTCGTAGCGGACGTGCGTGTACCCATTTAGTGAAGCGATCGTGAAATACAAGCAAAAATGTGTTTCCTTTCTTAGATCGCGGTAGTGGACCCACTAAATCGGTACTTACAGTTTGCCAGGGCCTGTTAACTGTCGACGGCTGCATTTTTCCGGCAGTTTGTTGAGCGGAGGCCTTGTATCGCTGGCAAGTTTCGCACTGACGAACGTACTTGGACACATCACGAAACATTCCCGGCCAATAATAATTTCTGGCGATCCGGTAGATGGTTTTCGCAATTCCCATGTGTCCAGCGGTTGGTTCATCATGATTTTCGCGGAGAACACGCTCTCTAAGCGGCTTCGGGACACACAATTTCCATGGCTCGACCATTTCTTCCTCTCGCAAGTCTTGAGAGTCCCAAAAATGACGGTAAAGCTTGCCTTCTTTGAGGGTGTAATCGGGGTATGAAGCGGGGTCCCGTTTGACGTCGGCTATTTTGCTCTTGTACCAGACACAATCGGTGTTTTTCACGTCAATTATGCAGAGATTCGTGTGGCTGTCTGGATGTTGAGCACATGGTTGGCGGGAGAGAGCGTCGGCCACTCGATTGAGCGAACCTTTTCGATAAACGATTTCAAAGTCGTACTGTTGAAGAAAAATACTCCAGCGGGCTAAGCGGCCAGTAGGACTTTTTATTGAATGCAGCCAGCGGAGAGATTGATGATCCGTTGTTACCTGGAAACGGTAACCTTCCAGATACGGTCTCATCTTCTCGATGCCCCATACAATTGCGAGACACTCTTTTTCAGTGACAGAGTAATTTTTCTCTGCCGGATTGAGTGTTCGACTGGCGTACGCTATCACTCTCTCGTTTCCATCGAAATTTTGGGTGAGAGTGACTCCGAGTCCGTAATCAGAAGCGTCAGTCTGCAGGTTAAACATGCGGTCGAAATCGGGGCACGCCAATACGGGGGCTTCAGTCAGTCTCTTCTTCAGTTCATCGAACGCCTCGTCCTGTTCCACTTCCCAGCGCCATCGAAAGCTTTTTCTGAGAAGTTTGGTAAGCGGTGCCACTATGTGTGAGAAATCGGGTACAAAGCGGCGATACCAGGACGCCATTCCAAGAAACCGACGTAATTGCTTCAGATTCTGCGGTGGTGGAATCTCCAAAATTGAAGCCACCTTATCAGGGTCTGTTCGCACACCATCTTCAGTAACAACATGTCCCAAATATTTGAGAGATTTTTGTCCGAACTTGCATTTTTCGACATTCAGGACAAGATTAGCGGCTCTCAAACGGCGGAACACTTCAGTTAGATTTTGTAGATGCTCATCAAACGTTCGACCTAAGACAATGATGTCATCTAAATAGGCGAACGCCTTCGGTTCCATTTCAGGCCCAATTATGCGGTCCAATAGATGTCCAATAGGGGCCGAATGTAGTCCAAATGGCATCACGCGGAACTGGAACAGACCTCGACCGGGAATGGTAAATGCGGTGATTGGCTTACTGTCTTCCGTCAATGGTACCAACCAATATCCATTCTGCAAGTCGATACTGCTAATGAACTTAGCTTCGCGGAGACGGTCTAAAATGCCATGAATTTGGGGTAGCGGGTAAGCATCTTTTTCGCTTACTTCGTTCACCTTCCGGAAGTCCACACAAAAGCGGTATTTTCCGTCCTTCTTCGGCACGACAACGATGGGTGAACTCCAGGGGCTTTCTGAACGTTCGATGACCCCTTTCTCCAGCATTTCGTCGACTTGTTCATTAACAATTTCCTGAATGCGGGGGTTCTGCGGTCTATATCGCTGTTTAATCGGATGCGGCGATTTTAAGCAGATCTGGTGTTCAATTAGCGGTGTTGGGCCATCAATATCGGCGAATTTTGGCAGCTCTCGATCCAACAAACGTTGCAATCTTCGTTGTTGTTCGTCATTCAGCCGTGATTCACTTATGGCTGCCAAATTCGTTACTGCAGGGGGTACTTCGACCGTTTCGTTCCACCAGTCGATTGGACGGCCATTTTCAATCAATGTTCTTCCCTGTACAGTGACAGTGTCTGTTTTGGCATTCACTATACCCTCGTTAAGGCGTAACCAATCCAAGCCCAAATGGATTTCTACAGTGAGCCCTTTCATCAGATGCAGAGATGCGGGGTAAAAATGTGGCCCAATTTGGACATCTTGTGACCAAGCGGTGGTAGTTTGGGTTTCCACGCCGTTCGCTAAGCGGACCAGACTTCCAGGGATCGGAGAAGCACAATTGGGGTTTTCTCGGTGTGCTTTATCTCCATAAAATGACCAACTGGAACCGGTATCAATCAGAGCGTGGTAAAATTTCCCATTCAGTTGAATTTTCACCAGATAGCGGTCTTCTTCGGGGTTTATGCAGGAGGATTCTTCAGCCAACTGCTCTTGCCTCCCAACCGGACAGCTGGCGGTTAGTTTTCCGACCGCCGATTGCAGTTGCAGTCTCTCGTCAACACTCCAGGCCGGTGACACAGCGAACAAAACATTTTCGGTGCATTTCTGCACGCATTTCGGTAGTGGCCTGTCTCACCACACCGAAAACAGATGGCAGCACTCCTATTTGCCACCGGTGTCGTCCTTGGTACTGCTGATGGCCGGTTATAGAGCGGTTTCGGGGGGCTCTGGCTTACCACGGGTCTCGTAGCGGGTTCCTCGTACCGTGGCAGATCCTCCAGCTCTTTGGTTCGTTAGAGAAGGTCGTCCACCGTTCGAATACTGCTTCTTGGAACGAAACGACGGTATTCAGGCAATAAATTTCGATGCAGCCAGTACAATGTCTTCTCGGGGGTCATAGAAAGCGTGCGACGTGCCAAGGTGAGCAGAGCGGTCACATAGTCGCTCACCGATTCGCGGGGGGACTGTTGTCGTCGACTTATTTCCTCTTCCATGCGGATCTGGTAATCAGTTGGCAAGTAGAAACGTCGGAATGCTTCCTCGAAGTCATTCCATGACCGCCATTGTCGCCGATTGTTCCGATACCACAACAAGGCATTATCACGGAGCAAGATCGGCATTCCGGGTAATAATTCGTCATTGTTTATACGGTATAGATGTCTCAGTTCTTCCAACTCCTCCAAAAATGTGACTGGATCGCCATTTCCATTGAAAGACACTTTCCAATCATGCAAGTGCTTTAATGCGGGGTTAGCGGCTGGCATAATCGTTGGCCTTGTCGATTGAGACACCGAAGGAGCGGCATTCCATGACATCTGGGCCGAATGGAGCGAAGAAGTTACATTCGTAGCGGGGGTAACTGTAAATTTGGGCATAAAATCCGTACATGCAGGCTGGGCCATCTTCCGGACTTTTGGTACTGCTCCTGTACTGAAAGTGAAATTTCCAGAAGTGGCATTATTACTGGAAGCGGTGTACTGGTGTTTAAAAGCGGAAAAATCAGTTCGTGGAATCCTCGATGTGTCCCCCAAATCGAAAACGAACGGTCCGGCTTCACTAGTTGGAGTTATGGCTTCTTTTCGTAGAGCGGCCAGTCTCCTCTTTAATTCTGTGACCGGACCTTCAGTATTGGCCCCCAGTCGCGCCAATTCCTCCACGAGAGCCTCCTTCGTCATATTTCGAACCTTTGGGGCATCTTTCGGAAGCCCCAGGTCTTCTCGTGTGGCCGACTTCCGTTCCGGGGGTGGGGAGAATGACATCGGGGGTGTGGGGGCGTCTTCTTTGCCCACTTCCATCAATGGACTGTTCCCCGTAGCCATTTATGCAGTAAGAATCGGATTCCAAGAAAAATTTTATGCAGTTGGGATAATCTATGCAGTTCCCAATTAAGTTATGCAGAAAAAATGCAGAAAAAACAATGCGGTCCCTGCTCGGGCGCCAAATTTGTGGCGTGTTTTTGCGGACCCGAGCCGTTTTCTCGAGCGCCAGGTGTTTTAAGGCAAAACACCAACCGTACCGCGGGTAGGAATGTCAGTGGAGAAAATATAATCCAGGGGTCAATAACAATGTGATTAATTAAACGTACCGTAATTTTAAAAGAAATAATTGGCAAGAAAATTGAACGGAAAATCAAATTTATTGAAACCAAAATAAAGAAAATAAACAAACACTCGTTATGAAATAAAAATAAAATCAACTCGAAATAACTTACAAAGAAAATAATAAATATGCGGAGGTACGTTATTAAACAATTATGCAGATACAGTATGCGGGTGTAGAATAAAAATGCAGAAATACACAATGCGGAAATAAGCGGAGTCACCACAATTTCACAGCACTTAGACAAGTAAATTGCAGTAAAGTATAAAGAATCAAACTCAAAATGAACTAAATAACAACTCGAAATAAACTCAAAGTAAAACTTATCACAATTCAAAAACAGATCAAACAGGTGCGCAGTGCTAGTGGACAGACAGACAGATTTCCGAACAACACAGAGTTCCCGTTCGAAAATTTAACGGTAAGAAAATAATGAATTTTTAGGCACTTTGCAGCCGATTTTATATGCGGAAATCAGAGAAGGGTTTCTGAGTACGCGCGGAAGAGATAATGTCATCAAAAACACCCCAAAAAACTATAGAATTCAGCGGTGGGGTACTAGAAGTACCAAAAGAGCGGGGGGTAATTCATGTAATTGGAATAATTAGCCTTGGCTAATTATTCAGGATAAAAGAAAAGAAAATAACATAATTCAGAATTGAAAAGAAAATAAATTGACAGATTCACATAAAATAAAATGCGGTTGACGACATAACTCACCCCTTCATCTACGGGGTTGATTCATACGAATGGATCAGGACTCAGAAACACACATCAGAAAATATATGCGGATGCGGGGGTTAAATGCAGGAACAATTCAGGGGAAACAGGGTAAAATTGGAAGCGGCGTGGTTGACCACATTCCAATGTTAATTATACATAAAAAATGTAAATAGAATAATATAAATCAGACTTACCCTGTTAAATGCGGTTGCTCAAAGTTGAAAATAACCCAAAAAGATGTAGTAATAACACTCGTAATTGCACTGGACGAAATTGTAACACGTGTAATGCAAAATTGACTTTTTGCTAGTAAATTCCACACGGCAATTTTGGTTGCGGAAGTACTTCCACCCGTTACAAATTTAAAAACGCGGTACAGGTGGTTGACTATGGTCAATACCTTAATTGGCAATTAATTATTCAGAGTCAAAACAAACACTTAACCTTAAAATAATGCAGAAGATTAAATGTGTCGATAAATGCAGATAAATATTGAATGCAGAATAGAATCAACTAAGTTAAGTGGGAAATATTCAGCGGAAAGTAATCAGGTAATAATCAGACAACAAATCGTTATTAATTATCTATTAACGAAATGCATTTACAGGTGGCCAAAATGCAGGTTCGTTACAATACAAACGAATAAAATGTTTATATACCACATTTTCAAATATCTATTATTCTCCATTTAACTCGATCTCCTAAACGGTTACAGATGGGACTTCGCGGTTTTCACCAGTGGAATGAGCACCTCATTTTACATAAAATAAATCCTATAAGTCTACTCTCAAGAGTTGATAAAGGTACAAACGAATAAAATGTATACAAATCACATATTCAAATATCTATTATTCTCCATTTTACTCGATCTCCTAAACGGTTAAAGATAGGACATCGCGGTTTTCACCAGTGGATTAAGCATTTCATTTTACATAAAATAAGTCCTATAAGTCTACTCTCATGAGTTGATATAGGTACAAACGAATAAAATGTTTATATATCACATTTTCAAATATCTCTTATTCTCCATTTTACTCGATCTCCTAAACGGTTAAAGTTAGAACATCGCGGTTTTCACCAGTGGATTTTGCACCTCATTTTACATAAAATAAGTCATATAAGTCTACTCTCAAGGGTTGATAAAGGTACAAATTAATAAAATGTTTATATATCACATTTTCAAATATCTAATATTTTCCTTTTTACTCGATCTCCTAAACGGTTAGAGCTAGGACATCGCAATTTTCACCAGTGGATTAAGCACCTCATTTTACATAAAATAAGTTCTATAAGTCTACTGTCAAGAGTTGATAAAGGTACAAACGAATAAAATGTTTATATATTACATTTTCAAATATCTATTATTCTCCATTGTACTCGATCTCCTAAACGGTTAAAGATAGGACATCGCGGTTTTCACCAGTAGATTTAGCACCTCATTTTACATAAAATAAGTCCTATAAGTCTACTCTCAGGAGTTGATAAAGGTACAAACGAATAAAATGTTTATATATCACATTTTCAAATATCATTATTCTCCATTTTACTCGATCTCCTAATCGGTTAAGATAAGACATCGCGGTTTTCACCAGTGGATTTTGCACCTCATTTTACATAAAATAAGTCATATAAGTCTACTCTCAAGGGTTGATAAAGGTACAAACGAATAAAATGTTTATATGTCACATTTTCAAATTTCTATTATTCTCCATTTAACTCGATCTCCTAAACGGTTACAGATAGGACATCGCGTTTTTCACCAGTGGAATAAGCACTTCATATAACATAAAATAAGTCCTATAAGTCTACTCTCAAGAGTTGATAAAGGTACAAACGAATAAAATGTATATAAATCACATTTTCAAATATCTATTATTCTCCACTTTACTCAATCTCCTAAACGGTTAAAGATAGGATATCGCGGTTTTCACCAGTGGATTTAGCACCTTATTTTACATAATATAAGTTCTATAAGTCTACTCTCAAGGGTTGATATTGGTACAAAAGAATAAAATGTATATATATCACATTTTCAATTATCTGTTATTCTCCATTTAACTCGATCTTCTAAACCGTTACAGATAGGACATCGCGGTTTTCACCAGTGGAATAAGCACTTCATTTTACATAAAATAAGTCTTATAAGTCTACTCTCAAGAGTTGATAAAGGTACAAACGAATAAAATGTATACAAATCACATATTCAAATATCTATTATTCTCCATTTTACTCGATCTCCTAAACGGTTAAAGATAGGACATCGCGGTTTTCACCAGTGGAATAAGCACCTCATTTTACATAAAATAAGTCCTATAAGTCTATTCTCAAGAGTTGATAAAGGTACAAACGAATAAAATGTATATAAATCACATTTTCAAATATCTATTATTCTCTATTTTACTCGATCTCCTAAACGGTTAAAGATAGGACATCGCGGTTTTCACCAGTGGATTTAGCACCTCATTTTACATAAAATAAGTCTAATAAGTCTACTCTCAGGAGTTGATAAAGGTACAAACGAATAAAATGTTTATATATCACATTTTCAAATATCTATTATTTTCCATTTTACTTGATCTCCTAAACGGCTAAGATAGGACATCGCGGTTTTCACCAGTAAATTTACCACCTCATTTTACATAAATAAGTCCTAGAAGTCTACTCTCATGAGTTGATAAAGGTACAAACTAATAAAATGCAAATAAAATGTATGTATATCACATTTTCAAATATCTATTATTATCTATTTTACCCGATCTCCTAAACGGTTAAAGATAGGATATCGCGGTTTTCACCAGTGGATTTAGCACCTCATTTTACATAAAATAAGTCATATAAGTCTACTCTCAGGAGTTGATAAAGGTACAAACTAATAAAATGTATGTATATCACATTTTCAAATATCTTTTATTCTCCATTTTACCCGATCTCCTAAACGGTTGAAGATAGGACATCGCGGTTTTCACCAGTGGATTTAGCACCTCATTTTACATAAAATAAGTCATATAAGTCTACTCTCAGGAGTTGATAAAGGTACAAACGAATAAAATGTTTATATATCACATTTTCAAATATCTATTATTTTCCATTTTACTCGATCTCCTAAACGGTTAAAGATAGGACATCGCGGTTTTCACCAATGGATTTAGCACCTCATTTTACATAAAAGAAAACATATAAGTCTACTCTTAAGAGTTGATAAAGGTACAAACGAATAAAATGTTTATATATCACATTTTCAAATATCTATTATTATCCTGTTTACTCGATCTCCTAAACGGTTAAAGATATTACATTGCGGCTTTCACCAATGGATTAAGCACCTCATTCTACATAAAAGAAGTCCTATAAGTCTACTCTCAGGAGTTGATAAAGGTACAAACGAATAAAATGTTTATATATCACATTTTCAAATATCTATTATTCTCCTTTTTACTCGATCTCCTAAACGGTTAAAAATAGGACATCGCGGCTTTCACCAATGGATTTAGCACCTCAATTTACATAAAAGAAGTCCAATAAGTTTACTCTCAAAAGTTGATAAAGGTACAAACGAATAAAATGTTTATATATCACATTTTCAAATATCTATTATTCTCCATTGTACTCGATCTCCTAAACGCTTAAAGATAGGACATCGCGGTTTTCACCAGTGGATTGAGCACTTTATTTTACATAAAATAAGTCCTATAAGTCTACTCTCAGGAGTTGATAAAGGTACAAACGAATAAAATGTTTATATATCACATTTTCAAATATCATTATTCTCCATTTTACTCGGTCTCTTAAACGGTTAAGATAAGACATCGCGGTTTTCACCAGTGGATTTTGCACCTCATTTTACATAAAATAAGTCATATAAGTCTACTCTCAAGGGTTGATAAAGGTACAAACGAATAAAATGTTTATATGTCACATATTCAAATTTCTATTATTCTCCATTTAACTCGATCTCCTAAACGGTTACAGATAGGACATCGCGTTTTTCACCAGTGGAATAAGCACTTCATATTACATAAAATAAGTCCTATAAGTCTACTCTCAAGAGTTGATAAAGGTACAAACGAATAAAATGTATATAAATCACATTTTCAAATATCTATTATTCTCCACTTTACTCAATCTCCTAAACGGTTAAAGATAGGATATCGCGGTTTTCACCAGTGGATTTAGCACCTTATTTTACATAATATAAGTTCTATAAGTCTACTCTCAAGAGTTGATAAAGGTACAAACGAATAAAATGTATATAAATCACATTTTCAAATATCTATTATTCTCCACTTTACTCAATCTCCTAAACGGTTAAAGATAGGACATCGCGGCTTTCACCAATGGATTTAGCACCTCATTTTACATAAATGAAGTACAATAAGTCTACTCTCAAGAGTTGATAAAGGTACAAACTAATAAAATGTATGTATATCACATTTTCAAATATCTTTTATTCTCCATTTTACTCGATCTCCTAAACGGTTAAGAGAGGACATCGCGGTTTTCACCAGTAAATTTAGCACCTCATTTTACATAAATAAGTCCTAGAAGTCTACTCTCATGAGTTGATAAAGGTACAAACTAATAAAATGCAAATAAAATGTATGTATATCACATTTTCAAATATCTATTATTATCTATTTTACTCGATCTCCTAAACGGTTAAAGATAGGACATCGCGGTTTTCACCAGTAAATTTAGCACCTCATTTTACATAAAATAAGTCATATAAGTCAACTCTCAGGAGTTGATAAAGGTACAAACGAATAAAATGTTTATATATCACATTTTCAAATATCTATTATTCTCAATTTTACTCGATCTCCTAAACGGTTACAGATAGGACATCGCTGTTTTCACCAGCGGATTTAGCACCTCATTTTACATAAAATAAGTCCTATAAGTCTAATCACAGGAGTTGATAAAAATACAAACGAATAAAATGTTTATATATCACATCTTCAAATATCTAATATTTTTCATTTTACTCGATTTCCTAAACGGTAAAAGATAGGACATCGCGTTTTTTACCAGAGGATTTAGCACCTCATTTTACATAAAATAAGTCCTATAAGTCTACTCTCAAGAGTTGTTAAAGGTACAAACGAATAAAATGTTTATATATCACATTTTCAAATATCTATTATTCTCCATTATACTCGATCTCCTAAACGGTTACAGATAGGACATCGCGGTTTCCACCAGTGGATTTAGCACCTCATGTTACATAAAATAAGTCCTATAAGTTTACTCTCATGAAATGATAAAGGTACAAACGAATAAAATGTTTATTTATCACATTATAAAATATCTATTATTCTCCATTTAACTAGATCTCCTAAACGGTTAAAGATAGTACAGCGCGGTTTTCACCAGTAGATTTAGCACCTCATTTTTCATAAAATAAGTTCTATAAGTCTACTCTTAGGAGATGATAAAGGTACAAACGAATAAAATGTTTATATATCACATTTTCAAATAACTATTATTGTTCAATTTATTCGATCTCCTAAACGGTTAAAGATAGGACATCGCCGTTTCCACTTCTGAAATAAGCACCTCATTTTACATAAAATAAGTCCTATAAGTCTACTCTCAAGAGTTGTTAAAGGTACAAACGAATAAAATGTTGATATATCACATTTTCAAATATCTATTTTTCTCCATTTTACTCGATCTTCTAAACGGTTAAAGATAGGACATCGCGGTTTTTACCAGTGGATTTAGCACCTCATATTACATAAAATAAGTCCTATAAGTCTACTCTAATGAGTTGATAATGGTACAAACGAATAAAATGTTTATTTATCACATTTTCAAATATCTATTATTCTCCATTTAACTAGATCTCCTAAACGGTTAAAGATACGACAGCGCGGTTTTCACCAGTGGACTTAGCACTTCATTTTATATAAAATAGGTCTAATAAGTCTACTCTCAAGAGTTGATAAAGGTACATTCGAATAAAATGATTATATATCACATTTTCAAATATCTATTATTCTCCATTTAACTCGATCTCCTAAACGGTTAAAGATAGGACATCGCGGTTTTCACCAGTAGATTTAGCACCTCATTTTTCATAAAATAAGTTCTATGAGTCTACTCATAGGAGTTGATAAAAGTACAAACGAATAAAATGTTTATATATCACATCTTCAAATATCTATTATTCTTCATTTTTCTCGATCTCCTAAACGGTTAAAGATAGGACATCGCGGCTTTCACCAGCGGATTTAGCTCCTCATTTTACATAATATAAGTCCTATAGGTCTACCCTCATGAAATGATAAAGGTACAAACGAATAAAATGTTTATATATCACATTTTCAAATATCTATTATTCTTCATTTTACTCGATCTCCTAAACGGTTAAAGATAGGACATCGCGGCTTTCACCAGCGGATTTAGCTCCTCATTTAACATAAAATAAGTCCTATAAATCTACCCTCATGAAATAATAAAGGTACAAACGAATAAAATGTTTATATATCACATTTTCAAATATCTATTATTCTTTATTTTACTCGATCTCCTAAACGGTTAAAGATAGGACATCGCGGTTATCACCAGTGGATTAAGCACCTCATTTTACATAAAATAAGTAATATAAGTCTACTCTCAGAAGTTGATAAAGGTACAAACGAATAAAATGTTTATATATCACATTTTCAAATATCTATTATTCTTCATTTTACTCGATCTCCTAAACGGTTAAAGATGGGACATCGCGGTTTTCACCAGTGGATTTAGCACCTCATTTTACATAAAATAAGTCCTATAAGTCTACTCTCAAGACTTGATAAAGGTACAAACGAATAAAATGTTTATATATTACATTTTCAAATATCTATTATTCTCCATTTTATTTGATCACCTAAACGGTTAAAAATAGGACATCGTGGTTTTTACCAGTGGATTAAGCACCTTATTTTACATAAAATAAGTCCTATAAGTCTACTCTCAAGGGTTGATAAAGGTACAAACGAATAAAATGTTTATACATCACATTTTCAAATTTCTATTATTCTCCATTTTACTCGATCTCCTAACTCGATCTCCTAAACGGTTAAAGATAGGACATCGCGGTTTTTACCAGTGGATTAAGCACCTCATTTTACATAAAATAAGTCCTATAAGTCTACTCTCAAGAGTTGATAAAGGTACAAACAAATAAAATATTTATATATATCATTTTCAAATATCTATTATTCTCCATTTTACTCGATTTCCTAAACGGTTAAAGATAGGTCATCGCGGTTTTGACCAGTAAATTTAGCATCTCATTTTATAAAAAATAAGTCCTATAAGCCTACTCTCATGAGTTGATAAAGGTACAAACGAATAAAATGTTTATATATCACATTTTCAAATATCTATTATTTATTATCCATTTTACTTGATCTCCTAAACGGTTAAAGATAGGTCATCGCAATATTCAAAAGTGGATTTAGCACCTCATTTTACATAAAATAAGTCCTATAAGCCTACTCTCATGAGTTGATAAAGGTACAAACGAATAAAATGTTTATATATCACATTTTCAAATATCTATTATTATCCATTTTACTTGAACTCCTAAACGGTTAAAGATAGGTCATCGCGAATTTCGCCAGTGGATTTAGCACCTTAGTTTACATAAAATAAGTCCTATAAGTCTACTCTCAAGAGTTGATAAAGGTTCAAACGAATAAAATGTTTATATATCACATTTTCAAATATCTATTATTCTCCATTTCACTCGATCTCCTAAATGGTTACAGATTTGACATCGCGGTTTTCACCAGTAAATTTAGCATCTCATTTTATAAAAAATAAGTCCTATAAGCCTACTCTCATGAGTTGATAAAGGTACAAACGAATAAAATGTTTATATATCACATTTTCAAATATCTATTATTTATTATCCATTTTACTTGATCTCCTAAACGGTTAAAGATAGGTCATCGCAATATTCAAAAGTGGATTTAGCACCTCATTTTACATAAAATAAGTCCTATAAGTCTACTCTCAAGAGTTGATAAAGGTACAAACGAATAAAATGTTTATATATCACATTTTCAAATATCTATTATTCTCCATTTCACTCGATCTCCTAAATGGTTACAGATTTGACATCGCGGTTTTCACCAGTAAATTTAGCATCTCATTTTATAAAAAATAAGTCCTATAAGCCTACTCTCATGAGTTGATAAAGGTACAAACGAATAAAATGTTTATATATCACATTTTCAAATATCTATTATTTATTATCCATTTTACTTGATCTCCTAAACGGTTAAAGATAGGTCATCGCAATATTCAAAAGTGGATTTAGCACCTCATTTTACATAAAATAAGTCCTATAAGCCTACTCTCATGAGTTGATAAAGGTACAAACGAATAAAATGTTTATATATCACATTTTCAAATATCTATTATTATCCATTTTACTTGAACTCCTAAACGGTTAAAGATAGGTCATCGCGAATTTCGCCAGTGGATTTAGCACCTTATTTTACATAAAATAAGTCCTATAAGTCTACTCTCAAGAGTTGATAAAGGTTCAAACGAATAAAATGTTTAAATATCACATTTTCAAATATCTATTATTCTCCATTATACCCGATCTCCTAAACGGTTAAGATAAGACATCGCGGTTTTCACCAGTGGATTTAGCACCTCATTTTACATAAAATAAGTCCTATAAGTCTACTCTCAAGACTTGATAAAGGTACAAACGAATAAATTGTTTATATATTACATTTTCAAATATCTATTATTCTCCATTTTATTTGATCTCTTAAACGGTTGAAGATAGGTCATCGCGGTTTTTACCAGTGGATTAAGCACCTCATTTTACATAAAATAAGTCCTATAAGTCTACTCTCAGGAACTGATAAAATTACAAACAAATAAAATGTTTAAATATTACATTTTCAAATATCTATTATTTTCCATTTTATTTGATCTCCTAAATGGTTAAAGATAGGTCATCGCGGTTTTTACCAGTGGATTAAGCACCTCATTTTACATAAAATAAGTCCTATAAGTCTACTCTCAAGAGTTGATAAGGGTACAAACGGATAAAATGTTTATATATCACATTTTCAAATATCAATTATTCTCCATTTTACTCGATCTCCTAAACGGTTAAAGATAGGACATCGCGGTTTTCACCAGGAAATTTAGCACCTCATTTTACATAAAATAAGTCCTATAAGTCTACTCTCAAGAGTTGATAAAGGTACAAACGGATAAAATGTTTATATATCACATTTTCAAATATCTATTATTCTCCATTTTACTTGATCTCCTAAACGGTTAAAAAGAGGACATCGCAATTTTCACCAATGGATTTAGCACTTCATTTTACATAAAATAAGTCCTATAAGTCTAGTCACAGGGGTTGATAAAGGTACAAACGAATAAAATGTTTAAAAGTCACATTTTCAAATATCTATTATTCTCCATTTTACTCGAGGTTTCCACCAGCGGATTAAGCACCTCATTTTACATAAAATAAGTCCTATAAGTCTACACTCAGAAGTTGATAAAGGTACAAACGAATAAAATGTATATATATCACATTTTCTAATATCTATTATTCTCCATTTAACTCGATCTCCTAAACAGTTAAGGATAGGACACCGCAGTTTTCACAAGTGGATTTAGCACCTTATTTTATATAAAATAAGTCCTATAAGTTTACTCTCAAGAGTTGATAAAGGTACAAACGAATAAAATGTTTATATATCACATTTTTAAATATCTATTATTCTCAATATTACTCGATCTCCTAAAAGGTTAAAGATAGGACATCGCGGTTTTCACCAGTGAATTTAGCACCTCATTTTACATTAAATAAGTCCTATAAGTCTACTCTCAAGAGTTGATAAAGGTACAAACGAATAAAATGTTTATATATCACATTTTAAAATATCTATTATTCTCCATATTACCTCGATCTCCTAAACGGTTTCAGATAGGACATCGCGGTTTTCACCAGTAAATTTAGCACCTCATTTTACATAAAATAAGTCCTATAAGTCTACTCTCAAGAGTTGATAAAGGTACAAACGAATAAAATGTTTATATATCACATTTTCAAATATCTATTATACTCCATTTCACTCGATCTCCTAAACGGTTACAGATTTGTCATCGCGGTTGAAAGGGTCTACACCAAGCGCCAATACATGAAATTTTGGTTTCGTAAGCGAGACATTTTCTTTTACTTATTTTATTTCTAAACTATATTGACTATCATAAACGACCGGGCCATATCTAAGAAATGTTGAGGGAAAGTTTAAATTATTTAATTGCCAAAGCTGCACCCCAGATGCTAGTTTATCCGTATTCTTAAATTCGTCGCAAGTAAATATTTTATGATTATTTGTAAACTAATTGCATTTAAACAGTGGGGAACATCCTGCTGTACAGAATAATCTTGTACGGCAAATATATTTATTGAAGGCCTCAACCGTTCTTAGAAATAGCCCTAAATGCCGAATGGGATTTCCAGTTCGGTCATTTTATTATGTTTATTACTTTCATCGATTAAAAATTATCGCGATTACGATGGACGCGAATGATATTTCTCGTGTCATGTGAATGGACTGTTTAAAATCTAATGCATTTTGACTACTACGGCAAAACGCCGCTAATCTATCTTCTTTGACTACCGTTTGTCATTTTGATGTAACCGCGCGATCATTTCGATTATTATTATTACTATCGAAATATTTTGTATTCTGTGTTTACAGATTTTAGTATAAGTTTGTTTGTCACAAGTGATCAAATTAACGACCATTTAAATTATCTTAGGGCCAAATTGGTCAATGTCGGGGGGGTGACGATAAGCAGGTATAAGAGGGTTTGTTCGGGGGGAAGTTGATAGTTGATGGTTGATCGACAGTTACAGTGTATCTAGAGTTAACAGATAGTTCACAGTTAGTCTTCAGTTAATCTTGAAACGAGCATCTTGAGAAAATTGTGTGATTCTCTTATTGAGATAATAAGGTAAATTACATTTGTTCTTAATTTTATTCGGAATCAGTTTCTGCCCAACACTGCTTATCGTATCGTGTAACATATTTAATTTCAGTAGCCCTTCTGGCATTTAAATTTACTCTTAATTCAGCTAATCGTTCCGGAGTGACCAATCATCGAAAAGCAATCCCGCTAAGTGTAAAGTTTTTGCCATAATTAACGAGACCTTTATTTATTTTTGACTTGTGGAAAACCAAATCCTTTTAAAGCGTACATTCTTTAGTTGTAGTTTGAAGCGAGCGATAGAGCGTAATTTCCGGCGATTAATTAGAGCATTTTTGCTGCGTATAGAAGCTGCGTAGTTTGCGATCTAGTAGAAAACGTAAGCGTATTGCAACGTTAGGGCGTAAAACATTACTTGGCGTATATTTACTGCGAATAAATATTGCGATTGCGAAACAGCATTTATCCTTATTGCATGTCCTCAAACAC
This sequence comes from Silvanus unidentatus, assembly GCA_963930825.1. Lineage (NCBI taxonomy): Eukaryota > Metazoa > Arthropoda > Insecta > Coleoptera > Silvanidae > Silvanus > Silvanus unidentatus. The sequence goes on along the minus strand of OZ005760.1, from coordinate 8,106,789 downwards.
TTAACCAAGAGGCGCGGAGGCAATAAGGCCGGACGGCTCTGGCGACGGTCCGTATGGGCGGCCATCCGACGGTCAGGGAATCATGATCCCCGGATGTGGAGGGTGCCATCTATAACCATCCTAAAGTTAGGGAACGGGTATTTTTAGCATTCGTTTTGATCACCCCTCTCGTCCCCACCTCACGTATCGTGACGCCGTGTTGCCTAGATGCTAAGTTAGAGGAACTCCAAAACTCCAATTTTTCCCCATAAAATGAACAACTGATATTGGTCCACTTCCGCGAACCTCATAAAATCTAAATCATCGGGAATATATAAGCAATAATAATTTCAGTATATAAAATCGTTAATTTGATCATTGAATAAAAATGTTGTATTATACATTAGGAATTGTTCGTCAATAGTCTCCATCTCTTTTTAAGAGAGGAGAAATACTTTGTATTTTGTTTTGGTGTTTTAAAGAACGTTTTAATATAAATAAGAGTTTTACTCTTTTTAAACGTATTTTTCGTGTTTCATTTAACTTTGCGCCAACCGTTGTACTTTAAATCCAAAGTACTGGCGGTTACATACACACAACGTAGGGGCTTTATCACCATCAGTGGTAAAGCGATCACAGCCAATTAAAGATAAAATTATCCTAACATTCGTTTCTCCAAATACATCAGCCAAACCATTACACGGTTTTCACCAGTAAATTTAGCATCTCATTTTATAGAAAATAAGTCCTATAAGCCTACTCTCATGAGTGGATAAAGGTACAAACGAATAAAATGTTTATATATCACATTTTCAAATAACTATTATTATCCATTTTACTTGATCTCCTAAACGGTTAAAAAGTGGACATCGCAATTTTCACCAGTGGATTTAGCACCTCATTTTACATAAAATAAGTCTTATAGGTCTACTCTCAGGAGTTGATAAAGGTACAAGGGATTAAAATGTTTATATATCACATTATCAAATATTAATTATTCTCCATTTTACTCGATCTCCTAAACGGTTAAAGATAGGTCATCGCGGTTTTCGCCAGTTTATTTAGCACCTTATTTTACATAAACTAAGTCCTATAAGTCTACTCTCAAGAGTTGATAAAGGTTCAAACGAATAAAATGTTTATATATCACATTTTCAAATATCTATTATTCTCAATTATACCCTATCTCCTAAACGGTTAAGATAAGACATCGCGGTTTTCACCAGTGGATTTAGCACCTCATTTTACATAAAATAAGTCCTATAAGTCTACTCTCAAGACTTGATAAAGGTACAAACGAATAAAATGTTTATATATTACATTTTCAAATATCTATTATTCTCCATTTTATTTGATCTCCTAAACGGTTGAAGATAGGTCATCGCGGCTTTTACCAGTGGATTAAGCACCACATTTTACATAAAATAAGTCCTATAAGTCTACTCTCAGGAACTGATAAAATTACAAACGAATAAAATGTTTAAATATTACATTTTCAAATATCTATTATTCTCCATTTTATTTGATCTCCTAAACGGTTAAAGATAGGACATCGCGGTTTTTACCAGTCGATTAAGCACCTCATTTTACATAAAATAAGTCCTATAAGTCTACTCTCAGGAACTGATAAAATTACAAACGAATAAAATGTTTAAATATTACATTTTCAAATATCTATTATTCTCCATTTTATTTGATCTCCTAAACGGTTAAAGATAGGACATCGCGGTTTTTACCAGTGGATTAAGCACCTCATTTTACATAAAATAAGTCCTATAAGTCTACTCTCAGGAATAATTAAAGGTACAAAGGAATAAAATGTTTATATATCACATTTTCAAATATCTATTATTCTCCATTTTACTCGATCTCCTAAACGGTTAAAGATAGGAAATCGCGGTTTTTACCAATGGATTTAGCACCTCATTTTACATAAAATAAGTCCTATAAGTCTACTCTCAAGAATTGATAAAGGTACAAACGAATAAAATGTTTATATATCACATTTTCAAATACCTATTATTCTCCATTTTAATCAACCTCCTAAACGGTTAAAGATAGGACATCGCGGTTTTCACCAGTGGATTTAACACCTCATTTTACATAAAATAAGTCCTATAAGTCTACTCTCAAGAATTGATAAAGGTACAAACGAATAAAATGTTTATATATCACATTTTCAAATTTCTATTATTCTCCATTTTACTCGATCTCCTAACTCGATCTCCTAAACGGTTAAAGATAGGACGTCGCGGTTTTTATTAGTGGATTTAGCACCTCATTTTACATAAAATAGGTTCTATAAGTCTACTCTCAAGATTTGATAAAGGTACAAACGGATAAAATGTTTATATATCACATTTTCAAATATCAATTATTCTCCATTTTACTCGATCTCCTAAACGGTTAAAGATAGGACATCGCGGTTTTCACCAGGAAATTTAGCACCTCATTTTACATAAAATAAGTCCTATAAGTCTACTCTCAAGAGTTGATAAAGGTACAAACGAATAAAATGTTTATATATCACATTTTCAAATATCTATTATTCTCCATTTTACTCGATCTCCTAAACGGTTAAGATAAGACATCGCGGTTTTTACCAGTGGATTTAGCACTTCATTTTACATAAAATAAGTCCTATAAGTCTACTCTCAAGAGTTGATAAAGGTACAAACAAATAAAAGATTTATTTATATCATTTTCAAATATCTATTATTTTCCATTTTACTCGATTTCCTAAACGGTTAAAGATAGGACATCGCAATATTCAAAAGTGGATTTAGCACCTCATTTTACATAAAATAAGTCCTATAAGCCTACTCTCATGAGTTGATAAAGGTACAAACGAATAAAATGTTTATATATCACATTTTCAAATATCTATTATTATCCATTTTACTTGATCTCCTAAACGGTTAAAGATAGGTCATCGCGAATTTCGCCAGTGGATTTAGCACCTTATTTTACATAAAATAAGTCCTATAAGTCTACTCTCAAGAGTTGATAAAGGTTCAAACGAATAAAATGTTTAAATATCACATTTTCAAATATCTATTATTCTCCATTATACTCGATCTCCTAAACGGTTAAGATAAGACATCGCGGTTTTCACCAGTGGATTTAGCACCTCATTTTACATAAAATAAGTCCTATAAGTCTACTCTCAAGACTTGATAAAGGTACAAACGAATAAATTGTTTATATATTACATTTTCAAATATCTATTATTCTCCATTTTATTTGATCTCTTAAACGGTTGAAGATAGGTCATCGCGGTTTTTACCAGTGGATTAAGCACCTCATTTTACATAAAATAAGTCCTATAAGTCTACTCTCAGGAACTGATAAAATTACAAACAAATAAAATGTTTAAATATTACATTTTCAAATATCTATTATTTTCCATTTTATTTGATCTCCTAAACGGTTAAAGATAGGTCATCGCGGTTTTTACCAGTGGATTAAGCACCTCATTTTACATAAAATAAGTCCTATAAGTCTACTCTCAGGAGTAATTAAAGGTACAAAGGAATAAAATGTTTATATATCACATTTTCAAATATCTATTATTCTCCATTTTACTCGATCTCCTAAACGGTTAAAGATAGGAAATCGCGGTTTTTACCAGTGGATTTAGCACCTCATTTTACATAAAATAAGTCCTATAAGTCTACTCTCAAGAATTGATAAAGGTACAAACGAATAAAATGTTTATATATCACATTTTCAAATATCTATTATTCTCCATTTTAGTCAACCTCCTAAACGGTTAAAGATAGGACATCGCGGTTTTCACCAGTGGATTTAACACCTCATTTTACATAAAATAAGTCTTATAAGTCTACTCTCAAGAATTGATAAAGGTACAAAGGAATAAAATGTTTATATATCACATTTTCAAATTTCTATTATTCTCCATTTTACTCGATCTCCTAACTCGATCTCCTAAACGATTAAAGATAGCACGTCGCGGTTTTTATTAGTGGATTTAGCACCTCATTTTACATAAAATAGGTTCTACAAGTCTACTCTCAAGATTTGATAAAGGTACAAACGGATAAAATGTTTATATATCACATTTTCAAATATCAATTATTCTCCATTTTACTCGATCTCCTAAACGGTTAAAGATAGGACATCGCGGTTTTCACCAGGAAATTTAGCGCCTCATTTTACATAAAATAAGTCCTATAAGTCTACTCTCAAGAGTTGATATAGGTACAAACGGATAAAATGTTTATATATCACATTTTCAAATATCTATTATTTTCCATTTTACTTGATCTCCTAAACGGTTAAAAAGAGGACATCGCAATTTTCACCAGTGGATTTAGCACTTCATTTTACATAAAATAAGTCCTATAAGTCTACTCACAGGGGTTGATAAAGGTACAAACGAATAAAATGTTTAAAAGTCACATTTTCAAATATCTATTATTCTCCATTTTACTCGAGGTTTCCACCAGCGGATTAAGCACTTCATTTTACATAAAATAAGTCCTATAAGTCTACACTCAGAAGTTGATAAAGGTACAATCGAATAAAATGTATATATATCACATTTTCTAATATCTATTATTCTCCATTTAACTCGATCTCCTAAACAGTTAAGGATAGGACACTGCAGTTTTCACAAGTGGATTTAGCACCTTATTTTATATAAAATAAGTCCTATAAGTTTACTCTCAAGAGTTGATAAAGGTACAAACGAATAAAATGTTTATATATCACATTTTCAAATATCTATTATTATCCATTTTACTCGATCTCCTAAACGGTTAAAGATAGGACATCGCGGTTTTCACCAGTGGATTTAGCACCTCATTTTACATAAAAAAGTTCTATAAGTCTACTCTCAGGAGTTGATAAAGGTACAAACGAATAAAATGTTTATATATCACATTTTCAAATATCTATTATTCTCCATTTTACTCGATCTCCTAAACGGTTTCAGATAGGACATCGCAATTTTCACCAGTGAATTTAGCACCTCATTTTACATTAAATAAGTCCTATAAGTCTACTCTCAAGAGTTGATAAAGGTACAAACGAATAAAATGTTTATATATCACATTTTAAAATATCTATTATTCTCCATATTACCTCGATCTCCTAAACGGTTTCAGATAGGACATCGCAATTTTCACCAGTGGAATTAGCACCTCATTTTACATAAAATAAGTCCTATAAGTCTAGTCACAGAGGTTGATAAAGGTACAAACGAATAAAATGTTTATGTATCACATTTTCAAATATCTATTATTCTCCATTTTACTCGATCGCCTAAACGGTTACAGATAGGACATCGCGGTTTTCACCAGTGGATTTAGCACCTCATTTTACATAAAATGAGTTCTATAAGTGTACTCTCAAGAGTTGATAAAAGTACAAACGAATAAAATGTTTATAAATCACATTTTTAAATTTCTATTATTCTCCATTTTACTCGATCTCCTAACTCGATCTCCTAAACGGTTAAAGATAGGACATCGCGGTTTTCACCAGTAAATTTAGCACCTCATTTTACATAAAATAAGTCCTATAAGTCTACTCTCAAGAGTTGATAAAGGTACAAACGAATAAAATGTTTATATATCACATTTTCAAATATCTATTATACTCCATTTCACTCGATCTCCTAAACGGTTACAGATTTGTCATCGCGGTTTTCACCAGTAAATTTAGCATCTCATTTTATAGAAAATAAGTCCTATAAGCCTACTCTCATGAGTGGATAAAGGTACAAACGAATAAAATGTTTATATATCACATTTTCAAATATCTATTATTATCCATTTTACTTGATCTGCTAAACGGTTAAAGATAGGACATCGCGGCTTTCACCAGTGGATTTAGCACCTTATTTTACATAATATAAGTTCTATAAGTCTACTCTCAAGAGTTGATAAAGGTACAAACGAATAAAATGTATATAAATCACATTTTCAAATATCTATTATTCTCCACTTTACTCAATCTCCTAAACGGTTAAAGATAGGACATCGCGGCTTTCACCAATGGATTTAGCACCTCATTTTACATAAAATAAGTCCTATAAGTCTACTCTCAAGAGTTGTTAAAGGTACAAACGAATAAAATGTTTATATATCACATTTTCAAATATCTATTATTCTCCATTATACTCGATCTCCTAAACGGTTACAGATAGGACATCGCGGTTTCCACCAGTGGATTTAGCACCTCATGTTACATAAAATAAGTCCTATAAGTTTACTCTCATGAAATGATAAAGGTACAAACGAATAAAATGTTTATTTATCACATTATAAAATATCTATTATTCTCCATTTAACTAGATCTCCTAAACGGTTAAAGATAGTACAGCGCGGTTTTCACCAGTAGATTTAGCACCTCATTTTTCATAAAATAAGTTCTATAAGTCTACTCTTAGGAGATGATAAAGGTACAAACGAATAAAATGTTTATATATCACATTTTCAAATAACTATTATTGTTCAATTTATTCGATCTCCTAAACGGTTAAAGATAGGACATCGCCGTTTCCACTTCTGAAATAAGCACCTCATTTTACATAAAATAAGTCCTATAAGTCTACTCTCAAGAGTTGTTAAAGGTACAAACGAATAAAATGTTGATATATCACATTTTCAAATATCTATTTTTCTCCATTTTACTCGATCTTCTAAACGGTTAAAGATAGGACATCGCGGTTTTTACCAGTGGATTTAGCACCTCATATTACATAAAATAAGTCCTATAAGTCTACTCTAATGAGTTGATAATGGTACAAACGAATAAAATGTTTATTTATCACATTTTCAAATATCTATTATTCTCCATTTAACTAGATCTCCTAAACGGTTAAAGATACGACAGCGCGGTTTTCACCAGTGGACTTAGCACCTCATTTTATATAAAATAGGTCTAATAAGTCTACTCTCAAGAGTTGATAAAGGTACAATCGAATAAAATGATTATATATCACATTTTCAAATATCTATTATTCTCCATTTAACTCGATCTCCTAAACGGTTAAAGATAGGACATCGCGGTTTTCACCAGTAGATTTAGCACCTCATTTTTCATAAAATAAGTTCTATGAGTCTACTCATAGGAGTTGATAAAAGTACAAACGAATAAAATGTTTATATATCACATCTTCAAATATCTATTATTCTTCATTTTTCTCGATCTCCTAAACGGTTAAAGATAGGACATCGCGGCTTTCACCAGCGGATTTAGCTCCTCATTTTACATAATATAAGTCCTATAGGTCTACCCTCATGAAATGATAAAGGTACAAACGAATAAAATGTTTATATATCACATTTTCAAATATCTATTATTCTTCATTTTACTCGATCTCCTAAACGGTTAAAGATAGGACATCGCGGCTTTCACCAGCGGATTTAGCTCCTCATTTAACATAAAATAAGTCCTATAAATCTACCCTCATGAAATAATAAAGGTACAAACGAATAAAATGTTTATATATCACATTTTCAAATATCTATTATTCTTTATTTTACTCGATCTCCTAAACGGTTAAAGATAGGACATCGCGGTTATCACCAGTGGATTAAGCACCTCATTTTACATAAAATAAGTAATATAAGTCTACTCTCAGAAGTTGATAAAGGTACAAACGAATAAAATGTTTATATATCACATTTTCAAATATCTATTATTCTTCATTTTACTCGATCTCCTAAACGGTTAAAGATGGGACATCGCGGTTTTCACCAGTGGATTTAGCACCTCATTTTACATAAAATAAGTCCTATAAGTCTACTCTCAAGACTTGATAAAGGTACAAACGAATAAAATGTTTATATATTACATTTTCAAATATCTATTATTCTCCATTTTATTTGATCACCTAAACGGTTAAAAATAGGACATCGTGGTTTTTACCAGTGGATTAAGCACCTTATTTTACATAAAATAAGTCCTATAAGTCTACTCTCAAGGGTTGATAAAGGTACAAACGAATAAAATGTTTATACATCACATTTTCAAATTTCTATTATTCTCCATTTTACTCGATCTCCTAACTCGATCTCCTAAACGGTTAAAGATAGGACATCGCGGTTTTTACCAGTGGATTAAGCACCTCATTTTACATAAAATAAGTCCTATAAGTCTACTCTCAAGAGTTGATAAAGGTACAAACAAATAAAATATTTATATATATCATTTTCAAATATCTATTATTCTCCATTTTACTCGATTTCCTAAACGGTTAAAGATAGGTCATCGCGGTTTTGACCAGTAAATTTAGCATCTCATTTTATAAAAAATAAGTCCTATAAGCCTACTCTCATGAGTTGATAAAGGTACAAACGAATAAAATGTTTATATATCACATTTTCAAATATCTATTATTTATTATCCATTTTACTTGATCTCCTAAACGGTTAAAGATAGGTCATCGCAATATTCAAAAGTGGATTTAGCACCTCATTTTACATAAAATAAGTCCTATAAGCCTACTCTCATGAGTTGATAAAGGTACAAACGAATAAAATGTTTATATATCACATTTTCAAATATCTATTATTATCCATTTTACTTGAACTCCTAAACGGTTAAAGATAGGTCATCGCGAATTTCGCCAGTGGATTTAGCACCTTATTTTACATAAAATAAGTCCTATAAGTCTACTCTCAAGAGTTGATAAAGGTTCAAACGAATAAAATGTTTATATATCACATTTTCAAATATCTATTATTCTCCATTTCACTCGATCTCCTAAATGGTTACAGATTTGACATCGCGGTTTTCACCAGTAAATTTAGCATCTCATTTTATAAAAAATAAGTCCTATAAGCCTACTCTCATGAGTTGATAAAGGTACAAACGAATAAAATGTTTATATATCACATTTTCAAATATCTATTATTTATTATCCATTTTACTTGATCTCCTAAACGGTTAAAGATAGGTCATCGCAATATTCAAAAGTGGATTTAGCACCTCATTTTACATAAAATAAGTCCTATAAGTCTACTCTCAAGAGTTGATAAAGGTACAAACGAATAAAATGTTTATATATCACATTTTCAAATATCTATTATTCTCCATTTCACTCGATCTCCTAAATGGTTACAGATTTGACATCGCGGTTTTCACCAGTAAATTTAGCATCTCATTTTATAAAAAATAAGTCCTATAAGCCTACTCTCATGAGTTGATAAAGGTACAAACGAATAAAATGTTTATATATCACATTTTCAAATATCTATTATTTATTATCCATTTTACTTGATCTCCTAAACGGTTAAAGATAGGTCATCGCAATATTCAAAAGTGGATTTAGCACCTCATTTTACATAAAATAAGTCCTATAAGCCTACTCTCATGAGTTGATAAAGGTACAAACGAATAAAATGTTTATATATCACATTTTCAAATATCTATTATTATCCATTTTACTTGAACTCCTAAACGGTTAAAGATAGGTCATCGCGAATTTCGCCAGTGGATTTAGCACCTTATTTTACATAAAATAAGTCCTATAAGTCTACTCTCAAGAGTTGATAAAGGTTCAAACGAATAAAATGTTTAAATATCACATTTTCAAATATCTATTATTCTCCATTATACCCGATCTCCTAAACGGTTAAGATAAGACATCGCGGTTTTCACCAGTGGATTTAGCACCTCATTTTACATAAAATAAGTCCTATAAGTCTACTCTCAAGACTTGATAAAGGTACAAACGAATAAATTGTTTATATATTACATTTTCAAATATCTATTATTCTCCATTTTATTTGATCTCTTAAACGGTTGAAGATAGGTCATCGCGGTTTTTACCAGTGGATTAAGCACCTCATTTTACATAAAATAAGTCCTATAAGTCTACTCTCAGGAACTGATAAAATTACAAACAAATAAAATGTTTAAATATTACATTTTCAAATATCTATTATTTTCCATTTTATTTGATCTCCTAAATGGTTAAAGATAGGTCATCGCGGTTTTTACCAGTGGATTAAGCACCTCATTTTACATAAAATAAGTCCTATAAGTCTACTCTCAAGAGTTGATAAGGGTACAAACGGATAAAATGTTTATATATCACATTTTCAAATATCAATTATTCTCCATTTTACTCGATCTCCTAAACGGTTAAAGATAGGACATCGCGGTTTTCACCAGGAAATTTAGCACCTCATTTTACATAAAATAAGTCCTATAAGTCTACTCTCAAGAGTTGATAAAGGTACAAACGGATAAAATGTTTATATATCACATTTTCAAATATCTATTATTCTCCATTTTACTTGATCTCCTAAACGGTTAAAAAGAGGACATCGCAATTTTCACCAATGGATTTAGCACTTCATTTTACATAAAATAAGTCCTATAAGTCTAGTCACAGGGGTTGATAAAGGTACAAACGAATAAAATGTTTAAAAGTCACATTTTCAAATATCTATTATTCTCCATTTTACTCGAGGTTTCCACCAGCGGATTAAGCACCTCATTTTACATAAAATAAGTCCTATAAGTCTACACTCAGAAGTTGATAAAGGTACAAACGAATAAAATGTATATATATCACATTTTCTAATATCTATTATTCTCCATTTAACTCGATCTCCTAAACAGTTAAGGATAGGACACCGCAGTTTTCACAAGTGGATTTAGCACCTTATTTTATATAAAATAAGTCCTATAAGTTTACTCTCAAGAGTTGATAAAGGTACAAACGAATAAAATGTTTATATATCACATTTTTAAATATCTATTATTCTCAATATTACTCGATCTCCTAAAAGGTTAAAGATAGGACATCGCGGTTTTCACCAGTGAATTTAGCACCTCATTTTACATTAAATAAGTCCTATAAGTCTACTCTCAAGAGTTGATAAAGGTACAAACGAATAAAATGTTTATATATCACATTTTAAAATATCTATTATTCTCCATATTACCTCGATCTCCTAAACGGTTTCAGATAGGACATCGCGGTTTTCACCAGTAAATTTAGCACCTCATTTTACATAAAATAAGTCCTATAAGTCTACTCTCAAGAGTTGATAAAGGTACAAACGAATAAAATGTTTATATATCACATTTTCAAATATCTATTATACTCCATTTCACTCGATCTCCTAAACGGTTACAGATTTGTCATCGCGGTTGAAAGGGTCTACACCAAGCGCCAATACATGAAATTTTGGTTTCGTAAGCGAGACATTTTCTTTTACTTATTTTATTTCTAAACTATATTGACTATCATAAACGACCGGGCCATATCTAAGAAATGTTGAGGGAAAGTTTAAATTATTTAATTGCCAAAGCTGCACCCCAGATGCTAGTTTATCCGTATTCTTAAATTCGTCGCAAGTAAATATTTTATGATTATTTGTAAACTAATTGCATTTAAACAGTGGGGAACATCCTGCTGTACAGAATAATCTTGTACGGCAAATATATTTATTGAAGGCCTCAACCGTTCTTAGAAATAGCCCTAAATGCCGAATGGGATTTCCAGTTCGGTCATTTTATTATGTTTATTACTTTCATCGATTAAAAATTATCGCGATTACGATGGACGCGAATGATATTTCTCGTGTCATGTGAATGGACTGTTTAAAATCTAATGCATTTTGACTACTACGGCAAAACGCCGCTAATCTATCTTCTTTGACTACCGTTTGTCATTTTGATGTAACCGCGCGATCATTTCGATTATTATTATTACTATCGAAATATTTTGTATTCTGTGTTTACAGATTTTAGTATAAGTTTGTTTGTCACAAGTGATCAAATTAACGACCATTTAAATTATCTTAGGGCCAAATTGGTCAATGTCGGGGGGGTGACGATAAGCAGGTATAAGAGGGTTTGTTCGGGGGGAAGTTGATAGTTGATGGTTGATCGACAGTTACAGTGTATCTAGAGTTAACAGATAGTTCACAGTTAGTCTTCAGTTAATCTTGAAACGAGCATCTTGAGAAAATTGTGTGATTCTCTTATTGAGATAATAAGGTAAATTACATTTGTTCTTAATTTTATTCGGAATCAGTTTCTGCCCAACACTGCTTATCGTATCGTGTAACATATTTAATTTCAGTAGCCCTTCTAACATTTAAATTTACTCTTAATTCAGCTAATCGTTCCGGAGTGACCAATCATCGAAAAGCAATCCCGCTAAGTGTAAAGTTTTGCCATAATTAACGAGACCTTTATTTATTTTTGACTTGTGGAAAACCAAATCCTTTTAAAGCGTACATTCTTTAGTTGTAGTTTGAAGCGAGCGATAGAGCGTAATTTCCGGCGATTAATTAGAGCATTTTTGCTGCGTATAGAAGCTGCGTAGTTTGCGATCTAGTAGAAAACGTAAGCGTATTGCAACGTTAGGGCGTAAAACATTACTTGGCGTATATTTACTGCGAATAAATATTGCGATTGCGAAACAGCATTTATCCTTATTGCATGTCCTCAAACACTTAACCAAGAGGCGCGGAGGCAATAAGGCCGGACGGCTCTGGCGACGGTCCGTATGGGCGGCCATCCGACGGTCAGGGAATCATGATCCCCGGATGTGGAGGGTGCCATCTATAACCATCCTAAAGTTAGGGAACGGGTATTTTTAGCATTCGTTTTGATCACCCCTCTCGTCCCCACCTCACGTATCGTGACGCCGTGTTGCCTAGATGCTAAGTTAGAGGAACTCCAAAACTCCAATTTTTCCCCATAAAATGAACAACTGATATTGGTCCACTTCCGCGAACCTCATAAAATCTAAATCATCGGGAATATATAAGCAATAATAATTTCAGTATATAAAATCGTTAATTTGATCATTGAATAAAAATGTTGTATTATACATTAGGAATTGTTCGTCAATAGTCTCCATCTCTTTTTAAGAGAGGAGAAATACTTTGTATTTTGTTTTGGTGTTTTAAAGAACGTTTTAATATAAATAAGAGTTTTACTCTTTTTAAACGTATTTTTCGTGTTTCATTTAACTTTGCGCCAACCGTTGTACTTTAAATCCAAAGTACTGGCGGTTACATACACACAACGTAGGGGCTTTATCACCATCAGTGGTAAAGCGATCACAGCCAATTAAAGATAAAATTATCCTAACATTCGTTTCTCCAAATACATCAGCCAAACCATTACACGGTTTTCCCCAGTAAATTTAGCATCTCATTTTATAGAAAATAAGTCCTATAAGCCTACTCTCATGAGTGGATAAAGGTACAAACGAATAAAATGTTTATATATCACATTTTCAAATAACTATTATTATCCATTTTACTTGATCTCCTAAACGGTTAAAAAGTGGACATCGCAATTTTCACCAGTGGATTTAGCACCTCATTTTACATAAAATAAGTCTTATAGGTCTACTCTCAGGAGTTGATAAAGGTACAAGGGATTAAAATGTTTATATATCACATTATCAAATATTAATTATTCTCCATTTTACTCGATCTCCTAAACGGTTAAAGATAGGTCATCGCGGTTTTCGCCAGTTTATTTAGCACCTTATTTTACATAAACTAAGTCCTATAAGTCTACTCTCAAGAGTTGATAAAGGTTCAAACGAATAAAATGTTTATATATCACATTTTCAAATATCTATTATTCTCAATTATACCCTATCTCCTAAACGGTTAAGATAAGACATCGCGGTTTTCACCAGTGGATTTAGCACCTCATTTTACATAAAATAAGTCCTATAAGTCTACTCTCAAGACTTGATAAAGGTACAAACGAATAAAATGTTTATATATTACATTTTCAAATATCTATTATTCTCCATTTTATTTGATCTCCTAAACGGTTGAAGATAGGTCATCGCGGCTTTTACCAGTGGATTAAGCACCACATTTTACATAAAATAAGTCCTATAAGTCTACTCTCAGGAACTGATAAAATTACAAACGAATAAAATGTTTAAATATTACATTTTCAAATATCTATTATTCTCCATTTTATTTGATCTCCTAAACGGTTAAAGATAGGACATCGCGGTTTTTACCAGTCGATTAAGCACCTCATTTTACATAAAATAAGTCCTATAAGTCTACTCTCAGGAACTGATAAAATTACAAACGAATAAAATGTTTAAATATTACATTTTCAAATATCTATTATTCTCCATTTTATTTGATCTCCTAAACGGTTAAAGATAGGACATCGCGGTTTTTACCAGTGGATTAAGCACCTCATTTTACATAAAATAAGTCCTATAAGTCTACTCTCAGGAATAATTAAAGGTACAAAGGAATAAAATGTTTATATATCACATTTTCAAATATCTATTATTCTCCATTTTACTCGATCTCCTAAACGGTTAAAGATAGGAAATCGCGGTTTTTACCAATGGATTTAGCACCTCATTTTACATAAAATAAGTCCTATAAGTCTACTCTCAAGAATTGATAAAGGTACAAACGAATAAAATGTTTATATATCACATTTTCAAATACCTATTATTCTCCATTTTAATCAACCTCCTAAACGGTTAAAGATAGGACATCGCGGTTTTCACCAGTGGATTTAACACCTCATTTTACATAAAATAAGTCCTATAAGTCTACTCTCAAGAATTGATAAAGGTACAAACGAATAAAATGTTTATATATCACATTTTCAAATTTCTATTATTCTCCATTTTACTCGATCTCCTAACTCGATCTCCTAAACGGTTAAAGATAGGACGTCGCGGTTTTTATTAGTGGATTTAGCACCTCATTTTACATAAAATAGGTTCTATAAGTCTACTCTCAAGATTTGATAAAGGTACAAACGGATAAAATGTTTATATATCACATTTTCAAATATCAATTATTCTCCATTTTACTCGATCTCCTAAACGGTTAAAGATAGGACATCGCGGTTTTCACCAGGAAATTTAGCACCTCATTTTACATAAAATAAGTCCTATAAGTCTACTCTCAAGAGTTGATAAAGGTACAAACGAATAAAATGTTTATATATCACATTTTCAAATATCTATTATTCTCCATTTTACTCGATCTCCTAAACGGTTAAGATAAGACATCGCGGTTTTTACCAGTGGATTTAGCACTTCATTTTACATAAAATAAGTCCTATAAGTCTACTCTCAAGAGTTGATAAAGGTACAAACAAATAAAAGATTTATTTATATCATTTTCAAATATCTATTATTTTCCATTTTACTCGATTTCCTAAACGGTTAAAGATAGGACATCGCAATATTCAAAAGTGGATTTAGCACCTCATTTTACATAAAATAAGTCCTATAAGCCTACTCTCATGAGTTGATAAAGGTACAAACGAATAAAATGTTTATATATCACATTTTCAAATATCTATTATTATCCATTTTACTTGATCTCCTAAACGGTTAAAGATAGGTCATCGCGAATTTCGCCAGTGGATTTAGCACCTTATTTTACATAAAATAAGTCCTATAAGTCTACTCTCAAGAGTTGATAAAGGTTCAAACGAATAAAATGTTTAAATATCACATTTTCAAATATCTGTTATTCTCCATTATACTCGATCTCCTAAACGGTTAAGATAAGACATCGCGGTTTTCACCAGTGGATTTAGCACCTCATTTTACATAAAATAAGTCCTATAAGTCTACTCTCAAGACTTGATAAAGGTACAAACGAATAAATTGTTTATATATTACATTTTCAAATATCTATTATTCTCCATTTTATTTGATCTCTTAAACGGTTGAAGATAGGTCATCGCGGTTTTTACCAGTGAATTAAGCACCTCATTTTACATAAAATAAGTCCTATAAGTCTACTCTCAGGAACTGATAAAATTACAAACAAATAAAATGTTTAAATATTACATTTTCAAATATCTATTATTTTCCATTTTATTTGATCTCCTAAACGGTTAAAGATAGGTCATCGCGGTTTTTACCAGTGGATTAAGCACCTCATTTTACATAAAATAAGTCCTATAAGTCTACTCTCAGGAGTAATTAAAGGTACAAAGGAATAAAATGTTTATATATCACATTTTCAAATATCTATTATTCTCCATTTTACTCGATCTCCTAAACGGTTAAAGATAGGAAATCGCGGTTTTTACCAGTGGATTTAGCACCTCATTTTACATAAAATAAGTCCTATAAGTCTACTCTCAAGAATTGATAAAGGTACAAACGAATAAAATGTTTATATATCACATTTTCAAATATCTATTATTCTCCATTTTAGTCAACCTCCTAAACGGTTAAAGATAGGACATCGCGGTTTTCACCAGTGGATTTAACACCTCATTTTACATAAAATAAGTCTTATAAGTCTACTCTCAAGAATTGATAAAGGTACAAAGGAATAAAATGTTTATATATCACATTTTCAAATTTCTATTATTCTCCATTTTACTCGATCTCCTAACTCGATCTCCTAAACGATTAAAGATAGCACGTCGCGGTTTTTATTAGTGGATTTAGCACCTCATTTTACATAAAATAGGTTCTACAAGTCTACTCTCAAGATTTGATAAAGGTACAAACGGATAAAATGTTTATATATCACATTTTCAAATATCAATTATTCTCCATTTTACTCGATCTCCTAAACGGTTAAAGATAGGACATCGCGGTTTTCACCAGGAAATTTAGCGCCTCATTTTACATAAAATAAGTCCTATAAGTCTACTCTCAAGAGTTGATATAGGTACAAACGGATAAAATGTTTATATATCACATTTTCAAATATCTATTATTTTCCATTTTACTTGATCTCCTAAACGGTTAAAAAGAGGACATCGCAATTTTCACCAGTGGATTTAGCACTTCATTTTACATAAAATAAGTCCTATAAGTCTACTCACAGGGGTTGATAAAGGTACAAACGAATAAAATGTTTAAAAGTCACATTTTCAAATATCTATTATTCTCCATTTTACTCGAGGTTTCCACCAGCGGATTAAGCACTTCATTTTACATAAAATAAGTCCTATAAGTCTACACTCAGAAGTTGATAAAGGTACAATCGAATAAAATGTATATATATCACATTTTCTAATATCTATTATTCTCCATTTAACTCGATCCCCTAAACAGTTAAGGATAGGACACTGCAGTTTTCACAAGTGGATTTAGCACCTTATTTTATATAAAATAAGTCCTATAAGTTTACTCTCAAGAGTTGATAAAGGTACAAACGAATAAAATGTTTATATATCACATTTTCAAATATCTATTATTATCCATTTTACTCGATCTCCTAAACGGTTAAAGATAGGACATCGCGGTTTTCACCAGTGGATTTAGCACCTCATTTTACATAAAAAAGTTCTATAAGTCTACTCTCAGGAGTTGATAAAGGTACAAACGAATAAAATGTTTATATATCACATTTTCAAATATCTATTATTCTCCATTTTACTCGATCTCCTAAACGGTTTCAGATAGGACATCGCAATTTTCACCAGTGAATTTAGCACCTCATTTTACATTAAATAAGTCCTATAAGTCTACTCTCAAGAGTTGATAAAGGTACAAACGAATAAAATGTTTATATATCACATTTTAAAATATCTATTATTCTCCATATTACCTCGATCTCCTAAACGGTTTCAGATAGGACATCGCAATTTTCACCAGTGGAATTAGCACCTCATTTTACATAAAATAAGTCCTATAAGTCTAGTCACAGAGGTTGATAAAGGTACAAACGAATAAAATGTTTATGTATCACATTTTCAAATATCTATTATTCTCCATTTTACTCGATCGCCTAAACGGTTACAGATAGGACATCGCGGTTTTCACCAGTGGATTTAGCACCTCATTTTACATAAAATGAGTTCTATAAGTGTACTCTCAAGAGTTGATAAAAGTACAAACGAATAAAATGTTTATAAATCACATTTTTAAATTTCTATTATTCTCCATTTTACTCGATCTCCTAACTCGATCTCCTAAACGGTTAAAGATAGGACATCGCGGTTTTCACCAGTAAATTTAGCACCTCATTTTACATAAAATAAGTCCTATAAGTCTACTCTCAAGAGTTGATAAAGGTACAAACGAATAAAATGTTTATATATCACATTTTCAAATATCTATTATACTCCATTTCACTCGATCTCCTAAACGGTTACAGATTTGTCATCGCGGTTTTCACCAGTAAATTTAGCATCTCATTTTATAGAAAATAAGTCCTATAAGCCTACTCTCATGAGTGGATAAAGGTACAAACGAATAAAATGTTTATATATCACATTTTCAAATAACTATTATTATCCATTTTACTTGATCTGCTAAACGGTTAAAAAGTGGACATCGCAATTTTCACCAGTGGATTTAGCACCTCATTTTACATAAAATAAGTCTTATAGGTCTACTCTCAGGAGTTGATAAAGGTACAAGGGATTAAAATGTTTATATATCACATTTTCAAATATCAATTATTCTTCATTTTACTCGATCTCCTAAACGGTTAAAGATAGGTCATCGCGGTTTTCGCCAGTGGATTTAGCACCTTATTTTACATAAACTAAGTCCTATAAGTCTACTCTCAAGAGTTGATAAAGGTTCAAACCAATAAAATGTTTATATATCACATTTTCAAATATATATTATTCTCAATTATACCCGATCTCCTAAACGGTTAAGATAAGACATCGCGGTTTTCACCAGTGGATTTAGCACCTCATTTTACATAAAATAAGTCCTATAAGTCTACTCTCAAGACTTGATAAAGGTACAAACGAATAAAATGTTTATATTTCACATTTTCAAATATCTATTATTCTCCATTTTACTCGATCTCCTTAACGGTTAAAGATAGGAAATGTGAAATATAAGTCCACTCTCAAGAGTTGATAAAGGTACAAACGAATAAAATATTTATATATCACAATTTCAAATATCTATTATTCTCCATTTTACTTGATCTCCTAAACGGTTAAAGATAGGACATCGCAGTTTTTACCAGTGGATTTAGCACCTCATTTTACATAAAATAAGTCCTATAAGTCTACTCTCAAGAGTTGACAAAGGTACAAACGAATAAAATGTTTATATATCACATTTTCAAATATCTGTTATTTTCCATTTTACTCGATCTCCTAAACGGTTAAAGATAGGAAATCGCGGTTTTCACCAGTGGATTTAGCACCTCATTTTACATAAAATAAGTCCTATAAGTCTACTCTCAAGAGTTGACAAAGGTACAAACGAATAAAATGTTTATATTTCACATTTTCAAATATCTATTATTCTCCATTTTACTCGATCTCCTAAACGGTTAAAGATAGGACATCGCGGATTTCACCAGTGGATTTAGCACCTTATTTTACATAAAATAAGTTCTATAAGTCTACTCTCATGAGTTGATAAAGGTACAAACGAATAAAATGTTTATATATCACAATTTCAAATATCTATTATTCTATATTTCACTCGATCTCTTAAACGGTTACAGATAGAACATCGCGGTTTTCACCAGT
Organism: Silvanus unidentatus; assembly: GCA_963930825.1. Taxonomy (NCBI): domain Eukaryota; kingdom Metazoa; phylum Arthropoda; class Insecta; order Coleoptera; family Silvanidae; genus Silvanus; species Silvanus unidentatus. Next base: position 8,087,379 of record OZ005760.1, on the reverse strand, counting down.
AAATTTAGCACCTCATTTTACATAAAATAAGTTCTATAAGTCTACTCTCATGAGTTGATAAAGGTACAAACGAATAAAATGTTTATATCCCACATTTTCAAATATCTATTATTATCCATTTTACTTGATCTCCTAAACGGTTAAAGATAGGTCACCGCAAATTTCAAAAGTGGATTTAGCACCTCATTTTACATAAAAGAAGTCCTATAAATCTACTCTCAGGAGTTAATAAAGGTGCAAAGGAATAAAATGTTTATATATCACATTTCCAAATATCAATTATTCTCCATTATACCCGATCTCCTAAACGGTTAAGATAAGACATCGCGGTTTTCACCAGTGGATTTAGCACCACATTTTACATAAAATAAGTTATAAGTCTACTCTCAGGAGTTGATAAAGGAACAAACGAATAAAATGTTTATATAACACATTTTCAAATATCTATTATTCCCCATATTACTGGATCTCCTAAACGATTAAAATTAGGACATCGCGGTTTTCACCAGTGCATTTATCACCTCATTTTACATAAAATAAGTCCTATAGTCTACTCTCAAGAGTTGATAAAGGTACAAACGAATAAAATGTTTATATATCACATTTTCAAATATCTATTATTTTCCAATTTACTCGATCTCCTAAACGGTTAAAGATAGGACATCGCGGTTTTCACCAGTGGATTTAGCACCTCATTCTACATAAAATAAGTCCTATAAGTCTATTCTCATAAGTTGATAAAGGTACAAACGAATAAAATGTTTATATATCACATTTTCAAATATCTATTATTCTCCATTTTACTCGATCTCCTAAGCGGTTAAAGATAGGACATCGCGGTTTTCACCAGAGGATTTAGCACCTCATTCTACATAAAATAAGTCCTATAAGTCTATTCTCAAGAGTTGATAAAGGTACAAACGAATAAAATGTTTATATATCACATTTTCAAATATCTATTATTTTCCATTTTGCTTGATCTCCTAAACGGTTAAAGATAGGACATCGCGGTTTTCACCAGAGGATTTAGCACCTCATTCTACCTAAAATAAGTCCTATAAGTCTACTCTCAAGAGTTGACAAAGGTACAAACGAATAAAATGTTTATATTTCACATTTTCAAATATCTATTATTCTCCATTTTACTCGATCTCCTAAACGGTTAAAGATAGGACATCGCGGTGTTTACCAGTGGATTTAGCACTTCCTTTTACATAATATAAGTCCTATAAGTCTACTCTCAGAAGTTGATAAAGGTACAAACGAATAAAATGTTTATATATCACAATTTCAAATATCTATTATTTTCCATTTTACTCGATCTCCTAAACGGTTACAGATAGAACATCGCGGTTTTCACCAGTAAATTTAGCACCTCATTTTACATAAATTAAGTTCTATAAGTCTACTCTCATGAGTTGATAAAGGTACAAACGTATAAAATGTTTATATAACACATTTTAAAATATCTATTATTATCCATTTTACTTGATCTCCTAAACGGTTTAAGATAGGTCATCGCAATTTTCAAAAGTGGATTTAGCACCTCATTTTACATAAAAGAAGTCCTATAAATCTACTCTCAGGAGTTAATAAATGTGCAAAGGAATAAAATGTTTATATATCACATTTCCAAATATCAATTATTCTCCATTATACCCGATTTCCTAAACGGTTAAGATAAGACATCGCGGTTTTCACCAGTAGATTTAGCACCTCTTTATACATAAAATAAGTCCTAAAAGTCTACTCTCATGAGTTGATAAAGGTACAAACGAATAAAATGTTTATATATCAAATTTTCAAATATCTATTATTCTCCATTTTACTTGATCTCCTAAACGGTTAAAAAGAGGACATCGCAATTTTCACCAGTGGATTTAGCACCTCATTTTACATAAAATAAGTCCTATAAGTCTAGTCACAAGGGTTGATAAAGGTACAAACGAATAAAATTTTTATATATCACATTTTCAAATATCTATTATTCTCCATTTTACTCGATCTAATAAACGGTTAAAGATAGGACATCGCGGTTTTCACCAGTGGATTTAGCACCTCATTTTACATTAAATAAGTCCTATAAGTCTACTTTCAAGAGTTGATAAAGGTACAAACGAATAAAATGTTTAAATATCACATTTACAAATATCTATTTTTTCCATTCTATTCGATCTCCTAAACGGTTAATGATAGGACATCGCGGTTTTCACCAGCAGACTAAGCACCTGATTTTACATATAATAAGTCCTATAAGTCTACCCTCATGAGTTGATAAAGGAACAAACGAATAAAATGTTTATATATCACATTTTCAAATATCTATTATTCTCCATTTTACTCAATCCCCTAAACGGTTAATGATAAGACATCGCGGTTTTCACCAATGGATTTAGCTCCTCATTTTACATAAAATAAGTCCTTTAAGTCTACTCTCAGAAGTTGATAAAGGTACAAACGAATAAAATGTTTATATTTCACATTTTCAAATATCTATTATTCTCCATTTTACTCGATTTTCTAAACGGTAAAAGATAGGACATCGCGGTTTTCACCAATGGATTTAGCACCTCATTTTACATAAAATAAGTCCTATAAGTCTACTCTCAGGAGATGATAACGGTACAAACGAATATAATGTTTATATATCACATTTTCAAATATCTATTATTCTCCATTTTACTCGATCTCCTAAACGGTAAAAGATAGGACATCGCGGTTTTCACCAATGGATTTAGCACCTCATTTTACATAAAATAAGTCCTATAAGTCTACTCTCAGGAGATGATAACGGTACAAACGAATAAAATGTTTATATATCACATTTTTAAATATCTATTATTCTCCATTTTACTCGATCCCCTCAACGGTTAAAGATAGGACATCGAGGTTTTTACCAGTGGATTTAGCACCTTATTTTACATAAAATAAGTCCTATAGTCTACTCTCAAATGTTGATAAAGGTACAAACGAATAAAATGTTTATATATCACAATTTTTTTTATCTATTATTCTCCATTTCACTCGATCTCCTAAACGGTTACAGATAGAACATCCCGGTTTTGACCAGTAAATTTAGCACCTCATTTTACATAAAATAAATCCTATAAGTCTACTCTCATGAGTTGATATATGTACAAGCGAATAAAATGTTTATATATCACATTTTCAAATTTCTATTATTAACCATTTTACTTGATCTCCTAAACCGTTAAAGATAGGTCATCGCAATTTTCAAAAGTGGATTTAGCACCTCATTTTGCATAAAATAAGTCCTATAAGTCTACTCTCATGAGTTGATAAAGGTGCAAAGGAATAAAATGTTTATATATCACATTTCCAAACATCAATTAATCTCCTTTTTACTCGATCTCCTAAACGGTTAAAGATAGGACATCGCGGTTTTCACTAGTGGATTTAGTACCTGGTTTTACATAAAATAAGTCCTATAAGTCTACTCTCAAGAGTTGATAAAGGTACAAACGAATAAAATGTTTATATATCACATTTTCAAATATCTATTATTCTCCATTATACCCGATCTCCTAAACGGTTAAGATAAGACATCGCGGTTTTCACCAGTGTATTTAGCACCTCATTTTACATAAAATAAGTTCTATGAGCGTACCCTCAGAATTTGATAAAGGTACAAACGAATAAAATGTTTGTCACATTTTCAAGTATCTATTATTCTCCATTTTACTCGATCTCCTAAACGGTTAAAGATAAGACATCGCGGTTTTCACCAGTGGATTTAGCACCTCATTTTACATAAAATAAGTTCTATGAGCGTACCCTCAGAATTTGATAAAGGTACAAACGAATAAAATGTTTGTCACATTTTCAAGTATCTATTATTTTCCATTTTACTCGATCTCCTAAACGGTTAAAGATAAGACATCGCGGTTATTACCAATAGATTTAGCACCATATTTTACATAAAATAAGTCCTATAAGTCTACTCTCATAAGTTGATAAAGGTACAAACGAATAAAATTTTTATATATCACATTTTCAAATATCTATTATTCTCCATTTTACTCGATCTCCTAAACGGTTAAAGATAGGACATCGCGGTTTTCACCAGTGGATTTAGCACCTCATTTTACATTAAATAAGTCCTATAAGTCTACTTTCAAGAGTTGATAAAGGTACAAACGAATAAAATGTTTAAATATCACATTTACAAATATCTATTTTTTCCATTCTATTCGATCTCCTAAACGGTTAATGATAGGACATCGCGGTTTTCACCAGCAGACTAAGCACCTCATTTTACATATAATAAGTCCTATAAGTCTACCCTCATGAGTTGATAAAGGAACAAACGAATAAAATGTTTATATATCACATTTTCAAATATCTATTATTCTCCATTTTACTCAATCCCCTAAACGGTTAATGATAAAACATCGCGGTTTTCACCAATGGATTTAGCACCTCATTTTACATAAAATAAGTCCTTTAAGTCTACTCTCAGAAGTTGATAAAAGTACAAACGAATAAAATGTTTATATTTCACATTTTCAAATATCTATTATTCTCCATTTTACTCGATTTTCTAAACGGTAAAAGATAGGACATCGCGGTTTTCACCAATGGATTTAGCACCTCATTTTACATAAAATAAGTCCTATAAGTCTACTCTCAGGAGATGATAACGGTACAAACGAATATAATGTTTATATATCACATTTTCAAATATCTATTATTCTCCATTTTACTCGATCTCCTAAACGGTTAATGATTAGACATCGCGGTTTTCACCAATGGATTTAGCTCCTCATTTTACATAAAATAAGTCCTTTAATTCTACTCTCAGAAATTGATAAAGGTACAAACGAATAAAATGTTTATATATCACATTTTCAAATGTCTATTATTATCCATATTACTCGATCACCTAAACGGTTACAGATAGAATTTTGCGGTTTTCACCAGTGGATTTAGCACCTCATTTTACATAAAATAAGTCCTATAAGTCTACTCTCAGGAGATGATAACGGTACAAACGAATATAATGTTTATATATCACATTTTCAAATATCTATTATTCTCCATTTTACTCAATCCCCTAAACGGTTAATGATAAGACATCGCGGTTTTCACCAATGGATTTAGCACCTCATTTTACATAAAATAAGTCCTTTAAGTCTACTCTCAGAAGATGATAAAGGTACAAACGGATAAAATGTTTATATTTCACATTTTCAAATATCTATTATTCTCCATTTTACTCGATTTTCTAAACGGTAAAAGATAGGACATCGCGGTTTTCACCAATGGATTTAGCACCTCATTTTACATAAAATAAGTCCTATAAGTCTACTCTCAGGAGATGATAACGGTACAAACGAATATAATGTTTATATATCACATTTTCAAATATCTATTATTCTCCATTTTACTCGATCTCCTAAACGGTTAATGATTAGACATCGCGGTTTTCACCAATGGATTTAGCTCCTCATTTTACATATAATAAGTCCTATAAGTCTACTCTCAAGAGTTGATAATGGTACAAACGAATAAAATGTTTATATATCACATTTTCAAATATCTATTATTCTCCATTTTACTCGATCTCCTAAATGGTTACAGATAGGACATCGCGGTTTTCACTATTGGACACCTCATTTTACATCAAATAAGTCCTATAAGTCTACCCTCATGAGTTGATAAAGGTACAAACAAATAAAATGTTTATATATCACATTTTCAAATATCTATTATTCTCCAATTAACTCGATCTCCTAAACAGTTAAAGATAGGACATCGCGGTTTCACCAGTGGATTTAGCACTTTATTTTACATAAAATATGTCCTATAAGTCTACTCTCGAGGGTTGATAAAGGAACAAACGAATAAAATGTTTAAATATCACATTTTCAAATATCTAATATTATCCATTTTACTCGATCATCTAAACGGTTAAAGATAGGACATCTCAGTTTTCACCAGAGGATTTAGCACCTCATTTTACATAAAATAAGTCCTATAGTCGACTCTCAAGAGTTGATAAAGGTACAAACGAATAAAATGTTTATATATCACATTTTCAAATATCTATTATTCTCCATTTTACTCGATCTTCTAAACGGTTTAAGATAGGACATCTCGGTTTTCACCAGTGGATTTAGCACCTCATTTTACATAAAATAAGTTCTATATGTCTACTTTCATGAGTTGATATAGGTACAAACGAATAAAATGTTTATATATCACATTTTCAAATATCTATTATTCTCCATTTTACTCGATCTCCTAAACGGTTAAAGATAGGACATCGCGGTTTTCACCAGTGGATTTAGCACCTTATTTTACATAAAATAAGTCGTATAAGTCTACTCTCATGAGTTGATATAGGTACAAACGAATAAAATGTTTATATATCACATTTTCAAATATCTATTATTCTTAATTTTACTCGATCTCCTAAATGGTTACAGATAGGACATCGCGGTTTTCACTATTGGACACCTCATTTCACATCAAATAAGTCCTATAAGTCTACCCTCATGAGTTGATAAAGGTACAAACAAATAAAATGTTTATAAATCACATTTTCAAATATCTATTATTCTCCATTTTACTCGATCTCGTAAACGGTTACAGATAGCACATCGCCGTTTTCACCAGCAGAATTAGCACCTTATTTTACATAAAATAAGTCTTATAAGTGTACCCTTATGAGTTGATAAAGGTACAAACAAATAAAATGTTTATATATCACATTTTCAAATATCTGTTATTATATATTTTACTCGATCTAATAAGCGGTTAAAGATAGGACATCACGGTTTTCACCAGTGGATTAAGCACCTCATTTTACATAAAATAAGTTCTATAAGTCTACTCTCAAGAGTTGATAAAGGTACAAACGAATAAAATGTTTATATATCACATTTTCAAGTATTTATTATTCTCCATTTTACTCGATCACCTAAACGGTTAAAGATAGGACATAGCGGCTTTTACCAGTGGATTTAGCACCTCATTTTACATAAAATAAGTTCTATAAGTCTACTCTCAAGAGTTGATAAAGGTACAAACGAATAAAATGTTTATATATCACATTTTGAAATATCTATTTTTCTCCATTTTACACAATCTCCTAAACGGTTAAAGATAATTCATCGCGGTTTTCACCAGTGGATTTAGCACCTCATTTTACATAAAATAAGTCCTATAAGTCTACTCTCAGGAGTTGATAAATGTACAAACAAATAAAATGTTTATATATCACATTTTCAAATATCTATTATTCTCTATATTACTCGATCTCCAAAACGGTTACAGATAGAACATCGCGGTTTTCACCAGTGGATTTAACACCTCATTTTACATAAAATAAGTCCTAAAAGTCTACTCTCAGGAGTTGAAAATGGTACAAATGAATAAAATGTTTATATATCACATTTTCAAATATCTATTATTTTCCATTTAACTAGATCTCCTAAACGGTTAAAGATAAGACATCGCGGTTTTCACCAGTGAATTTAGCACTTTATTTTACATAAAATAAGTTCTATAAGTGTACTCTCAAGAGTTAAAAAAGGTACAAACGAATAAAATGTATATAAATAACATTTTCAAATATCTATTATTCTCCATTTTACTCGATCTCCTAAACGGTTAAAGATAGGACATCGCGGTTTTCACCAGTGGATTTAGCACTTTATTTTACATAAAATAAGTTCTATAAGTCTACTCTCAAGATTTAAAAAAGGTACAAATGAATAAAATGTATATAAATCACATTTTCAAATATCTATTATTCTCCACTTTACTCAATCTCCTAAACGGTTAAAGATAGGACATCGCGGTTTTCACCAGTGGATTTAGCACCTTATTTTACATAAAATAAGTTCTATAAGTCTACTCTCAAGGGTTGATAAAGGTACAAACGAATAAAATGTATATATATCACATTTTCAATTATCTGTTTTTCTCCATTTAACCCGATCTCCTAAATGGTTACAGATAGGACATCGCGGTTTTCACCAGTGGAATAAGCACCTCATATTACATAAAATAAGTCCTATAAGTCTACTCTCAAGTGTTGATAAAGGTACAAACGAATAAAATGTTTATATATCACATTTTCAAATACCTTATATTCTCCATTTTACTCGATCTTTTAATCGGCTAAAGATAGGACATCGCGGCTTTCACCAAAGGATTTAGCACCTCATTTTACATAAAATAAGTCCTATAAGTCTACTCTCATAAGTTGATAAAGGTACAAACCAATAAAATGTTTATATATCACATTTTCAAATATTTATTATTCTCCATTTTATTCTATCTCCTAAACGGTTAAAGACAGGACATCGCGGTTTTCACAAGTGGATTTTGCACCTCATTTTACATTAAATAAATCCTATAAGTCTACCCTCATGTTTTGATAAAGGTACAAACAAATAAAATGTTTATAAATCACATTTTCAAATATCTATTATTCTCCATTTTACTCGATCTCCTAAACGGTTACAGATAGCAAATCGCCGTTTTCACCAGCAGAATTAGCACCTTATTTTATTTAAAATAAGTCTTATAAGTCTACCCTCATGAGTTGATAAAGGTACAAACAAATAAAATGTTTATATATCACATTTTCAAATATCTTATATTCTTCATTTTACTCGATCTCTTAAACGGTTAAAGATTGGACATCGCGGTTTATACCAGTGGATTTAGCACCTTATTTTACATATAATAAGTCCTATAAGTCTTCTCTCAAGAGTTGATAAAAGTACAAACGAATAAAATGTTTATATATCACATTTTCAAATATCTATTATACTCCATTTTACACAATCTCCTAAACGGTTAAAGATAGGACATCGCGGTTTTCACCAGTGGATTAAGCACCTCATTTTGCATAAAATAAGTCCTATAAGTCTACTCTCAGGAGTTGATAAAGGTACAAACAAATAAAATGTTTATATATCACATTTTCAAATATCTATTATTCTCTATATTACTCGATTTTCTAAACGGTTACAGATAGAACATCGCGGTTTTTACCAGTGGATTTAGCACCTTATTTTACATAAAATAAGTCCTATAAGTCTACTCTCATAAGTTGATAAAGGTACAAACGAATAAAATGTTTATAAATCACATTTTCAAATATCTATTTTTCTCCATTTTACTCTATCTCCTAAACGGTTAAAGACAGGACATCGCGGTTTTCACAAGTGGATTTAGCACCTCATTTTACATAAAGTAAGTCCTTTAAGTCTACTCTCAAGACTTAATAAAGGTTCAAACGAATAAAATGTTTATATATCACATTTTCAAATATCTATTATTCCCCATTTTACTCGATATCCTAAACGGTTAAAGTTAGGACATCGCGGTTTTCACCAGTGGATTTTGCACCTCATTTTACATAAAATAAGTCATATAAGTCTACTCTCAAGAGTTGATAAAGGTACAAACGAATAAAATGTTTATATATCACATTTTTAAATATCTATTATTTTCCATTTTACACGATCTCCTAAACGGTTACAGATAGGACATCGCGGTTTTCACCAGTGGAATAAGCACCTCATATTACATAAAATAAGTCCTATAAGTCTACTCTCAAGAGTTGATAAAGGTACAAACGAATAAAATGTTTACAAATCACATTTTCAAATATCTATTATTCTCCATTTTACTCGATCTCCTAAACGGTTACAGATAGGACATCGCGGTTTTCGCTATTGGACACCTCATTTTACATCAAATAAGTCCTATAAGTCTACCCTCATGAGGTGATAAAGGTACAAACACATAAAATGTTTATAAATCACATTTTCAAATATCTATTATTCTCCATTTTACTCGATCTCCTAAACGGTTACAGATAGCACATCGCCGTTTTTACCAGCAGATTTAGCACCTTATTTTATTTAAAATAAGTCTTATAAGTCTACCCTCATGAGTTGATAAAGGTACAAACAAATAAAATGTTTATATATCACATTTTCAAATATCTTATATTCTTCATTTTACTCGATCTCTTAAACGGTTAAAGATTGGACATCGAGGTTTTTACCAGTGGATTTAGCACCTCATTTTACATAAAATAGGTTCTATAAGTCTGCTTTCAGGAATTGATAAAGGTACAAACGAATAAAATGTATATAAATCACATTTTCAAATATCTATTATTCTCAATTTTACTCGATCTCCTAAACGGTTAAAGATAGAACATCGCCTTTCACCAGTGGATTGAGCACTTTATTTTACATAAAATAAGTTCTATAAGTCTACTCTCAAGAGTTGATAAAGGTACAAACGAATAAAATGTTTATATATCACATTTTCAAATATCTATTATTCTCCATTTAACCCGATCTCCTAAACGGTTAGAGATAGGACATCGCGGTTTTCACCAGTGGATTTAGCACCTCATTTTACATAAAATAAGTCCTATAAGTCTACTCTCAGGAGTTGATAAAGGTTCAAACAAATAAAATGTTTATATATCACATTTTCAAATATCTATTATTCTCTATATTACTCGATTTTCTAAACGGTTACAGATAGAACATCGCGGTTTTTACCAGTGGATTAAGCACCTTATTTTACATAAAATAAGTCCTATAAGTCTACTCTCATAAGTTGATAAAGGTACAAACGAATAAAATGTTTATATATCACATTTTCAAATATCTATTTTTCTCCATTTTACTCTATCTCCTAAACGGTTAAAGACAGGACATCGCGGTTTTCACAAGTGGATTTAGCACCTCATTTTACATAAAATATGTCCTTTAAGTCTACTCTCAAGACTTAATAAAGGTTCAAACGAATAAAATGTTTATATATCACATTTTCAAATATCTATTATTCCCCATTTTACTCGATATCCTAAACGGTTAAAGTTAGGACATCGCGGTTTTGACCAGTGGATTTTGCACCTCATTTTACATAAAATAAGTCATATAAGTCTACTCTCAAGAGTTGATAAAGGTACAAACGAATAAAATGTTTATATATCACATTTTTAAATATCTATTATTTTCCATTTTACACGATCTCCTAAACGGTTACAGATAGGACATCGCGGTTTTCACCAGTGGAATAAGCACCTCATATTACATAAAATAAGTCCTATAAGTCTACTCTCAAGAGTTGATAAAGGTACAAACGAATAAAATGTTTACAAATCACATTTTCAAATATCTATTATTCTCCATTTTACTCGATCTCCTAAACGGTTACAGATAGGACATCGCGGTTTTCACTATTGGACACCTCATTTTACATCAAATAAGTCCTATAAGTCTACCCTCATGAGGTGATAAAGGTACAAACAAATAAAATGTTTATAAATCACATTTTCAAATATCTATTATTCTCCATTTTACTCGATCTCCTAAACGGTTACAAATAGCACATCGCCGTTTTTACCAGCAGATTTAGCACCTTATTTTATTTAAAATAAGTCTTATAAGTCTACCCTCATGAGTTGATAAAGGTACAAACAAATAAAATGTTTATATATCACATTTTCAAATATCTTATATTCTTCATTTTACTCGATCTCTTAAACGGTTAAAGATTGGACATCGCGGTTTATACCAGTGGATTTAGCACTTCATTTTACATATAATAAGTCCTATAAGTCTTCTCTCAAGAGTTGATAAAGGTACAAACGAATAAAATGTTTATATATCACATTTTCAAATATCTATTATTCTCCATTTTACACAATCTCCTAAACGGTTAAAGATAGGACATCGCGGTTTTCACCAGTGGATTTAGCACCTCATTTTACATAAAATAAGTCCTATAAGTCTACTCTCAGGAGTTGATAAAGGTACAAACAAATAAAATGTTTATATATCACATTTTCAAATATCTATTATTCTCTATATTACTCGATCTCCTAAACGGTTACAGATAGAACATCGCGGTTTTCACCAGCTTATTTAGCACCTCATTTTACATAAAATAAGTCCTATAAGTCTACTCTAAAGAACTGATAAAGGTACAAACGAATAAAATGTTTATATATCACATTTTCAAATATTTATTATTCTCCATTTAACTCGATCTTTTAATCGGTTAAAGATAGGACATCGCGGCTTTCACCAGTGGATTTAGCACCTTATTTTACATAAAATAAGTCTTATAAGTCTACTCTCATAAGTTGATAAAGGTACAAACGAATAAAATGTTTATATATCACATTTTCAAATATCTGTTATACTCCATTTTACTCGATCTCCTAAACGGTTAAAGATTGGACATCGCGGTTTTCACCAGTGGATTTAGCACCTCATTTTACATAAAATAAGTTCTATAAGTCTACTCTCAAGAGTTGATAAATTTACAAACAAATAAAATGTTTAAAAATCACATATTCAAGTATTTATTATTCTCCATTTTACTCGATCTCCTAAACGGTTAAAGATAGGACATCGCGGTTTTTACCAGTGGATTTAGCACCTCATTTTACATAAAATAAGTTCTATAAGTCTACTCTCAAGAGTTGATAAAGGTACAAACGAATAAAATGTTTATATATCACATTTTCAAATATCTTATATTCTCCATTTTACTCGATCTTTTAATCGGTTAAAGATAGGACATCGCGGCTTTCACCAGTGGATTTAGCACCTTATTTAACATAAAATAAGTCCTATAAGTCTACTTTCATAAGTTGATAAAGGTACAAACGAATAAAATGTTTATATATCACATTTTCAAATATCTATTATTCTCCATTTTACTCTATCTCCTAAACGGTAAAAGACAGGACATCGCGGTTTTCACAAGTGGATTTAGCACCTCATTTTACATAAAATAAGTCCTATAAGTCTACTCTCAAGACTTGATAAAGGTACAAACGAATAAAATGTTGATATCACATTTTCAAATATCTATTATTCTCCATTTTACTCGATATAATAAACGGTTAAAGTTAGGACTTCGCGGTTTTCACCATTGGACACCTCATTTTACATCAAATAAGTCCTATAAGTCTACCCTCATGAGTTGATAAAGGTACAAACAAATAAAATGTTTATAAATCACATTTTCAAATATCTATTATTCTCCATTTTACTCGATCTCCTAAACGGTTACAGATAGCACATCGCCGTTTTCACCAGCAGATTTAGCACCTTATTTTATTTAAAATAAGTCTTATAAGTCTACCCTCATGAGTTGATAAAGGTACAAACAAATAAAATGTTTATATATCACATTTTCAAATATCTTATATTCTTCATTTTACTCGATCTCTTAAACGGTTAAAGATTGGACATCGCGGTTTATACCAGTGGATTTAGCACTTCATTTTACATATAATAAGTCCTATAAGTCTACTCTCAGGAGTTGATAAAGGTACAAACAAATAAAATGTTTATATATCACATTTTCAAATATCTATTATTCTCTATATTACTCGATCTCCTAAACGGTTACAGATAGAACATCGCAATTTTCACCAGCTTATTTAGCACCTCATTTTACATAAAATAAGTCCTATAAGTCTACTCTAAAGAGTTGATAAAGGTACAAACGAATAAAATGTTTATATATCACATTTTCAAATATCTTATATTCTTCATTTTACTCGATCTCTTAAACGGTTAAAGATTGGACATCGCGGTTTATACCAGTGGATTTAGCACTTCATTTTACATATAATAAGTCCTATAAGTCTTCTCTCAAGAGTTGATAAAGGTACAAACGAATAAAATGTTTATATATCACATTTTCAAATATCTATTATTCTCTATATTACTCGATCTCCTAAAGGGTTACAGATAGAACTTCGCGGTTTTTACCAGCGGATTTAGCACCTCATTTTACATAAAATAAGACCTATAAGTCTACTCTAAAGAGTTGATAAAGGTACAAACGAATAAAATGTTTATATATCACATTTTCAAATATTTATTATTCTCTATATTACTCGATCTCCTAAACGGTTACAGATAGAACATCGCGGTTTTCACCAGCGGATTTAGCACCACATTTTACATAAAATAAGTCTTATAAGTCTACTCTAAAGAGTTGATAAAGGTATAAACGTATAAAATGTTTATATATCACATTTTCAAATATTTATTATTCTCCATTTAACTCGATCTTTTAATCGGTTAAAGATAGGACATCGCGGCTTTCACCAGTGGATTTAGCACCTTATTTTAAATAAAATAAGTCTTATAAGTCTACTCTCATAAGTTGATAAAGGTACAAACGAATAAAATGTTTATGTATCACATTTTCAAATATCTACTATACTCCATTTTACTCGATCTCCTAAACGGTTAAAGATAGGACATCGCGGTTTTCACCAGTGGATTTAGCACCTCATTTTACATAAAATAAGTCCTATAAGTCTACTTTCATAAGTTGATAAAGGTACAAACGAATAAAATGTTTATATATCACATTTTCAAATATCAATTATTTTCCATTTTACACGATCTCCTAAACGGTTACAGATAGGACATCGCGGTTTTCACCAGTGGAATAAGCACCTCATATTACATAAAATAAGTCCTATAAGTCTACTCTCAAGAGTTGACAAAGGTACAAAAGAATAAAATGTTTACAAATCACATTTTCAAATATCTATTATTCTCCATTTTACACAATCTCCTAAACGGTTAAAGATAGGACATCGCGGTTTTCACCAGTGGATTTAGCACCTCATTTTACATAAAATAAGTCCTATAAGTCTACTCTCAGGAGTTGATAAAGGTACAAACAAATAAAATGTTTATATATCACATTTTCAAATATCTATTATTCTCTATATTACTCGATCTCCTAAACGGTTACAGATAGAACATCGCAATTTTCACCAGCTTATTTAGCACCTCATTTTACATAAAATAAGTCCTATAAGTCTACTCTAAAGGGTTGATAAAGGTACAAACGAATAAAATGTTTATATATCACATTTTCAAATATTTATTATTCTCCATTTAACTCGATCTTTTAATCGGTTAAAGATAGGACATCGCGGCTTTCAATAGTGGATTTAGCACCATATTTTACATAAAATAAGTCTTATAAGTCTACTCTCATAAGTTGATAAAGGTACAAACGAATAAAATGTTTATATATCACATTTTCAAATATCTGTTATACTCTATTTTACTCGATCTCCTGAACGGTTAAAGATAGGACATCGCGGTTTTCACCAGTGGATTTAGCACCTCATTTTACATAAAATAAGTCCTATAAGTCTACTCTCAAGAGTTGATAAATTTACAAACGAATAAAATGTTTATATATCACATTTTCAAATATCTATTATTCTCTATATTACTCGATCTCCTAAACGGTTACAGATAGAACATCGCAATTTTCACCAGCTTATTTAGCACCTCATTTTACATAAAATAAGTCCTATAAGTCTACTGTAAAGAGTTGATAAATGTACAAACGAATAAAATGTTTATATATCACATTTTCAAATATTTATTATTCTCCATTTAACTCGATCTTTTAATCGGTTAAAGATAGGACATCGCGGCTTTCACCAGTGGATTTAGCACCTTATTTTACATAAAATAAGTCTTATAAGTCTACTCTCATAAGTTGATAAAGGTACAAACGAATAAAATGTTTATATATCACATTTTCAAATATCTGTTATACTCCATTTTACTCGATCTCCTAAACGGTTAAAGATAGGACATCGCGGTTCTCACCAGTGGATTTAGCACCTCATTTTACATAAAATAAGTCCTATAAGTCTACTCTCAAGAGTTGATAAATTTACAAACGAATAAAATGTTTATATATCACATTTTCAAGTATTTATTATTCTCCATTTTACTCGATCTCCTAAACGGTTAAAGATAGGACATCGCGGTTTTTACCAGTGGATTTAGCACCTCATTTTACATAAAATAAGTTCTATAAGTCTACTCTCAAGAGTTGATAAAGGTACAAACGAATAAAATGTTTATATATCACATTTTCAAATATCTTATATTCTCCATTTTACTCGATCTTTTAATCGGTTAAAGATAGGACATCGCAGTTTTCACCAGTGGATTTAGCACTTTATTTTACATAAAATAAGTTTTATAAGTCTACTCTCAAGAGTTGATAAAGGTACAAACGAATAAAATGTTTATATATCACATTTTCAAATATCTATTATTCTCCATTTAACCCGATCTCCTAAACGGTCACAGATAGGACATCGCGGCTTTCACCAGTGGAATAAGAACCTCATATTACATAAAATAAGTCCTATAAGTCTACTCTCAAGAGTTGATAAAGGTACAAACAAATAAAATGTTTATATATCACATTTTCAAATATCTTATATTCTCCATTTTACTCGATCTTTTAATCGGTTAAAGATAGGACATCGCGGCTTTTATCAGTGGATTTAGCACCTCATTTTACATAAAATAAGTCCTATAAGTCTACTCTCAGGAGTTGATAAAGGTACAAACAAATAAAATATTTATATATCACATTTTCAAATATCTATTATTCTCTATATTACTCGATCTCCTAAACGGTTACAGATAGAACATCGCAATTTTCACCAGCTTATTTAGCACCTCATTTTACATAAAATAAGTCCTATAAGTCTACTCTAAAGAGTTGATAAAGGTACAAACGAATAAAATGTTTATATATCACATTTTCAAATATTTATTATTCTCCATTTAACTCGATCTTTTAATCGGTTAAAGATAGGACATCGCGGCTTTCACCAGTGGATTTAGCACCTTATTTTACATAAAATAAGTCCTATAAGTCTACTTTCATAAGTTGATAAAGGTACAAACGAATAAAATGTTTATATATCACATTTTCAAATATCTATTATTTTCCATTTTACTCTATCTCCTAAACGGTTAAAGACAGGACATCGCGGTTTTCACAAGTGGATTTAGCACCTCATTTTACATAAAATAAGTCCTATAAGTCTACTCTCAAGACATGATAAAGGTACAAACGAATAAAATGTTTATATCACATTTTCAAATATCTATTATTCTCCATTTTACTCGATATAATAAACGGTTAAAGTTAGGACATCGCGGTTTTCACCAGTGGATTTTGCACCTCATTTTACATAAAATAAGTCATATAAGTCTACTCTCAAGAGTTGATAAAGGTACAAACGAATAAAATGTTTATATATCACATTTTCAAATATCTATTATTTTCCATTTTACACGATCTCCTAAACGGTTAGAGATAGGACATCGCGGTTTTCACTAGTGGATTAAGCACCTCATTTTACATAAAATAAGTCTTATAAGTCTACTGTCAAGAGTTGATAAAGGTACAAACGAATAAAATGTTTATATATCATATTTTCAAATATCTATTATTCTCCATTTTACTAGATCTCCTAAACGGTTAAAGATAGGACATCGCAGTTTTCACCAGTGGATTTAGCACTTTATTTTACATAAAATAAGTTTTATAAGTCTACTCTCAAGAGTTGATAAAGGTACAAACGAATAAAATGTTTATATATCACATTTTCAAATATCTATTATTCTCCATTTAACCCGATCTCCTAAACGGTTACAGATAGGACATCGCGGCTTTCACCAGTGGAATAAGAACCTCATATTACATAAAATAAGTCCTATAAGTCTACTCTCAAGAGTTGATAAAGGTACAAACAAATAAAATGTTTATATATCACATTTTCAAATATCTTATATTCTATATTTTACTCGATCTTTTAATCGGTTAAAGATAGGACATCGCGGCTTTTATCAGTGGATTTAGCACCTCATTTTACATAAAATAAGTCCTATAAGTCTACTCTCAGGT
The DNA here is from genome assembly GCA_963930825.1 of Silvanus unidentatus. Classification (NCBI taxonomy): domain Eukaryota; kingdom Metazoa; phylum Arthropoda; class Insecta; order Coleoptera; family Silvanidae; genus Silvanus; species Silvanus unidentatus. Next base: position 8,069,592 of record OZ005760.1, on the reverse strand, counting down.
GTTGATAAAGGTACAAACAAATAAAATATTTATATATCACATTTTCAAATATCTATTATTCTCTATATTACTCGATCTCCTAAACGGTTACAGATAGAACATCGCAATTTTTACCAGCTTATTTAGCACCTCATTTTACATAAAATAAGTCCTATAAGTCTACTCTAAAGAGTTGATAAAGGTACAAACGAATAAAATGTTTATATATCACATTTTCAAATATCATTATTCTCCATTTTACTCGATGTCCTAAACGGTTAAGATAAGACATCGCGGTTTTCACCAGTGGATTTTGCACCTCGTTTCACATAAAATAAGTCATATAAGTATACTCTCAAGGGTTGATAAAGGTACAAACGAATAAAATGTTTATATATCACATTTTCAAATATCTATTATTCTCCATTTAACTTGATCTCCTAAACGGTTACAGATAGGACATCGCGGCTTTCACCAGTGGAGTAAGAACCTCATATTACATAAAATAAGTCCTATAAGTCTACTCTCAAGAGTTGATAAAGGTACAAACAAATAAAATGTTTATATATCACATTTTCAAATATCTTATATTCTCCATTTTACTCGATCTTTTAATCGGTTAAAGATAGGACATCGCGGCTTTCACCAGTGGATTTAGCACCTCATTTTACATAAAATAAGTCCTATAAGTCTACTCTCAAGACTTGATAAAGGTACAAACGAATAAAATGTTTATATATCACATTTTCAAATATCTATTATTCTCCATTTTACACAATCTCCTAAACGGTTTAAGATAGGACATCGCGGCTTTCACCAGTGGAGTAAGAACCTCATATTACATAAAATAAGTCCTATAAGTCTACTCTAAAGAGTTGATAAAGGTACAAACGAATAAAATGTTTATATATCACATTTTCAAATATTTATTATTCTCCATTTAACTCGATCTTTTAATCGGTTAAAGATAGGACATCGCGGCTTTCACCAGTGGATTTAGCACCTTATTTTACATAAAATAAGTCTTATAAGTCTACTCTCATAAGTTGATAAAGGTACAAACGAATAAAATGATTATATATCACATTTTTAAATATCTATTATTTTCCATTTTACTCTATCTCCTAAACGGCTAAAGATAAGACATAGCGGTTTTCACCAGTGGATTGAGCACTTTATTTTACATAAAATAAGTTCTATAAGTCTTCTCTCAAGAGTTGATAAAGGTTTAAAAGAATAAAATGTTTATATATCACATTTTCAAATATCTGTTATACTCCATTTTACTCTATCTCCTAAACGGTTAAAGATAGGACATCGCGGTTCTCACCAGTGGAATAAGCACCTCAATTTACATAAAATAAGTTCAATAAGTCTACTCTCAAGAGTTGATAAAGGAACAAACGAATAAAATGTATATAAATCACATTTTCAAATATCTATTATTTTCCATTTTACTCGATCTCCTAAACGGTTAAAGATAGGACATCGCGGTTTTCACCAGTGGAATAAGCACCTCAATTTACATAAAATAAGTTCAATAAGTCTACTCTCAAGAGTTGATAAAGGTACAAACGAATAAAATGTTTATATATCACATTTTCAAATATCTATTATTCTCCATTTAACCCGATCTCCTATACGGTTACAGATAGGACATCGCGGCTTTCACCAGTGGAATAAGCACCTCATATTACATAAAATAAGTCCTATAAGTCTACTCTCAAGAGTTGATAAAGGTACAAACGAATAAAATGTTTATATATCACATTTTTAAATATCTATTATTTTCCATTTTACTCTATCTCCTAAACGGCTAAAGATAAGACATTGCGGTTTTCACCAGTGGATTGAGCACTTTATTTTACATAAAATAAATTCTATAAGTCTTCTCTCAAGAGTTGATAAAGGTTTAAACGAATAAAATGTTTATATCACATTTTTAAATATCTATTATTCTCCATTTTACTCTATCTCCTAAACGGTTAAAGATAGGACATCGCGGTTTTCACCAGTGGAATAGGCACCTCAATTTACATAAAATAAGTTCAATAAGTCTACTCTCAAGAGTTGATAAAGGAACAAACGAATAAAATGTATATAAATCACATTTTCAAATATCTATTATTTTCCATTTTACTCGATCTCCTAAACGGTTGAAGATAGGACATCGCGGTTTTCACCAGTGGATTGAGCACTTTATTTTACATAAAATAAGTCCTATAAGTCTACTCTCAAGAGTTGATAAAGGTACAAACGAATAAAATGTTTATATATCACATTTTCAAATATCTATTATTCTCCATTTAACCCGATCTCCTATACGGTTACAGATAAGACATCGCGGCTTTCACCAGTGGAATAAGCACCTCATATTACATAAAATAAGTCCTATAAGTCTACTCTCAAGAGTCGATAAAGGTACAAACAAATAAAATGTTTATATATCACATTTTCAAATATCTTATATTCTTCATTTTACTCGATCTCTTAAACGGTTAAAGATTGGACATCGCGGTTTATACCAGTGGATTTAGCACTTCATTTTACATATAATAAGTCCTATAAGTCTTCTCTCAAGTGCTGATAAAGGTACAAACGAATAAAATGTTTATATATCACATTTTCAAATATTTATTATTCTCTATATTACTCGATCTCCTAAACGGTTACAGATAGAACATCGCGGTTTTCACCAGCGGATTTAGCACCACATTTTACATAAAAAAAGTCTTATAAGTCTACTTTAAAGAGTTGTTAAAGGTACAAACGAATAAAATGTTTATATATCACATTTTCAAATATTTATTATTCTCTATATTACTCGATCTCCTAAACGATTACAGATAGAACATCGCGGTTTTCACCAGCGGATTTAGCACCACATTTTACATAAAAAAAGTCTTATAAGTCTACTTTAAAGAGTTGATAAAGGTACAAACGAATAAAATGTTTATATATCACATTTTCAAGTATTTATTTTTCTCCATTTAACTCGATCTTTTAATCGGTTAAAGATAGGACATCGCGGCTTTCACCAGTGGATTTAGCACCTTATTTTACATAAAATAAGTCCTATAAGTCTACTCTCATAAGTTGATAAAGGTACAAACGAATAAAATGTTTATGTATCACATTTTCAAATATCTGTTATACTCCATTTTACTCGATCTCCTAAACGGTTAAAGATAGGACATCGCGGTTTTCAATAGTGGATTTAGCACCTCATTTTACATAAAATAAGTTCTATAAGTCTACTCTCAAGAGTTGATAAAGGTACAAACGAATAAAATGTTTATATATCACATTTTCAAATATCTATTATTCTCCATTTTACTCGATATCCTAAACGGTTAAAGTTAGGACATCGCGGTTTTCAATAGTGGATTTTGCACTTCATTTTACATAAAATAAGTCATATAAGTCTACTCTCAAGAGTTGATAAAGGTACAAACGAATAAAATGTTTATATATCACATTTTCAAATATCTATTATTTTCCATTTTACACGATCTCCTAAACGGTTAGAGATAGGACATCGCGGTTTTCACTAGTGGATTAAGCACCTCATTTTACATAAAATAAGTCTTATAAGTCTACTGTCAAGAGTTAATAAAGGTACAAACGAATAAAATGTTTATATATCATATTTTCAAATATCTATTATTCTCCATTTTACTAGATCTCCTAAACGGTTAAAGATAGGACATCGCGGTTTTCACCAGTGGATTTAGCACCTCATTTTACATAAAATAGGTTCTATAAGTCTGCTTTCAGGAGTTGATAAAGGTACAAACGAATAAAATGTTTATATATCACATTTTCAAACATCTATTATTTTCCATTTTACTCTATCTCCTAAACGGCTAAAGATAAGACATAGCGGTTTTCACCAGTGGATTGAGCACTTTGTTTTACATAAAATAAGTTCTATAAGTCTTCTCTCAAGAGTTGATAAAGGTTTAAACGAATAAAATGTTTATATCACATTTTTAAATATCTATTATTCTCCATTTTACTCTATCTCCTAAACGGTTAAAGATAGGACATCGCGGTTTTCGCCAGTGGAATAAGCACCTCAATTTACATAAAATAAGTTCAATAAGTCTACTCTCAAGAGTTGATAAAGGTACAAACGAATAAAATGTTTATATATCACATTTTCAAATATCTATTATTCTCCATTTAACCCGATCTCCTATACGGTTACAGATAGGACATCGCGGCTTTCACCAGTGGAATAAGCACCTCATATTACATAAAATAAGTCCTATAAGTCTACTCTCAAGAGTTGATAAAGGTACAAACAAATAAAATGTTTATATATCACATTTTCAAATATCTTATATTCTTCATTTTACTCGATCTCTTAAACGGTTAAAGATTGGACATCGCGGTTTATACCAGTGGATTTAGCACTTCATTTTACATATAATAAGTCCTATAAGTCTTCTCTCAAGTGTTGATAAAGGTACAAACGAATAAAATGTTTATATATCACATTTTCAAATATTTATTTTTCTCCATTTAACTCGATCTTTTACTCGGTTAAAGATAGGACATCGCGGCTTTCACCAGTGGATTTAGCACCTTATTTTACATAAAATAAGTCCTATAAGTCTACTCTCATAAGTTGATAAAGGTACAAACGAATAAAATGTTTATGTATCACATTTTCAAATATCTGTTATACTCCATTTTACTCGATCTCCTAAACGGCTAAAGATAAGACATAGCGGTTTTCACCAGTGGATTGAGCACTTTATTTTACATAAAATAAGTTCTATAAGTCTACTCTCAAGAGTTGATAAAGGTTTAAACGAATAAAATGTTTATATCACATTTTTAAATATCTATTATTCTCCATTTTACTCTATCTCCTAAACGGATAAAGATAGGACATCGCGGTTTTCGCCAGTGGAATAAGCACCTCAATTTACATAAAATAAGTTCAATAAGTCTACTCTCAAGAGTTGAAAAAGGTACAAACGAATAAAATGTTTATATATCACATTTTCAAATATCTGTTATTCTCCATTTAACCCGATCTCCTATACGGTTACAGATAGGACATCGCGGCTTTCACCAGTGGAATAAGCACCTCATATTACATAAAATAAGTCCTATAAGTCTACTTTCAAGAGTTGATAAAGGTACAAACAAATAAAATGTTTATATATCACATTTTCAAATATTTATTTTTCTCCATTTAACTCGATCTTTTACTCGGTTAAAGATAGGACATCGCGGCTTTCACCAGCGGATTTAGCACCTTATTTTACATAAAATAAGTCCTATAAGTCGACTCTCAAGAGTTGATAAAGGTACAAACGAATAAAATGTTTATATATCACATTTTCAAGTATTTATTATTTTCCATTTTACTCGATCTCCTAAACGGTTAAAGATAGGACATTGCGGTTTTTTACCAGTGGATTTAGCACCTCATTTTACATAAAATAAGTTCTATAAGTCTACTCTCAAGAGTTGATAAAGGTACAAACGAATAAAATGTTTATATATCACATTTTCAAATATCTTATATTCTCCATTTTACTCGATATCCTAAACGGTTAAAGTTAGGACATCGCGGTTCTCACCAGTGGATTTTGCACCTCATTTTACATAAAATAAGTCATATAAGTCTACTCTCAAGAGTTGATAAAGGTACAAACGAATAAAATGTTTATATATCACATTTTCAAATATCTATTATTTTCCATTTTACTCAATCTCCTAAACTGTTAAAGATTGGACATCGCGGTTTTCACCAGTGGAATAAGCACCTCATATTACATAAAATAAGTCCTATAAGTCTACTCTCAAGAGTTGATAAAGGTACAAACGAATAAAATGTATATATATCACATTTTCAAGTATTTATTATTCTCCATATTACTCGATCTCCTAAACGGTTAAAGATAGGACATCGCGGTTTTTACCAGTGGATTTAGCACCTCATTTCACATAAAATAAGTTCTATAAGTCTACTCTCAAGAGTTGATAAAGGTACAAACGAATAAAATGTTTATATATCACATTTTCAAATATCTATTATTTTCCATTTTACACGATCTCCTAAACGGTTAGAGATAGGACATCGCGGTTTTCACTAGTGGATTAAGCACCTCATTTTACATCAAATAAGTTCTATAAGTCTATTCTCAAGAGTTCATAAAGGTACAAACGAATAAAATGTTTATATATCACATTTTCAAATATCAATTATTCTCCATTTTACTCTATCTCCTAAACGGTTAAAGACAGGACATCGCGGTTTTCACAAGTGGATTTAGCACCTCATTTTACATAAAATAAGTCCTATAAGTCTACTCTCAAGACTTGATAAAGGTACAAACGAATAAAATGTTTATATATCACATTTTCAAATATCTATTATTCTCCATTTTACTCGATATCCTAAACGGTTAAAGTTAGGACATCGCGGTTTTCAATAGTGGATTTTCACCTCATTTTACATAAAATAAGTCATATAAGTCTACTCTCAAGAGTTGATAAAGGTACAAACGAATAATATGTTTATATATCACATTTTCAAATATCTATTATTTTCCATTTTACACGATCTCCTAAACGGTTAGAGATAGGACATCGCGGTTTTCACTAGTGGATTAAGCACCTCATTTTACATAAAATAAGTCTTATAAGTCTACTGTCAAGAGTTAATAAAGGTACAAACGAATAAAATGTTTATATATCATATTTTCAAATATCTATTATTCTCCATTTTACTAGATCTCCTAAACGGTTAAAGATAGGACATCGCGGTTTTCACCAGTGGATTTAGCACCTCATTTTACATAAAATAGGTTCTATAAGTCTGCTTTCAGGAGTTGATAAAGGTACAAACGAATAAAATGTTTATATATCACATTTTTAAATATCTATTATTTTCCATTTTACTCTATCTCCTAAACGGCTAAAGATAAGACATAGCGGTTTTCACCAGTGGATTGAGCACTTTATTTTACATAAAATAAGTTCTATAAGTCTTCTCTCAAGAGTTGATAAAGATTTAAACGAATAAAATGTTTATATCACATTTTTAAATATCTATTATTCTCCATTTTACTCTATCTCCTAAACGGTTAAAGATAGGACATCGCGGTTTTCACCAGTGGAATAAGCACCTCAATTTACATAAAATAAGTTCAATAAGTCTACTCTCAAGAGTTGATAAAGGTACAAACGAATAAAATGTATATAAATCACATTTTCAAATATCTATTATTTTCCATTTTACTCGATCTCCTAAACGGTTAAAGATAGGACATCGCGGTTTTCACCAGTGGATTGAGCACTTTATTTTACATAAAATAAGTCCTATAAGTCTACTCTCAAGAGTTGATAAAGGTACAAACGAATAAAATGTTTATATATCACATTTTCAAATATCTATTATTCTCCATTTAACCCGATCTCCTATACGGTTACAGATAAGACATCGCGGCTTTCACCAGTGGAATAAGCACCTCATATTACATAAAATAAGTCCTATAAGTCTACTCTCAAGAGTCGATAAAGGTACAAACAAATAAAATGTTTATATATCACATTTTCAAATATCTTATATTCTTTATTTTACTCGATCTCTTAAACGGTTAAAGATTGGACATCGCGGTTTATACCAGTGGATTTAGCACTTCATTTTACATATAATAAGTCCTATAAGTCTTCTCTCAAGTGTTGATAAAGGTACAAACGAATAAAATGTTTATATATCACATTTTCAAATATTTATTATACTCTATATTACTCGATCTCCTAAACGGTTACAGATAGAACATCGCGGTTTTCACCAGCGGATTTAGCACCACATTTTACATAAAAAAAGTCTTATAAGTCTACTTTAAAGAGTTGATAAAGGTACAAACGAATAAAATGTTTATATATCACATTTTCAAATATTTATTATTCTCTATATTACTCGATCTCCTAAACGGTTACAGATAGAACATCGCGGTTTTCACCAGCGGATTTAGCACCACATTTTACATAAAAAAAGTCTTATAAGTCTACTTTAAAGAGTTGATAAAGGTACAAACGAATAGAATGTTTATATATCACATTTTCAAGTATTTATTTTTCTCCATTTAACTCGATCTTTTAATCGGTTAAAGATAGGACATCGCGGCTTTCACCAGTGGATTTAGCACCTTATTTTACATAAAATAAGTCCTATAAGTCTACTCTCATAAGTTGATAAAGGTACAAACGAATAAAATGTTTATGTATCACATTTTCAAATATCTGTTATACTCCATTTTACTCGATCTCCTAAACGGTTAAAGATAGGACATCGCGGTTTTCACCAGTGGATTTAGCACCTCATTTTACATAAAATAAGTCCTATAAGTCTACTCTCAAGAGTTGATAAAAGTACAAACGAATAAAATGTTTATATATCACATTTTCAAATATCTATTATTCTCCATTTTACTCTATCTCCTAAACGGTTAAAGACAGGACATCGCGGTTTTCACAAGTGGATTTAGCACCTCATTTTACATAAAATAAGTCCTATAAGTCTACTCTCAAGACTTGATAAAGGTACAAACGAATAAAATGTTTATATCACATTTTCAAATATCTATTATTCTCCATTTTACTCGATATAATAAACGGTTAAAGTTAGGACATCGCGGTTTTCACCAGTGGATTTTGCACCTCATTTTACACAAAATAAGTTCTATAAGTCTACTCTCAAGAGTTGATAAAGGTACAAACGAATAAAATGTTTATATATCACATTTTCAAATATCATTATTCTCTATTTTACTCGATGTCCTAAACGGTTAAGATAAGACATCGCGGCTTTCACCAGTGGATTTAGCACCTTATTTTACATAAAATAAGTCCTATAAGTCTACTCTCATAAGTTGATAAAGGTACAAACGAATAAAATGTTTATATATCACATTTTCAAATATCTATTATTCTCCATTTTACTCTATCTCCTAAACGGTCAAAGACAGGACATCGCGGTTTTCACAAGTGGATTTAGCACCTCATTTTACATAAAATAAGTCCTATAAGTCTACTCTCAAGACATGATAAAGGTACAAACGAATAAAATGTTTATATATCACATTTTCAAATATCTATTATTCTTTATTTTACTCGATATCCTAAACGGTTAAAGTTAGGACATCGCGGTTTTCAATAGTGGATTTTGCACCTCATTTTACATAAAATAAGTCATATAAGTCTACTCTCAAGAGTTGATAAAGGTACAAACGAATAAAATGTTTATATATCACATTTTCAAATATCTATTATTTTCCATTTTACACGATCTCCTAAACGGTTAGAGATAGGATATCGCGGTTTTCACTAGTGGATTAAGCACCTCATTTTACATAAAATAAGTCTTATAAGTCTACTGTCAAGAGTTAATAAAGGTGCAAACGAATAAAATGTTTATAAATCATATTTTCAAATATCTATTATTCTCCATTTTACTAGATCTCCTAAACGGTTAAAGATAGGACATCGCGGTTTTCACCAGTGGATTTAGCTCCTTATTTTACATAAAATAGGTTCTATAAGTCTGCTTTCAGGAGTTGATAAAGGTACAAACGAATAAAATGTATATATATCACATTTTCAAATATCTATTATTTTCCATTTTACTCTATCTCCTAAACGGCTAAAGATAAGACATAGCGGTTTTCACCAGTGGATTGAGCACTTTATTTTACATAAAATAAGTTCTATAAGTCTTCTCTCAAGAGTTGATAAAGGTTTAAACGAATAAAATGTTTATATCACATTTTTAAATATCTATTATTCTCCATTTTACTCTATCTCCTAAACGGTTAAAGATAGGACATCGCGGTTTTCACCAGTGGAATAAGCACCTCAATTTACATAAAATAAGTTCAATAAGTCTACTCTCAAGAGTTGATAAAGGTACAAACGAATAAAATGTTTATATATCACATTTTCAAATATCTATTATTCTCCATTTAACCCGATCTCCTATACGGTCACAGATATTACATCGCGGCTTTCACCAGTGGAATAAGCACCTCATATTACATAAAATAAGTCCTATAAGTCTACTCTCAAGAGTTGATAAAGGTACAAACAAATAAAATGTTTATATATCACATTTTCAAATATCTTATATTCTTCATTTTACTCGATATCTTAAACGGTTAAAGAATGGACATCGCGGTTTATACCAGTGGATTTAGCACTTCATTTTACATATAATAAGTCCTATAAGTCTTCTCTCAAGTGTTGATAAAGGTACAAACGAATAAAATGTTTATATATCACATTTTCAAATATTTATTTTTCTCCATTTAACTCGATCTTTTAATCGGTTAAAGATAGGACATCGCGGCTTTCACCAGTGGATTTAGCACCTTATTTTACATAAAATAAGTCCTATAAGTCTACTCTCATAAGTTGATAAAGGTACAAACGAATAAAATGTTTATGTATCACATTTTCAAATATCTGTTATACTCCATTTTACTCGATCTCCTAAACGGTTAAAGATAGGACATCGCGGTTTTCACCAGTGGATTTAGCACCTCATTTTACATAAAATAAGTTCTATAAGTCTACTCTCAAGAGTTGATAAAGGTACAAACGAATAAAATGTTTATATATCACATTTTCAAATATCTTATATTCTCCATTTTACTCGATATCCTAAACGGTTAAAGTTAGGACATCGCGGTTTTCACCAGTGGATTTTGCACCTCATTTTACATAAAATAAGTCATATAAGTCTACTCTCAAGAGTTGATAAAGGTACAAACGAATAAAATGTTTATATATCACATTTTCAAATATCAATTATTTTCCATTTTACACGATCTCCTAAACGGTTAGAGATAGGACATCGCGGTTTTCACTAGTGGATTAAGCACCTCATTTTACATAAAATAAGTCCTATAAGTCTACTGTCAAGAGTTGATAAAGGTACAAACGAATAAAATGTTTATATATCATATTTTTCAAATATCTATTATTCTCCATTTTACTCGATCTCCTAAACGGTTAAAGATAGGACATCGCGGCTTTCACCAGTGGATTTAGCACCTCATTTTACATAAAATAGGTTCTATAAGTCTGCTTTCAGGAGTTGATTAAGGTACAAACGAATAAAATGTTTATATATCACATTTTCAAATATCTATTATTCTCCATTTTACTCTATCTCCTAAACGGCTAAAGATAAGACATCGCGGTTTTTACCAGTGTATTTAGCACTTTATTTTACATAAAATAAGTTCTATAAGTCTACTCTCAAGAGTTGATAAAGGTACAAACGAATAAAATGTTTATATATCACATTTTCAAGTATTTATTATTCTCCATTTTACTCGATCTCCTAAACGGTTAAAGATAGGACATCGCGGTTTTTACCAGTGGATTTAGCACCTCATTTTACATAAAATAAGTTCTATAAGTCTACTCTCAAGAGTTGATAAAGGTACAAACGAATAAAATGTTTATATATCACATTTTCAAATATCTATTATTCTCCATTTTACTCTATCTCCTAAACGGATAAAGACAGGACATCGTGGTTTTCACAAGTGGATTTAGCACCTCATTTTACATAAAATAAGTCCTATAAGTCTACTCTCAAGACTTGTTAAAGGTACAAACGAATAAAATGTTTATATATCACATTTTCAAATATCTATTATTCTCCATTTTACTCGATATCCTAAACGGTTAAAGTTAGGACATCGCGGTTTTCACCAGTGGATTTTGCACCTCATTTTACATAAAATAAGTCATATAAGTCTACTCTCAAGAGTTGATAAAGGTACAAACGAATAAAATGTTTATATATCACATTTTCAAATATCTATTATTTTCCATTTTACACGATCTCCTAAACGGTTAGAGATAGGACATCGCGGTTTTCACTAGTGGATTAAGCACCTCATTTTACATAAAATAAGTCCTATAAGTCTACTGTCAAGAGTTGATAAAGGTACAAACGAATAAAATGTTTATATATCATATTATCAAATATCTATTATTCTCCATTTTACTCGATCTCACAAACGGTTGAAGATAGGACATCGCGGTTTTTACCAATGGATTTAGCACCTCATTTTACAAAAAATAAGTCCTATAAGTCTACTGTCAAGAGTTGATAAAGGTACAAACGAATAAAATGTTTATATATCACATTTTCAAATATCTATTATCCTCCATTATACTCAATCTCCTAAACTGTTAAAGATTGGACATTGCGGTTTTCACCAGTGGATTTAGCACCTCATTTTACATAAAATAAGTCATATAAGTCTACTCTCAAGGATTGATAAAGGTACAAACGAATAAAATGTTTATATATCACATTTTCAAATATCTATTATTCTCCATTTAACTCGATCTCCTAAACGGTTACAGATAGGACATCGCGGCTTTCACCAGTGGAATAAGCACCTCATATTACATAAAATAAGTCCTATAAGTCTACTCTCAAGAGTTGATAAAGGTACAAACGAATAAAATGTATATATATCACATTTTCAAATATCTATTATTTTCCATTTTACTAGATCTCCTAAACGGTTAAAGATAGGACATCGCGGTTTTTACCAGTGGATTTAGCTCCTCATTTTACATAAAATAGGTTCTATAAGTCTGCTTTCAGGAGTTGATAAAGGTACAAACGAATAAAATGTGTATATATCACATTTTCAAATATCTATTATTTTCCATTTTACTCTATCTCCTAAACGGCTAAAGATAAGACATAGCGGTTTTCACCAGTGGATTGAGCACTTTATTTTACATAAAATAAGTTCTATAAGTCTTCTCTCAAGAGTTGATAAAGGTTTAAACGAATAAAATGTTTATATCACATTTTTAAATATCTATTATTCTCCATTTTACTCTATCTCCTAAACGGTTAAAGATAGGACATCGCGGTTTTCACCAGTGGAATAAGCACCTCAATTTACATAAAATAAGTTCAATAAGTCTACTCTCAAGAGTTGATAAAGGTACAAACGAATAAAATGTTTATATATCACATTTTCAAATATCTATTATTCTCCATTTAACCCGATCTCCTATACGGTTACAGATATTACATCGCGGCTTTCACCAGTGGAATAAGCACCTCATATTACATAAAATAAGTCCTATAAGTCTACTCTCAAGAGTTGATAAAGGTACAAACAAATAAAATGTTTATATATCACATTTTCAAATATCTTATATTCTTCATTTTACTCGATCTCTTAAACGGTTAAAGATTGGACATCGCGGTTTATACCAGTGGATTTAGCACTTCATTTTACATATAATAAGTCCTATAAGTCTTCTCTCAAGTGTTGATAAAGGTACAAACGAATAAAATGTTTATATATCACATTTTCAAATATTTATTTTTCTCCATTTAACTCGATCTTTTAATCGGTTAAAGATAGGACATCGCGGCTTTCACCAGTGGATTTAGCACCTTATTTTACATAAAATAAGTCCTATAAGTCTACTCTCATAAGTTGATAAAGGTACAAACGAATAAAATGTTTTTGTATCACATTTTCAAATATCTGTTATACTCCATTTTACTCGATCTCCTAAACGGTTAAAGATAGGACATCGCGGTTTTCACCAGTGGATTTAGCACCTCATTTTACATAAAATAAGTCCTATAAGTCTACTCTCAAGAGTTGATAAAAGTACAAACGAATAAAATGTTTATATATCACATTTTCAAATATCTATTATTCTCCATTTTACTCTATCTCCTAAACGGTTAAAGACAGGACATCGCGGTTTTCACAAGTGGATTTAGCACCTCATTTTACATAAAATAAGTCCTATAAGTCTTCTCTCAAGACTTGATAAAGGTACAAACGAATAAAATGTTTATATCACATTTTCAAATATCTATTATTCTCCATTTTACTCGATATAATAAACGGTTAAAGTTAGGACATCGCGGTTTTCACCAGTGGATTTTGCACCTCATTTTACACAAAATAAGTTCTATAAGTCTACTCTCAAGAGTTGATAAAGGTACAAACGAATAAAATGTTTATATATCACATTTTCAAATATCATTATTCTCTATTTTACTCGATGTCCTAAACGGTTAAGATAAGACATCGCGGCTTTCACCAGTGGATTTAGCACCTTATTTTACATAAAATAAGTCCTATAAGTCTACTCTCATAAGTTGATAAAGGTACAAACGAATAAAATGTTTATATATCACATTTTCAAATATCTATTATTCTCCATTTTACTCTATCTCCTAAACGGTCAAAGACAGGACATCGCGGTTTTCACAAGTGGATTTAGCACCTCATTTTACATAAAATAAGTCCTATAAGTCTACTCTCAAGACATGATAAAGGTACAAACGAATAAAATGTTTATATATCACATTTTCAAATATCTATTATTCTTTATTTTACTCGATATCCTAAACGGTTAAAGTTAGGACATCGCGGTTTTCAATAGTGGATTTTGCACCTCATTTTACATAAAATAAGTCATATAAGTCTACTCTCAAGAGTTGATAAAGGTACAAACGAATAAAATGTTTATATATCACATTTTCAAATATCTATTATTTTCCATTTTACACGATCTCCTAAACGGTTAGAGATAGGATATCGCGGTTTTCACTAGTGGATTAAGCACCTCATTTTACATAAAATAAGTCTTATAAGTCTACTGTCAAGAGTTAATAAAGGTGCAAACGAATAAAATGTTTATAAATCATATTTTCAAATATCTATTATTCTCCATTTTACTAGATCTCCTAAACGGTTAAAGATAGGACATCGCGGTTTTCACCAGTGGATTTAGCTCCTTATTTTACATAAAATAGGTTCTATAAGTCTGCTTTCAGGAGTTGATAAAGGTACAAACGAATAAAATGTATATATATCACATTTTCAAATATCTATTATTTTCCATTTTACTCTATCTCCTAAACGGCTAAAGATAAGACATAGCGGTTTTCACCAGTGGATTGAGCACTTTATTTTACATAAAATAAGTTCTATAAGTCTTCTCTCAAGAGTTGATAAAGGTTTAAACGAATAAAATGTTTATATCACATTTTTAAATATCTATTATTCTCCATTTTACTCTATCTCCTAAACGGTTAAAGATAGGACATCGCGGTTTTCACCAGTGGAATAAGCACCTCAATTTACATAAAATAAGTTCAATAAGTCTACTCTCAAGAGTTGATAAAGGTACAAACGAATAAAATGTTTATATATCACATTTTCAAATATCTATTATTCTCCATTTAACCCGATCTCCTATACGGTCACAGATATTACATCGCGGCTTTCACCAGTGGAATAAGCACCTCATATTACATAAAATAAGTCCTATAAGTCTACTCTCAAGAGTTGATAAAGGTACAAACAAATAAAATGTTTATATATCACATTTTCAAATATCTTATATTCTTCATTTTACTCGATCTCTTAAACGGTTAAAGAATGGACATCGAGGTTTATACCAGTGGATTTAGCACTTCATTTTACATATAATAAGTCCTATAAGTCTTCTCTCAAGTGTTGATAAAGGTACAAACGAATAAAATGTTTATATATCACATTTTCAAATATTTATTTTTCTCCATTTAACTCGATCTTTTAATCGGTTAAAGATAGGACATCGCGGCTTTCACCAGTGGATTTAGCACCTTATTTTACATAAAATAAGTCCTATAAGTCTACTCTCATAAGTTGATAAAGGTACAAACGAATAAAATGTTTATGTATCACATTTTCAAATATCTGTTATACTCCATTTTACTCGATCTCCTAAACGGTTAAAGATAGGACATCGCGGTTTTCACCAGTGGATTTAGCACCTCATTTTACATAAAATAAGTTCTATAAGTCTACTCTCAAGAGTTGATAAAGGTACAAACGAATAAAATGTTTATATATCACATTTTCAAATATCTTATATTCTCCATTTTACTCGATATCCTAAACGGTTAAAGTTAGGACATCGCGGTTTTCACCAGTGGATTTTGCACCTCATTTTACATAAAATAAGTCATATAAGTCTACTCTCAAGAGTTGATAAAGGTACAAACGAATAAAATGTTTATATATCACATTTTCAAATATCAATTATTTTCCATTTTACACGATCTCCTAAACGGTTAGAGATAGGACATCGCGGTTTTCACTAGTGGATTAAGCACCTCATTTTACATAAAATAAGTCCTATAAGTCTACTGTCAAGAGTTGATAAAGGTACAAACGAATAAAATGTTTATATATCATATTTTTCAAATATCTATTATTCTCCATTTTACTCGATCTCCTAAACGGTTAAAGATAGGACATCGCGGCTTTCACCAGTGGATTTAGCACCTCATTTTACATAAAATAGGTTCTATAAGTCTGCTTTCAGGAGTTGATTAAGGTACAAACGAATAAAATGTTTATATATCACATTTTCAAATATCTATTATTCTCCATTTTACTCTATCTCCTAAACGGCTAAAGATAAGACATCGCGGTTTTTACCAGTGTATTTAGCACTTTATTTTACATAAAATAAGTTCTATAAGTCTACTCTCAAGAGTTGATAAAGGTACAAACGAATAAAATGTTTATATATCACATTTTCAAGTATTTATTATTCTCCATTTTACTCGATCTCCTAAACGGTTAAAGATAGGACATCGCGGTTTTTACCAGTGGATTTAGCACCTCATTTTACATAAAATAAGTTCTATAAGTCTACTCTCAAGAGTTGATAAAGGTACAAACGAATAAAATGTTTATATATCACATTTTCAAATATCTATTATTCTCCATTTTACTCTATCTCCTAAACGGATAAAGACAGGACATCGTGGTTTTCACAAGTGGATTTAGCACCTCATTTTACATAAAATAAGTCCTATAAGTCTACTCTCAAGACTTGTTAAAGGTACAAACGAATAAAATGTTTATATATCACATTTTCAAATATCTATTATTCTCCATTTTACTCGATATCCTAAACGGTTAAAGTTAGGACATCGCGGTTTTCACCAGTGGATTTTGCACCTCATTTTACATAAAATAAGTCATATAAGTCTACTCTCAAGAGTTGATAAAGGTACAAACGAATAAAATGTTTATATATCACATTTTCAAATATCTATTATTTTCCATTTTACACGATCTCCTAAACGGTTAGAGATAGGACATCGCGGTTTTCACTAGTGGATTAAGCACCTCATTTTACATAAAATAAGTCCTATAAGTCTACTGTCAAGAGTTGATAAAGGTACAAACAAATAAAATGTTTATATATCATATTATCAAATATCTATTATTCTCCATTTTACTCGATCTCACAAACGGTTGAAGATAGGACATCGCGGTTTTTACCAATGGATTTAGCACCTCATTTTACAAAAAATAAGTCCTATAAGTCTACTGTCAAGAGTTGATAAAGGTACAAACGAATAAAATGTTTATATATCACATTTTCAAATATCTATTATCCTCCATTATACTCAATCTCCTAAACTGTTAAAGATTGGACATTGCGGTTTTCACCAGTGGATTTAGCACCTCATTTTACATAAAATAAGTCATATAAGTCTACTCTCAAGGATTGATAAAGGTACAAACGAATAAAATGTTTATATATCACATTTTCAAATATCTATTATTCTCCATTTAACTCGATCTCCTAAACGGTTACAGATAGGACATCGCGGCTTTCACCAGTGGAATAAGCACCTCATATTACATAAAATAAGTCCTATAAGTCTACTCTCAAGAGTTGATAAAGGTACAAACGAATAAAATGTATATATATCACATTTTCAAATATCTATTATTTTCCATTTTACTAGATCTCCTAAACGGTTAAAGATAGGACATCGCGGTTTTTACCAGTGGATTTAGCTCCTCATTTTACATAAAATAGGTTCTATAAGTCTGCTTTCAGGAGTTGATAAAGGTACAAACGAATAAAATGTGTATATATCACATTTTCAAATATCTATTATTTTCCATTTTACTCTATCTCCTAAACGGCTAAAGATAAGACATAGCGGTTTTCACCAGTGGATTGAGCACTTTATTTTACATAAAATAAGTTCTATAAGTCTTCTCTCAAGAGTTGATAAAGGTTTAAACGAATAAAATGTTTATATCACATTTTTAAATATCTATTATTCTCCATTTTACTCTATCTCCTAAACGGTTAAAGATAGGACATCGCGGTTTTCACCAGTGGAATAAGCACCTCAATTTACATAAAATAAGTTCAATAAGTCTACTCTCAAGAGTTGATAAAGGTACAAACGAATAAAATGTTTATATATCACATTTTCAAATATCTATTATTCTCCATTTAACCCGATCTCCTATACGGTTACAGATATTACATCGCGGCTTTCACCAGTGGAATAAGCACCTCATATTACATAAAATAAGTCCTATAAGTCTACTCTCAAGAGTTGATAAAGGTACAAACAAATAAAATGTTTATATATCACATTTTCAAATATCTTATATTCTTCATTTTACTCGATCTCTTAAACGGTTAAAGATTGGACATCGCGGTTTATACCAGTGGATTTAGCACTTCATTTTACATATAATAAGTCCTATAAGTCTTCTCTCAAGTGTTGATAAAGGTACAAACGAATAAAATGTTTATATATCACATTTTCAAATATTTATTTTTCTCCATTTAACTCGATCTTTTAATCGGTTAAAGATAGGACATCGCGGCTTTCACCAGTGGATTTAGCACCTTATTTTACATAAAATAAGTCCTATAAGTCTACTCTCATAAGTTGATAAAGGTACAAACGAATAAAATGTTTTTGTATCACATTTTCAAATATCTGTTATACTCCATTTTACTCGATCTCCTAAACGGTTAAAGATAGGACATCGCGGTTTTCACCAGTGGATTTAGCACCTCATTTTACATAAAATAAGTCCTATAAGTCTACTCTCAAGAGTTGATAAAGGTACAAACGAATAAAATGTTTATATATCACATTTTCAAGTATTTATTATTCTCCATTTTACTCGATCTCCTAAACGGTTAAAGATAGGACATCGCGGTTTTTTACCAGTGGATTTAGCACCTCATTTTACATAAAATAAGTTCTATAAGTCTACTCTCAAGAGTTGATAAAGGTACAAACGAATAAAATGTTTATATATCACATTTTCAAATATCTTATATTCTCCATTTTACTCGATATCCTAAACGGTTAAAGTTAGGACATCGCGGTTTTCACCAGTGGATTTTGCACCTCATTTTACATAAAATAAGTCATATAAGTCTACTCTCAAGAGTTGATAAAGGTACAAACGAATAAAATGTTTATATATCACATTTTCAAATATCTATTATTTTCCATTTTACACGATCTCCTAAACGGTTAGAGATAGGACATCGCGGTTTTCACTAGTGGATTAAGCACCTCATTTTACATAAAATAAGTCCTATAAGTCTACTGTCAAGAGTTGATAAAGGTACAAACGAATAAAATGTTTATATATCATATTTTCAAATATCTATTATTCTCCATTTTACTCGATCTCCTAAACGGTTAAAGATAGGACATCGCGGCTTTCACCAGTGGATTTAGCACCTCATTTTACATAAAATAGGTTCTATAAGTCTGCTTTCAGGAGTTGATTAAGGTACAAACGAATAAAATGTTTATATATCACATTTTCAAATATCTATTATTCTCCATTTTACTCTATCTCCTAAACGGCTAAAGATAAGACATCGCGGTTTTTACCAGTGTATTTAGCACTTTATTTTACATAAAATAAGTTCTATAAGTCTACTCTCAAGAGTTGATAAAGGTACAAACGAATAAAATGTTTATATATCACATTTTCAAGTATTTATTATTCTCCATTTTACTCGATCTCCTAAACGGTTAAAGATAGGACATCGCGGTTTTTACCAGTGGATTTAGCACCTCATTTTACATAAAATAGGTTCTATAAGTCTTCTCTCAAGAGTTGATAAAGGTACAAACGAATAAAATGTTTATATATCACATTTTCAAATATCTATTATTCTCCATTTTACTCTATCTCCTAAACGGTTAAAGACAGGACATCGTGGTTTTCACAAGTGGATTTAGCACCTCATTTTACATAAAATAAGTCCTATAAGTCTACTCTCAAGACTTGATAAAGGTACAAACGAATAAAATGTTTATATATCACATTTTCAAATATCTATTATTCTCCATTTTACACGATCTCCTAAACGGTTAGAGATAGGACATCGCGGTTTTCACTAGTGGATTAAGCACCTCATTTTACATAAAATAAGTCCTATAAGTCTACTGTCAAGAGTTGATAAAGGTACAAACGAATAAAATGTTTATATATCATATTTTCAAATATCTATTATTCTCCATTTTACTCGATCTCACAAACGGTTGAAGATAGGACATCGCGGTTTTTACCAATGGATTTAGCACCTCATTTTACAAAAAATAAGTCCTATAAGTCTACTGTCAAGAGTTGATAAAGGTACAAACGAATAAAATGTTTATATATCACATTTTCAAATATCTATTATTCTCCATTTAACTCGATCTCCTAAACGGTTACAGATAGGACATCGCGGCTTTCACCAGTGGAATAAGCACCTCATATTACATAAAATAAGTCCTATAAGTCTACTCTCAAGAGTTGATAAAGGTACAAACGAATAAAATGTATATATATCACATTTTCAAATATCTATTATTTTCCATTTTACTAGATCTCCTAAACGGTTAAAGATAGGACATCGCGGTTTTTACCAGTGGATTTAGCTCCTCATTTTACATAAAATAGGTTCTATAAGTCTGCTTTCAGGAGTTGATAAAGGTACAAACGAATAAAATGTGTATATATCACATTTTCAAATATCTATTATTTTCCATTTTACTCTATCTCCTAAACGGCTAAAGATAAGACATAGCGGTTTTCACCAGTGGATTGAGCACTTTATTTTACATAAAATAAGTTCTATAAGTCTTCTCTCAAGAGTTGATAAAGGTTTAAACGAATAAAATGTTTATATCACATTTTTAAATATCTATTATTCTCCATTTTACTCTATCTCCTAAACGGTTAAAGATAGGACATCGCGGTTTTCACCAGTGGAATAAGCACCTCAATTTACATAAAATAAGTTCAATAAGTCTACTCTCAAGAGTTGATAAAGGTACAAACGAATAAAATGTTTATATATCACATTTTCAAATATCTATTATTCTCCATTTAACCCGATCTCCTATACGGTTACAGATATTACATCGCGGCTTTCACCAGTGGAATAAGCACCTCATATTACATAAAATAAGTCCTATAAGTCTACTCTCAAGAGTTGATAAAGGTACAAACAAATAAAATGTTTATATATCACATTTTCAAATATCTTATATTCTTCATTTTACTCGATCTCTTAAACGGTTAAAGATTGGACATCGCGGTTTATACCAGTGGATTTAGCACTTCATTTTACATATAATAAGTCCTATAAGTCTTCTCTCAAGTGTTGATAAAGGTACAAACGAATAAAATGTTTATATATCACATTTTCAAATATTTATTTTTCTCCATTTAACTCGATCTTTTAATCGGTTAAAGATAGGACATCGCGGCTTTCACCAGTGGATTTAGCACCTTATTTTACATAAAATAAGTCCTATAAGTCTACTCTCATAAGTTGATAAAGGTACAAACGAATAAAATGTTTTTGTATCACATTTTCAAATATCTGTTATACTCCATTTTACTCGATCTCCTAAACGGTTAAAGATAGGACATCGCGGTTTTCACCAGTGGATTTAGCACCTCATTTTACATAAAATAAGTCCTATAAGTCTACTCTCAAGAGTTGATAAAGGTACAAACGAATAAAATGTTTATATATCACATTTTCAAGTATTTATTATTCTCCATTTTACTCGATCTCCTAAACGGTTAAAGATAGGACATCGCGGTTTTTTACCAGTGGATTTAGCACCTCATTTTACATAAAATAAGTTCTATAAGTCTACTCTCAAGAGTTGATAAAGGTACAAACGAATAAAATGTTTATATATCACATTTTCAAATATCTTATATTCTCCATTTTACTCGATATCCTAAACGGTTAAAGTTAGGACATCGCGGTTTTCACCAGTGGATTTTGCACCTCATTTTACATAAAATAAGTCATATAAGTCTACTCTCAAGAGTTGATAAAGGTACAAACGAATAAAATGTTTATATATCACATTTTCAAATATCTATTATTTTCCATTTTACACGATCTCCTAAACGGTTAGAGATAGGACATCGCGGTTTTCACTAGTGGATTAAGCACCTCATTTTACATAAAATAAGTCCTATAAGTCTACTGTCAAGAGTTGATAAAGGTACAAACGAATAAAATGTTTATATATCATATTTTCAAATATCTATTATTCTCCATTTTACTCGATCTCCTAAACGGTTAAAGATAGGACATCGCGGCTTTCACCAGTGGATTTAGCACCTCATTTTACATAAAATAGGTTCTATAAGTCTGCTTTCAGGAGTTGATTAAGGTACAAACGAATAAAATGTTTATATATCACATTTTCAAATATCTATTATTCTCCATTTTACTCTATCTCCTAAACGGCTAAAGATAAGACATCGCGGTTTTTACCAGTGTATTTAGCACTTTATTTTACATAAAATAAGTTCTATAAGTCTACTCTCAAGAGTTGATAAAGGTACAAACGAATAAAATGTTTATATATCACATTTTCAAGTATTTATTATTCTCCATTTTACTCGATCTCCTAAACGGTTAAAGATAGGACATCGCGGTTTTTACCAGTGGATTTAGCACCTCATTTTACATAAAATAGGTTCTATAAGTCTTCTCTCAAGAGTTGATAAAGGTACAAACGAATAAAATGTTTATATATCACATTTTCAAATATCTATTATTCTCCATTTTACTCTATCTCCTAAACGGTTAAAGACAGGACATCGTGGTTTTCACAAGTGGATTTAGCACCTCATTTTACATAAAATAAGTCCTATAAGTCTACTCTCAAGACTTGATAAAGGTACAAACGAATAAAATGTTTATATATCACATTTTCAAATATCTATTATTCTCCATTTTACACGATCTCCTAAACGGTTAGAGATAGGACATCGCGGTTTTCACTAGTGGATTAAGCACCTCATTTTACATAAAATAAGTCCTATAAGTCTACTGTCAAGAGTTGATAAAGGTACAAACGAATAAAATGTTTATATATCATATTTTCAAATATCTATTATTCTCCATTTTACTCGATCTCACAAACGGTTGAAGATAGGACATCGCGGTTTTTACCAATGGATTTAGCACCTCATTTTACAAAAAATAAGTCCTATAAGTCTACTGTCAAGAGTTGATAAAGGTACAAACGAATAAAATGTTTATATATCACATTTTCAAATATCTATTATTCTCCATTTAACTCGATCTCCTAAACGGTTACAGATAGGACATCGCGGTTTTCACCAGTGAAATAAGCACCTCCTTTTACATAAAATAAGTCCTATAAGTCTACTCTCAAGAGTTGATAAAGGTACAAACGAATAAAATGTTTATATATCACATTTTCAAATATCTATTATCCTCCATTATACTCAATCTCCTAAACTGTTAAAGATTGGACATTGCGGTTTTCACCAGTGGATTTAGCACCTCATTTTACATAAAATAAGTCATATAAGTCTACTCTCAAGGATTGATAAAGGTACAAACGAATAAAATGTTTATATATCTCATTTTCAAATATCTATTATTCTCCATTTAACTCGATCTCCTAAACGGTTACAGATAGGACATCGCGGTTTTCACCAGTGGAATAAGCACCTCATATTACATAAAATGAGTCCTATAAGTCTACTCTCAAGAGTTGATAAAGGTACAAACGAATAAAATGTATATATATCACATTTTCAAGTATTTATTATTCTCCATTTTACTCGATCTCCTAAACGGTTAAAGATAGGACATCGCGGTTTTTACCAGTGGATTTAGCACCTCATTTTACATAAAATAAGTTCTATAAGTCTACTCTCAAGAGTTGATAAAGGTACAAACGAATAAAATGTTTATATATCACATTTTCAAATATCTATTATTCTCCATTTAACTCGATCTCCTAAACGGTTACAGATAGGACATCGCGGTTTTCACCAGTGGAATAAGCACCTCATATTACATAAAATAAGTCCTATAAGTCTACTCTCAAGAGTTGATAAAGGTACAAACGAATAAAATGTATATAAATCACATTTTCAAATATCTATTATTCTCCACTTTACTCAATATCCTAAACGGTTACAGATAGGTCATCGCAGTTTTCATTAGTGGAATAAGCACCTCATTTTACATAAAATAAGTCCTATAAGTCTACTCTCAAGAGTTGATAAAGGTACAAACAAATAAAATGTTTATATATCACATTTTCAAGTATTTATTATTCTCCATTTTACTCGATCTCCTAAACGGTTAAAGATAGGACATCGCGGTTTTCACCAGTGGATTTTGCACTTCATTTTACAGAAAATAAGTCCTGTAAGTCTACTCTCAAGTGTTGATAAAGGTACAAACGAATAAAATATATATATATCACATTTTCAAATATCTATTATTATCCATTTTACTTGATCTCCTAAACGGTTAAAAATAGGTCCTTGCAATTTTCACCAGTGGATTTAGCACCTCATTTTACATAAAATTAGTCCTATAGTCTGCTCTCAAGAGTTTATAAAGGTTCAAGCGAATAAAATGTTTATATATCACATTTTCAAATATCTATTATTCTCCATTTTACTCGATCTCCTAAACGGTTAAAGATTGGACATTGCAATTTTCACCAGTGGATTTAGCACCTCATTTTACATAAAATAAGTCATATAAGTCTACTCTCAAGGATTGATAAAGGTACAAACGAATAAAATGTTTATATATCACATTTTCAAATATCTATTATTCTACATTTAACTCGATCTCCTAAACGGTTACAGATAGGACATCGCGGTTTTTACCAGTGGAATAAGCACCTCATATTACATAAAATAAGTCCTATAAGTCTACTCTCAAGGGTTGATACCGGGACAAACGAATAAAATGTATATAAATCACATTTTCAAATATCTATTATTCTCCACTTTACTCAATATCCTAAACGGTTACAGATAGGACATCGCGGTTTTCACCAGAGAAATAAGCACCTCATTTTACATAAAATAAGTCCTATAAGTCTACTCTCAAGAGTTGATAAAGGTACAAACGAATAAAATGTTAATATATCACATTTTCAAATAACTATTATTCTCCATTTTACTCTATCTTCTAAACGGCTAAAGATAAGACATCGCGGTTTTTACCAGTGGATTTAGCACTTTATTTTACATAAAATAAGTTCTATAAGTCTACTCTCAAGAGTTGATAAAGGTACAAACGAATAAAATGTTTATATATCACATTTTCAAGTATTTATTATTCTCCATTTTACTCGATCTCCTAAACGGTTAAAGATAGGACATCGCGGATTTTACCAGTGGATTTAGCACCTCATTTTACATAAAATAAGTTCTATAAGTCTACTCTCAAGAGTTGATAAAGGTACAAACGAATAAAATGTTTATATATCACATTTTCAAATATCTATTATTCTCCATTTTACTCTATCTCCTAAACGGTTAAAGACAGGACATCGCGGTTTTCACAAGTGGATTTAGCACCTCATTTTACATAAAATAAGTCCTATAAGTCTACTCTCAAGACTTGATAAAGGTACAAACGAATAAAATGTTTATATATCACATTTTCAAATATCTATTATTCTCCATTTTACTCGATATCCTAAACGGTTAAAGTTAGGACATCGCGGTTTTCAATAGTAAATTTTCACCTCATTTTACATAAAATAAGTCATATAAGTCTACTCTCAAGAGTTGATAAAGGTACAAACGAATAATATGTTTATATATCACATTTTCAAATATCTATTATTTTCCATTTTACACGATCTCCTAAACGGTTAGAGATAGGACATCGCGGTTTTCACTAGTGGATTAAGCACCTCATTTTACATAAAATAAGTCTTATAAGTCTACTGTCAAGAGTTAATAAAGGTACAAACGAATAAAATGTTTATATATCATATTTTCAAATATCTATTATTCTCCATTTAACTCGATCTCCTAAACGGTTACAGATAGGACATCGCGGTTTTCACCAGTGGAATAAGCACCTCATATTACATAAAATAAGTCCTATAAGTCTACTCTCAAGAGTTGATAAAGGTACAAACGAATAAAATGTATATAAATCACATTTTCAAATATCTATTATTTTCCACTTTACTCAATATCCTAAACGGTTACAGATAGGACATCGCAGTTTTCATTAGTGGAATAAGCACCTCATTTTACATAAAATAAGTCCTATAAGTCTACTCTCAAGAGTTGATAAAGGTACAAACAAATAAAATGTTTATATATCACATTTTCAAGTATTTATTATTCTCCATTTTACTCGATCTCCTAAACGGTTAAAGATAGGACATCGCGGTTTTCACCAGTGGATTTTGCACTTCATTTTACAGAAAATAAGTCCTGTAAGTCTACTCTCAAGTGTTGATAAAGGTACAAACGAATAAAATATATATATATCACATTTTCAAATATCTATTATTATCCATTTTACTTGATCTCCTAAACGGTTAAAAATAGGTCCTTGCAATTTTCACCAGTGGATTTAGCACCTCATTTTACATAAAATTAGTCCTATAGTCTGCTCTCAAGAGTTTATAAAGGTTCAAGCGAATAAAATGTTTATATATCACATTTTCAAATATCTATTATTCTCCATTTTACTCGATCTCCTAAACGGTTAAAGATTGGACATTGCAATTTTCACCAGTGGATTTAGCACCTCATTTTACATAAAATAAGTCATATAAGTCTACTCTCAAGGATTGATAAAGGTACAAACGAATAAAATGTTTATATATCACATTTTCAAATATCTATTATTCTCCATTTAACTCGATCTCCTAAACGGTTACAGATAGGACATCGCGGTTTTTACCAGTGGAATAAGCACCTCATATTACATAAAATATGTCCTATAAGTCTACTCTCAAGGGTTGATACCGGGACAAACGAATAAAATGTATATAAATCACATTTTCAAATATCTATTATTCTCCACTTTACTCAATATCCTAAACGGTTACAGATAGGACATCGCGGTTTTCACCAGAGAAATAAGCACCTCATTTTACATAAAATAAGTCCTATAAGTCTACTCTCAAGAGTTGATAAAGGTACAAACGAATAAAATGTTTATATATCACATTTTCAAATAACTATTATTCTCCATTTTACTCTATCTTCTAAACGGTTAAAGACAGGACATCGCGGTTTTCACAAGTGGATTTAGCACCTCATTTTACATAAAATAAGTCCTATAAGTCTACTCTCAAGACTTGATAAAGGTACAAACGAATAAAATGTTTATATATCACATTTTCAAATATCTATTATTCTCCATTTTACTCGATATCCTAAACGGTTAAAGTTAGGACATCGCGGTTTTCAATAGTGGATTTTCACCTCATTTTACATAAAATAAGTCATATAAGTCTACTCTCAAGAGTTGATAAAGGTACAAACGAATAATATGTTTATATATCACATTTTCAAATATCTATTATTCTCCATTTTACTAGATCTCCTAAACGGTTAAAGATAGGACATCGCGGTTTTCACCAGTGGATTTAGCACCTCATTTTACATAAAATAGGTTCTATAAGTCTGCTTTCAGGAGTTGATAAAGGTACAAACGAATAAAATGTTTATATATCACATTTTTAAATATCTATTATTTTCCATTTTACTCTATCTCCTAAACGGCTAAAGATAAGACATAGCGGTTTTCACCAGTGGATTGAGCACTTTATTTTACATAAAATAAGTTCTATAAGTCTTCTCTCAAGTGTTGATAAAGGTTTAAACGAATAAAATGTTTATATCACATTTTTAAATATCTATTATTCTCCATTTTACTCTATCTCCTAAACGGTTAAAGATAGGACATCGCGGTTTTCACCAGTGGAATAAGCACCTCAATTTACATAAAATAAGTTCAATAAGTCTACTCTCAAGAGTTGATAAAGGTACAAACGAATAAAATGTTTATAAATCATATTTTCAAATATCTATTATTCTCCATTTTACTAGATCTCCTAAACGGTTAAAGATAGGACATCGCGGTTTTCACCAGTGGATTTAGCACCTCATTTTACATAAAATAGGTTCTATAAGTCTGCATTCAGGAGTTGATAAAGGTACAAACGAATAAAATGTTTATATATCACATTTTTAAATATCTATTATTTTCCATTTTACTCTATCTCCTAAACGGCTAAAGATAAGACATAGCGGTTTTCACCAGTGGATTGAGCACTTTATTTTACATAAAATAAGTTCTATAAGTCTTCTCTCAAGAGTTGATAAAGGTTTAAACGAATAAAATGTTTATATCACATTTTTAAATATCTATTATTCTCCATTTTACTCTATCTCCTAAACGGTTAAAGATAGGACATCGCGGTTTTCACCAGTGGAATAAGCACCTCATATTACATGAAATAAGTCCTATAAGTCTACTCTCAAGAGTTGATAAAGGTACAAACAAATAAAATGTTTATATATCACATTTTCAAATATCTTATATTCTTCATTTTACTCGATCTCTTAAACGGTTAAAGATTGGACATCGCGGTTTATACCAGTGGATTTAGCACTTCATTTTACATATAATAAGTCCTATAAGTCTTCTCTCAAGTGTTGATAAAGGTACAAACGAATAAAATGTTTATATATCACATTTTCAAATATTTATTTTTCTCCATTTAACTCGATCTTTTAATCGGTTAAAGATAGGACATCGCGGCTTTCATCAGTGGATTTAGCACCTTATTTTACATAAAATAAGTCCTATAAGTCTACTCTCATAAGTTGATAAAGGTACAAACGAATAAAATGTTTATGTATCACATTTTCAAATATCTGTTATACTCCATTTTACTCGATCTCCTAAACGGTTAAAGATAGGACATCGCGGTTTTCACCAGTGGATTTAGCACCTCATTTTACATAAAATAAGTCCTATAAGTCTACTCTCAAGAGTTGATAAAGGTACAAACGAATAAAATGTTTATATATCACATTTTCAAGTATTTATTATTCTCCATTTTACTCGATCTCCTAAACGGTTAAAGATAGGACATCGCGGTTTTCACAAGTGGATTTAGCACCTCATTTTACATAAAATAAGTCCTATGAGTCTACTCTCAAGACTTGATAAAGGTACAAACGAATAAAATGTTTATATATCACATTTTCAAATATCTATTATTCTCCATTTTACTCGATATCCTAAACGGTTAAAGTTAGGACATCGCGGTTTTCACCAGTGGATTTTGCACCTCATTTTACATAAAATAAGTCATATAAGTCTACTCTCAAGAGTTGATAAAGGTACAAACGAATAAAATGTTTATATATCACATTTTCAAATATCTATTATTTTCCATTTTACACGATCTCCTAAACGGTTAGAGATAGGACATCGCGGTTTTCACTAGTGGATTAAGCACCTGATTTTACATAAAATAAGTCCTATAAGTCTACTGTCAAGAGTTGATAAAGGTACAAACGAATAAAATGTTTATATATCATATTTTCAAATATCTATTATTCTCCATTTTTCTCGATCTCACAAACGGTTGAAGATAGGACATGGCGGTTTTTACCAATGGATTTAGCACCTCATTTTACAAAAAATAAATCCTATAAGTCTACTGTCAAGAGTTGATAAAGGTACAAACGAATAAAATGTTTATATATAACATTTTCAAATATCTATTATTCTCCATTTAACTCGATCTCCTAAACGGTTACAGATAGGACATCGCGGTTTTCACCAGTGAAATAAGCACCTCATTTTACATAAAATAAGTCCTATAAGTCTACTCTCAAGAGTTGATAAAGGTACAAACGAATAAAATGTATATATATCACATTTTCAAATATCTATTATTCTCCATATTACTCGATCTCCTAAACTGTTACAAATAGAACATCACGGTTTTCACCAGTGGATTTAGCACCTCTTTTACAAAAAATAAGTCCTATAAGTCTACTGTCAAGAGTTGATAAAGGTACAAACGAATAAAATGTTTATATATCACATTTTCAAATATCTATTATCCTCCATTATACTCAATCTCCTAAACTGTTAAAGATTGGACATTGCGGTTTTCACCAGAGGATTTAGCACCTCATTTTACATAAAATAAGTCATATAAGTCTACTCTCAAGGATTGATAAAGGTACAAACGAATAAAATGTTTATATATCACATTTTCAAATATCTATAATTCTCCATTTAACTCGATCTCCTAAACGGTTACAGATAGGACATCGCGGTTTTCACCAGTGGAATAAGCACCTCATATTACATAAAATAAGTCCTATAAGTCTACTCTCAAGAGTTGATAAAGGTACAAACGAATAAAATGTAAATAAATCACATTTTCAAATATCTATTATTCTCCACTTTACTCAATATCCTAAACGGTTACAGATAGGACATCGCAGTTTTCATTAGTGGAATAAGCACCTCATTTTACATAAAATAAGTCCTATAAGTCTACTCTCAAGAGTTGATAAAGGTATAAACAAATAAAATGTTTAAATATCACATTTTCAAATATCTAATATTCTCCATTTTACTCGATCTCCTAAACGGTTAAAGATAGGACATCGCGGTTTTCACCAGTGGATTTTGCACTTCATTTTACAGAAAATAAGTCCTGTAAGTCTACTCTCAAGTGTTGATAAAGGTACAAACGAATAAAATATATATATATCACATTTTCAAATATCTATTATTATCCATTTTACTTGATCTCCTAAACGGTTAAAAATAGGTCCTTGCAATTTTCACCAGTGGATTTAGCACCTCATTTTACATAAAATTAGTCCAATAGTCTGCTCTCAAGAGTTTATAAAGGTTCAAGCGAATAAAATGTTTATATATCACATTTTCAAATATCTATTATTCTCCATTTAACTCGATCTCCTAAACGGTTACAGATAGGACATCGCGGTTTTTACCAGTGGAATAAGCACCTCATATTACATAAAATAAGTCCTATAAGTCTACTCTCAAGGGTTGATACCGGGACAAACGAATAAAATGTATATAAATCACATTTTCAAATATCTATTATTCTCCACTTTACTCAATATCCTAAACGGTTACAGATAGGACATCGCGGTTTTCACCAGAGGAATAAGCACCTCATTTTACATAAAATAAGTCCTATAAGTCTACTCTCAAGAGTTGATAAAGGTACAAACGAATAAAATGTATATAAATCACATATTCAAATATCTATTATTCTCCATTTTACTCGATCTCCTAAACGGTTAAAGAAAGGACATCGCAATTTTCACCAGTGGATTAAGCACCTCATTTTACATAAAATAAGTCATATAAGTCTACTCTCAAGAGTTGATAAAGGTACAAACGAATAAAATGTTTATATATCACATTTTCAAATATCTATTATTTTCCATTTTACACGATCTCCTAAACGGTTAAAGACAGGACATCGCGGTTTCAAAAGTGGATTTAGCACCTCATTTTACATAAAATAAGTCCTATAAGTCTACTCTCAAGACTTGATAAAGGTACAAACGAATAAAATGTTTATATATCACATTTTCAAATATCTATTATTCTCCATTTTACTCGATATCCTAAACGGTTGAAGTTAAGACATCGCGGTTTTCACCAGTGGATTTTGCACCTCATTTTACATAAAATAAGTCATATAAGTCTACTCTCAAGAGTTGATAAAGGTACAAACGAATAAAATGTTTATATATCACATTTTCAAATATCTATTATTTTCCATTTTACACGATCTCCTAAACGGTTAGAGATAGGACATCGCGGTTTTCACTAGTGGATTAAGCACCTCATTTTACATAAAATGAGTCCTATAAGTCTACTGTCAAGAGTTGATAAAGGTACAAACGAATAAAATGTTTATATATCATATTTTCAAATATCTATTATTCTCCATTTTACTCGATCTCACAAACGGTTGAAGATAGGACATCGCGGTTTTTACCAATGGATTTAGCACCTCATTTTACAAAAAATAAGTCCTATAATTCTACTGTCAAGAGTTGATAAAGGTACAAACGAATAAAATGTTTATATATCACATTTTCAAATATCTATTATTCTCCATTTAACTCGATCTCCTAAACGGTTACAGATAGGACATCGCGGTTTTTACCAGTGGAATAAGCACCTCATATTACATAAAATAAGTCCTATAAGTCTACTCTCAAGAGTTGATAAAGGTACAAACGAATAAAATGTAAATAAATCACATTTTCAAATATCTATTATTCTCCACTTTACTCAATATCCTAAACGGTTACAGATAGGACATCGCAGTTTTCATTAGTGGAATAAGCACCTCATTTTACATAAAATAAGTCCTATAAGTCTACTCTCAAGAGTTGATAAAGGTATAAACAAATAAAATGTTTAAATATCACATTTTCAAATATCTAATATTCTCCATTTTACTCGATCTCCTAAACGGTTAAAGATAGGACATCGCGGTTTTCACCAGTGGATTTTGCACTTCATTTTACAGAAAATAAGTCCTGTAAGTCTACTCTCAAGTGTTGATAAAGGTACAAACGAATAAAATATATATATATCACATTTTCAAATATCTATTATTATCCATTTTACTTGATCTCCTAAACGGTTAAAAATAGGTCCTTGCAATTTTCACCAGTGGATTTAGCACCTCATTTTACATAAAATTAGTCCTATAGTCTGCTCTCAAGAGTTTATAAAGGTTCAAGCGAATAAAATGTTTATATATCACATTTTCAAATATCTATTATTCTCCATTTTACTCGATCTCCTAAACGGTTAAAGATTGGACATTGCAATTTTCACCAGTGGATTTAGCACCTCATTTTACATAAAATAAGTCATATAAGTCTACTCTCAAGGATTGATAAAGGTACAAACGAATAAAATGTTTATATATCACATTTTCAAATATCTATTATTCTCCATTTAACTCGATCTCCTAAACGGTTACAGATAGGACATCGCGGTTTTTACCAGTGGAATAAGCACCTCATATTACATAAAATAAGTCCTATAAGTCTACTCTCAAGGGTTGATACCGGGACAAACGAATAAAATGTATATAAATCACATTTTCAAATATCTATTATTCTCCACTTTACTCAACATCCTAAACGGTTACAGATAGGACATCGCGGTTTTCACCAGAGGAATAAGCACCTCATTTTACATAAAATAAGTCCTATAAGTCTGCTCTCAAGAGTTGATAAAGGTACAAACGAATAAAATGTATATAAATCACATATTCAAATATCTATTATTCTCCATTTTACTCGATCTCCTAAACGGTTAAAGAAAGGACATCGCAATTTTCACCAGTGGATTAAGCACCTCATTTTACATAAAATAAGTCATATAAGTCTACTCTCAAGAGTTGATAAAGGTACAAACGAATAAAATGTTTATATATCACATTTTCAAATATCTATTATTTTCCATTTTACACGATCTCCTAAACGGTTAAAGACAGGACATCGCGGTTTCACAAGTGGATTTAGCACCTCATTTTACATAAAATAAGTCCTATAAGTCTACTCTCAAGACTTGATAAAGGTACAAACGAATAAAATGTTTATATATCACATTTTCAAATATCTATTATTCTCCATTTTACTCGATATCCTAAACAGTTGAAGTTAGGACATCGCGGTTTTCACCAGTGGATTTTGCACCTCATTTTACATAAAATAAGTCATATAAGTCTACTCTCAAGAGTTGATAAAGGTACAAACGAATAAAATGTTTATATATCACATTTTCAAATATCTATTATTTTCCATTTTACACGATCTCCTAAACGGTTAGAGATAGGACATCGCGGTTTTCACTAGTGGATTAAGCACCTCATTTTACATAAAATAAGTCCTATAAGTCTACTGTCAAGAGTTGATAAAGGTACAAACGAATAAAATGTTTATATATCATATTTTCAAATATCTATTATTCTCCATTTTACTCGATCTCACAAACGGTTGAAGATAGGACATCGCGGTTTTTACCAATGGATTTAGCACCTCATTTTACAAAAAATAAGTCCTATAATTCTACTGTCAAGAGTTGATAAAGGTACAAACGAATAAAATGTTTATATATCACATTTTCAAATATCTATTATTCTCCATTTAACTCGATCTCCTAAACGGTTACAGATAGGACATCGCGGTTTTCACCAGTGAAATAAGCACCTCATTTTACATAAAATAAGTCCTATAAGTCTACTCTCAAGAGTTGATAAAGGTACAAACGAATAAAATGTATATATATCACATTTTCAAATATCTATTATTCTCCATATTACTCGATCTCCTAAACTGTTACCAATAGAACATCACGGTTTTCACCAGTGGATTTAGCACCTCATTTTACATAAAATAAGTCCTATAAGTCTTCTCTCAAGAGTTGATAAAGGTACAAACGAATAAAATGTTTATATATCACATTTTCAAATATCTATTATTCTCCATTTTACTCGATCTCACAAACGGTTGAAGATAGGACATCGCGGTTTTTACCAATGGATTTAGCACCTCTTTTACAAAAAATAAGTCCTATAAGTCTACTGTCAAGAGTTGATAAATTTACAAACGAATAAAATGTTTATATATCACATTTTCAAATATCTATTATCCTCCATTATACTCAATCTCCTAAACTGTTAAAGATTGGACATTGCGGTTTTCACCAGTGGATTTAGCACCTCATATTACATAAAATAAGTCCTATAAGTCTACTCTCAAGGATTGATAAAGGTACAAACGAATATAATGTTTATAAATCACATTTTCAAATATCTATTATTCTCCATTTAACTCGATCTCCTAAACGGTTACAGATAGGACATCACGGTTTTTACCAGTGGAATAAGCACCTCATATTACATAAAATAAGTCCTATAAGTCTACTCTCAGGAGTTGATAAAGGTACAAACGAATAAAATGTATATATATCACATTTTCAAATATCTATTATTATCCATTTTACTTGATCTCCTAAACGGTTAAAAATAGGTCCTTGCAAGTTTCACCAGTGGATTTAGCACCTCATTTTACATAAAATAAGTCCCATAGTCTGCTCTCAAGAGTTTATAAAGGTTCAAGCGAATAAAATGTTTATATATCACATTTTCAAATATCTATTATTTTCCATTTTACTCGATCTCCTAAACGGTTAAAGATTGGACATTGCAATTTTCACCAGTGGATTTAGCACCTCATTTTACATAAAATAAGTCATATAAGTCCACTCTCAAGGATTGATAAAGGTACAATCGAATAAAATGTTTATATATCACATTTTCAAATATCTATTATTCTCCATTTAACTCGATCTCCTAAACGGTTACAGATAGGACATCGCGGTTTTAACCAGTGGAATAAGCACCTCATATTACATAAAATAAGTCCTATAAGTCTACTCTCAAGGATTGATAAAGGTACAAACGAATATAATGTTTATATATCACATTTTCAAATATCTATTATTCTCCATTTAACTCGATCTCCTAAACGGTTACAGATAGGACATCACGGTTTTTACCAGTGGAATTAGCACCTCATATTACATAAAATAAGTCCTATAAGTCTACTCTCAGGAGTTGATAAAGGTACAAACGAATAAAATGTTTATATATCACATTTTCAAATATCTATTATTCTCCATTTTTCTCGATCTCCTAAACGGTTAAAGATTGGACATTGCGGTTTTCACCAGTGGATTTAGCACCTCATTTTACATAAAATAAGTCATATAAGTCTACTCTCAAGGATTGATAAAGGTACAAACGAATAAAATGTTTATATATCACATTTTCAAATATCTATTATTCTCCATTTAACTCGATCTCCTAAACGGTTACAGATAGGACATCGCGGTTTTAACCAGTGGAATAAGCACCTTATATTACATAAAACAAGTCCTATAAGTCTACTCTCAAGGGTTGATACCGGGACAAACGAATAAAATGTATATAAATCACATTTTCAAATATCTATTATTCTCCACTTTACTCAATATCCTAAACGGTTACAGATAGGACATCGCGGTTTTCACCAGTGGATTTAGCACCTCATTTTACATAAAATAGGTTCTATAAGTCTGCTTTCAGGAGTTGATAAAGGTACAAACGTATAAAATGTTTATATATCACATTTTCAAATATCTATTATTTTCCATTTTACTCTATCTCCTAAACGGCTAAAGATAAGACATCGCGGTTATTACTAGTGGATTAAGCACCTCATTTTACATAAAATAAGTCTTATAAGTCTACTGTCAAGAGTTGATATAGGTACAAACGAATAAAATGTTTATATATCACATTTTCAAATATTTATTATTCTCCATTTAACTCGATCTCCTAAACGGTTAGAGATAGGTCATCGCGGTATTCACCAGTGGAATTAGCACCTCATTTTACCTAAAATAAGTCCTATAAGTGAACTCTCAAGAGTTGATAAAGGTACAAACGAATAAAATGTTTACAAATCACATTTTCAAATATCTATTCTCCATTTTACTCGATATCCTAAACGGTTACAGATAGGACATCGCGGTTTTCACTGTTGGACACCTCATTTAACATCAAATAAGTCCTATAAGTCTACCCTCATGAGTTGATAAAGGTACAAACAAATAAAATGTTTATAAATCACATTTTCAAATATCTATTATTCTCCATTTTACTCGATCTCCTAAACGGTTACAGATAGGACATCGCGGTTTTCACCATTGGACACCTCATTTTACATCAAAAAAGTCCTATAAGTCTACCCTCATGAGTTGATAAAGGTACAAACAAATAAAATGTTTATAAATCACATTTTCAAATATCTATTATTCTCCATTTTACTCGATCTCCTAAACGGTTACAGATAGCACATCGCCGTTTTCACCAGCAGATTTAGCACCTTATTTTATTTAAAATAAGTCTTATAAGTCTACCCTCATGAGTTGATAAAGGTACAAACAAATAAAATGTTTATATAACACATTTTCAAATATCTTTAATTCTCCATTTTACTCGATCTTTTAATCGGTTAAAGATAGGACATCGCGGTTTATACCAGTGGATTTAGCACTTCATTTTACATAAAATAAGTCCTATAAGTCTACCCTCATAAGTTGATAAAGGCACAAACGAATAAAATTTTTATATATCTCATTTTCTAATATCTATTATTCTACATTTTACTCTATCTCCTAAACGGTTAAAGACAGGACATCGCGGTTTTTACCAGTGGATTTTGCACCTCATTTTACATAAAATAAGTCCTATAAGTCTACTCTCAAGACTTGATAAAGGTACAAACGAATAAAATGTTTATATATCACATTTTCAAATATCTATTATTTTCCATTTTACACGATCTCCTAAACGGTTCGAGATAGGACATCGCGGTTTTCACTAGTGGATTAAGCACCTCATTTTACATAAAATAAGTCCTATAAGTCTACTGTCAAGAGTTGATAAAGGTACAAACGAATAAAATGTTTATATATCATATTTTCAAATATCTATTATTCTCCATTTTACTCGATCTCCTAAACGGTTAAAGATAGGACATCGCGGATTTCACCAGTGGATTTAGCACCTCATTTTACATAAAATAGGTTCTATAAGTCTGCTTTCAGGAATTGATAAAGGTACAAACGAATAAAATGTTTATATATCACATTTTCAAATATTTATTATTCTCCATTTAACTCGATCTTTTAATCGGTTAAAGATAGGACATCGCGGCTTTCACCAGTGGATTTAGCACCTCATTTTACATAAAATAAGTCTTATAAGTCTACTCTCATAAGTTGATAAAGGTACAAACGAATAAAATGTTTATGTATCACATTTTCAAATATCTGTTATACTCCATTTTACTCGATCTCCTAAACGGTTAAAGATAGGACATCGCGGTTTTCACCAGTGGATTTAGCACCTCATTTTACATAAAATAAGTCCTATAAGTCTACTTTCATAAGTTGATAAAGGTACAAACGAATAAAATGTTTATATATCACATTTTCAAATATCTATTATTTTCCATTTTACACGATCTCCTAAACGGTTACAGATAGGACATCGCGGTTTTCACCAGTGGAATAAGCACCTCATATTACATAAAATAAGTCCTATAAGTCTACTCTCAAGAGTTGATAAAGGTACAAACGAATAAAATGTTTACAAATCACATTTTCAAATATCTATTATTCTCCATTTTACTCGATCTCCTAAACGGTTACAGATAGGACATCGCGGTTTTCACTATTGGACACCTCATTTTACATCAAATAAATCCTATAAGTCTACCCTCATGAGTTGATAAAGGTACAAACAAATAAAATGTTCATAAATCACATTTTCAAATATCTATTATTCTCCATTTTACTCGATCTCCTAAACGGTTACAAATAGCACATCGCCGTTTTCACCAGCAGATTTAGCACCTTATTTTATTTAAAATAAGTTTTATAAGTCTACCCTCATAAGTTGATAAAGGTACAAACTAATAAAACGTTTATATATCACATTTTCAAAAATCTTATATTCTTCATTTTACTCGATCTCTTAAACGGTTAAAGATTGGACATCGCGGTTTATACCAGTGGATTTAGCACTTCATTTTACATATAATAAGTCCTATAAGTCTTCTCTCAAGAGTTGATAAAGGTACAAACGAATAAAATGTTTATATATCACATTTTCAAATATCTATTATTTTCCATTTTACTCTATCTCCTAAACGGCTAAAGATAAGACATCGCGGTTTTCACCAGTGGATTTAGCTCCTCATTTTACATAAAATAAATCCTATAAGTCTACTCTCAGGAGTTGATAAAGGTACAAACAAATAAAATGTTTATATATCACATTTTCAAATATCTATTATTCTCTATATTACTCGATTTTCTAAACGGTTACAGATAGAACATTGCGGTTTTCACCAGCGGATTTAGCACCTCATTTTACATAAAATAAGACCTATAACTCTACTCTAAAGAGTTGATAAAGGTACAAACGAATAAAATGTTTATATATCACATTTTCAAATATTTATTATTCTCCATTTAACTCGATCTCCTAAACGGTTAGAGATAGGTCATCGCGGTATTCACCAGTGGAATTAGCACCTCATTTTACCTAAAATAAGTCCTATAAGTGTACTCTCATGAGTTGATAAAGGTACGAACGAATAAAATGTTTACAAATCATATTTTCAAATATCTATTATTCTCCATTTTACTCGATCTCCTAAACGGTTACAGATAGGACATCGCGGTTTTTACTATTGGACACCTCATTTTACATCAAATAAGTCCTATAAGTCTACCCTCATGAGTTGATAAAGGTACAAACAAATAAAATGTTTATAAATCACATTTTCAAATATCTATTATTCTCCATTTTACTCGATCTCCTAAACGGTTACAGATAGCACATCGCCGTTTTCACCAGCAGATTTAGCACCTTATTTTATATAAAATAAGTCTTATAAGTCTACCCTCATGAGTTGATAAAGGTACAAACAAATAAAATGTTTATATATCACATTTTCAAATATCTTATATTCTTCATTTTACTCGATCTCTTAAACGGTTATAGATTGGACATCGCGGTTTATACCAGTGGATTTAGCACTTCATTTTACATAAAATAAGTCCTATAAGTCTTCTCTCAAGAGTTGATAAAGGTACAAACGAATAAAATGTTTATATATCACATTTTCAAATATCTATTATTCTCTATATTACTCGATCTCCTAAACGGTTACAGATAGAACATCGCGGTTTTTACCAGCGGATTTAGCACCTCATTTTACATAAAATAAGACCTATAAGTCTACTCTAAAGAGTTGATAAAGGTACAAACGAATAAAATGTTTATATATCACATTTTCAAATATTTATTATTCTCTATATTACTCGATCTCCTAAACGGTTACAGATAGAACATCGCGGTTTTCACCAGCGGATTTAGCACCACATTTTACATAAAATAAGTCTTATAAGTCTACTCTAAAGAGTTGATAAAGGTATAAACGAATAAAATGTTTATATATCACATTTTCAAATATTTATTATTCTCCATTTAACTCGATCTTTTAATCGGTTAAAGATAGGACATCGCGGCTTTCACCAGAAGATTTAGCACCTTATTTTAAATGAAATAAGTCTTATAAGTCTACTCTCATAAGTTGATAAAGGTACAAACGAATAAAATGTTTATGTA
This sequence comes from Silvanus unidentatus, assembly GCA_963930825.1. Classification (NCBI taxonomy): domain Eukaryota; kingdom Metazoa; phylum Arthropoda; class Insecta; order Coleoptera; family Silvanidae; genus Silvanus; species Silvanus unidentatus. The sequence goes on along the minus strand of OZ005760.1, from coordinate 8,029,091 downwards.
TCACATTTTCAAATATCTACTATACTCCATTTTACTCGATCTCCTAAACGGTTAAAGATAGGACATCGCGGTTTTCACCAGTGGATTTAGCACCTCATTTTACATAAAATAAGTCCTATAAGTCTACTTTCATAAGTTGATAAAGGTACAAACGAATAAAATGTTTATATATCACATTTTCAAATATCAATTATTTTCCATTTTACACGATCTCCTAAACGGTTACAGATAGAACATCGCGGTTTTCACCATTGGAATAAGCACCTCATATTACATAAAATAAGTCCTATAAGTCTACTCTCAAGAGTTGATAAAGGTACAAACGAATAAAATGTTTACAAATCACATTTTCAAATATCTATTATTCTCCATTTTACACAATCTCCTAAACGGTTAAAGATAGGACACCGCGGTTTTCACCAGTGGATTTAGCACCTCATTTTACATAAAATAAGTCCTATAAGTCTACTCTCAGGAGTTGATAAAGGTACAAACAAATAAAATGTTTATATTTCACATTTTCAAATATCTATTATTCTCTATATTACTCGATCTCCTAAACGGTTACAGATAGAACATCGCAATTTTCACCAGCTTATTTAGCACCTCATTTTACATAAAATAAGTCCTATAAGTCTACTCTAAAGAGTTGATAAAGGTACAAACGAATAAAATGTTTAAATATCACATTTTCAAATATTTATTATTCTCCATTTAACTCGATCTTTTAATCGGTTAAAGATAGGACATCGCGGCTTTCACCAGTGGATTTAGCACCTTATTTTACATAAAATAAGTCTTATAAGTCTACTCTCATAAGTTGATAAAGGTACAAACGAATAAAATGTTTATATATCACATTTTCAAATATCTGTTATACTCCATTTTACTCGATCTCCTAAACGGTTAAAGATAGGACATCGCGGTTTTCACCAGTGGATTTAGCACCTCATTTTACATAAAATAAGTCCTATAAGTCTACTCTCAAGAGTTGATAAATTTACACACGAATAAAATGTTTATATATAACATTTTCAAGTATTTATTATTCTCCATCTTACTCGATCTCCTAAACGGTTAAAGATAGGACATCGCGGTTTTTACCAGTGGATTTAGCACCTCATTTTACATAAAATAAGTTCTATAAGTCTACTCTCAAGAGTTGATAAAGGTACAAACGAATAAAATGTTTATATATCACATTTTCAAATATCTTATATTCTCCATTTTACTCGATCTTTTAATCGGTTAAAGATAGGACATCGCGGCTTTCACCAGTGGATTTAGCACCTTATTTTACATAAAATAAGTCCTATAAGTCTACTTTCATAAGTTGATAAAGGTACAAACGAATAAAATGTTTATATATCACATTTTCAAATATCTATTATTCTCCATTTTACTCTATCTCCTAAACGGTTAAAGACAGGACATCGCGGTTTTCACAAGTGGATTTAGCACCTCATTTTACATTAAATAAGTCCTATAAGTCTACTCTCAAGACTTGATAAAGGTACAAACGAATAAAATGTTTATATCACATTTTCAAATATCTATTATTCTCCATTTTACTCGATATAATAAACGGTTAAAGTTAGGACATCGCGGTTTTCACCAGTGGATTTTGCACCTCATTTTACATAAAATAAGTCATATAAGTCTACTCTCAAGAGTTGATAAAGGTACAAACGAATAAAATGTTTATATATCACATTTTCAAATATCTATTATTTTCCATTTTACACGATCTCCTAAACGGTTAGAGATAGGACATCGCGGTTTTCACTAGTGGATTAAGCACCTCATTTTACATAAAATAAGTCTTATAAGTCTACTGTCAAGAGTTGATAAAGGTACAAACCGAATAAAATGTTTATATATCATATTTTCAAATATCTATTATTCTCCATTTTACTAGATCTCCTAAACGGTTAAAGATAGGACATCGCAGTTTTCACCAGTGGATTTAGCACCTCATTTTACATAAAATAGGTTCTATAAGTCAGCTTTCAGGAGTTGATAAAGGCACAAACGAATAAAATGTTTATATATCACATTTTCAAATATCTATTATTTTCCATTTTACTCTATCTCCTAAACGGCTAAAGATAAGACATCGCGGTTTTCACCAGTGGATTTAGCACTTTATTTTACATAAAATAAGTTCTATAAGTCTTCTCTCTGGAGTTGATAAAGGTTTAAACGAATAAAATGTTTATATCACATTTTTAAATATCTATTATTCTCCATTTTACTCTATCTCCTAAACGGTTAAAGATAGGACATCCCGGTTTTCACCAGTGGAATAAGCACCTCATTTTACATAAAATAAGTTCTATAAGTCTACTCTCAAGAGTTGATAAAGGTACAAACGAATAAATTGTATATAAATCACATTTTCAAATATCTATTATTTTCCATTTTACTCGATCTCCTAAACGGTTAAAGATAGGACATCGCGGTTTTTACCAGTGGATTGAGCACTTTATTTTACATAAAATAAGTTTTATAAGTCTACTCTCAAGAGTTGATAAAGGTACAAACGAATAAAATGTTTATATATCACATTTTCAAATATCATTATTCTCCATTTTACTCGATGTCCTAAACGGTTAAGATAAGACATCGCGGTTTTCACCAGTGGATTTTGCACCTCATTTCACATAAAATAAGTCATATAAGTATACTCTCAAGGGTTGATAAAGGTACAAACGAATAAAATGTTTAAATATCACATTTTCAAATATCTATTATTCTCCATTTAACCCGATCTCCTAAACGGTTACAGATAGGACATCGCGGCTTTCACCAGTGGAATAAGAACCTCATATTACATAAAATAAGTCCTATAAGTCTACTCTCAAGAGTTGATAAAGGTACAAACGAATAAAATGTTTATATATCACATTTTCAAATATCTATTATTCTCCATTTAACCCGATCTCCTATACGGTTACAGATAAGACATCGCGGCTTTCACCAGTGGAATAAGCACCTCATATTACATAAAATAAGTCCTATAAGTCTACTCTCAAGAGTCGATAAAGGTACAAACAAATAAAATGTTTATATATCACATTTTTAAATATCTTATATTCTTCATTTTACTCGATCTCTTAAACGGTTAAAGATTGGACATCGCGGTTTATACCAGTGGATTTAGCACTTCATTTTACATATAATAAGTCCTATAAGTCTTCTCTCAAGTGTTGATAAAGGTACAAACGAATAAAATGTTTATATATCACATTTTCAAATATCTATTATTCTCCATTTTACTCTATCTCCTAAACGGTTAAAGACAGGACATCGCGGTTTTCACAAGTGGATTTAGCACCTCATTTTACATAAAATAAGTCATATAAGTCTACTCTCAAGACTTGATAAAGGTACAAACGAATAAAATGTTTATATCACATTTTCAAATATCTATTATTCTCCATTTTACTCGATATAATAAACGGTTAAAGTTAAGACATCGCGGTTTTCACCAGTGGATTTTGCACCTCATTTTACATAAAATAAGTTCTATAAGTCTACTCTCAAGAGTTGATAAAGGTACAAACGAATAAAATGTTTATATATCACATTTTCAAATATCTATTATTCTCCATTTAACCCGATCTCCTATACGGTTACAGATAAGACATCGCGGCTTTCACCAGTGGAATAAGCACCTCATATTACATAAAATAAGTCCTATAAGTCTACTCTCAAGAGTCGATAAAGGTACAAACAAATAAAATGTTTATATATCACATTTTTAAATATCTTATATTCTTCATTTTACTCGACCTCTTAAACGGTTAAAGATTGGACATCGCGGTTTATACCAGTGGATTTAGCACTTCATTTTACATATAATAAGTCCTATAAGTCTTCTCTCAAGTGTTGATAAAGGTACAAACGAATAAAATGTTTATATATCACATTTTCAAATATTTATTATTCTCTATATTACTCGATCTCCTAAACGGTTACAGATAGAACATCGCGGTTTTCACCAGCGGATTTAGCACCACATTTTACATAAAAAAGTCTTATAAGTCTACTTTAAAGAGTTGATAAAGGTACAAACGAATAAAATGTTTAAATATCACATTTTCAAATATTTATTATTCTCTATATTACTCGATCTCCTAAACGGTTACAGATAGAACATCGCGGTTTTCACCAGCGGATTTAGCACCACATTTTACATAAAAAAAGTCTTATAAGTCTACTTTAAAGAGTTGATAAAGGTACAAACGAATAAAATGTTTATATATCACATTTTCAAGTATTTATTTTTCTCCATTTAACTCGATCTTTTAATCGGTTAAAGATAGGACATCGCGGCTTTCACCAGTGGATTTAGCACCTTATTTTACATAAAATAAGTCCTATAAGTCTACTCTCATAAGTTGATAAAGGTACAAACGAATAAAATGTTTATGTATCACATTTTCAAATATCTGTTATACTCCATTTTACTCGATCTCCTAAACGGTTAAAGATAGGACATCGCGGTTTTCACCAGTGGATTTAGCACCTCATTTTACATAAAATAAGTCCTATAAGTCTACTCTCAAGAGTTGATAAAGGTACAAACGAATAAAATGTTTATATATCACATTTTCAAATATCTATTATTCTCCATTTTACTCTATCTCCTAAACGGTTAAAGACAGGACATCGCGGTTTTCACAAGTGGATTTAGCACCTCATTTTACATGAAATAAGTCATATAAGTCTACTCTCAAGACTTGATAAAGTACAAACGAATAAAATGTTTATATCACATTTTCAAATATCTATTAATCTCCATTTTACTCGATATAATAAACGGTTAAAGTTAGGACATCGCGGTTTTCACCAGTGGATTTTGCACCTCATTTTACATAAAATAAGTTCTATAAGTCTACTCTCAAGAGTTGATAAAGGTACAAACGAATAAAATGTTTATATATCACATTTTCAAATATCATTATTCTCCATTTTACTCGATGTCCTAAACGGTTATGATAAGACATCGCGGCTTTCACCAGTGGATTTAGCACCTTATTTTACATAAAATAAGTCCTATAAGTCTACTCTCATAAGTTGATAAAGGTACAAACGAATAAAATGTTTATATATCACATTTTCAAATATCTATTATTCTCCATTTTACTCTATCTCCTAAACGGTTAAAGACAGGACATCGCGGTTTTCACAAGTGGATTTAGCACCTCATTTTACATAAAATAAGTCCTATAAGTCTACTCTCAAGACTTGATAAAGGTACAAACGAATAAAATGTTTATATATCACATTTTCAAATATCTATTATTCTCCATTTTACTCGATATCCTAAACGGTTAAAGTTAGGACATCGCGGTTTTTAATAGTGGATTTTGCACCTCATTTTACATAAAATAAGTCATATAAGTCTACTCTCAAGAGTTGATAAAGGTACAAACGAATAAAATGTTTATATATCACATTTTCAAATATCTATTATTTTCCATTTTACACGATCTCCTAAACGGTTAGAGATAGGACATCGCGGTTTTCACTAGAGGATTAAGCACCTCATTTTACATAAAATAAGTCTTATAAGTCTACTGTCAAGAGTTAATAAAGGTACAAACGAATAAAATGTTTAAATATCACATTTTCAAATATTTATTATTCTCTATATTACTCGATCTCCTAAACGGTTACAGATAGAACATCGCGGTTTTCACCAGCGGATTTAGCACCACATTTTACATAAAATAAGTCTTATAAGTCTACTCTAAAGAGTTGATAAAGGTATAAACGAATAAAATGTTTATATATCACATTTTCAAATATTTATTATTCTCCATTTAACTCGATCTTTTAATCGGTTAAAGATAGGACATCGCGGCTTTCACCAGAAGAGTTAGCACCTTATTTTAAATAAAATAAGTCTTATAAGTCTACTCTCATAAGTTGATAAAAGTACAAACGAATAAAATGTTTATGTATCACATTTTCAAATATCTACTATACTCCATTTTACTCGATCTCCTAAACGGTTAAAGATAGGACATCGCGGTTTTCACCAGTGGATTTAGCACCTCATTTTACATAAAATAAGTCCTATAAGTCTACTTTCATAAGTTGATAAAGGTACAAACGAATAAAATGTTTATATATCACATTTTCAAATATCTGTTATACTCCATTTTACTCGATCTCCTAAACGGTTAAAGATAGGACATCGCGGTTTTTACCAGTGGATTTAGCACCTCATTTTACATAAAATAAGTTCTATAAGTCTACTCTCAAGAGTTGATAAAGGTACAAACGAATAAAATGTTTATATATCACATTTTCAAATATCTTATATTCTCCATTTTACTCGATCTTTTAAGCGGTTAAAGATAGGACATCGCGGCTTTCACCAGTGGATTTAGCACCTTATTTTACATAAAATAAGTCCTATAAGTCTACTTTCATAAGTTGATAAAGGTACAAACGAATAAAATGTTTATATATCACATTTTCAAATATCTATTATTCTCCATTTTACTCTATCTCCTAAACGGTTAAAGACAGGACATCGCGGTTTTCACAAGTGGATTTAGCACCTCATTTTACATTAAATAAGTCCTATAAGTCTACTCTCAAGACTTGATAAAGGTACAAACGAATAAAATGTTTATATCACATTTTCAAATATCTATTATTCTCCATTTTACTCGATATAATAAACGGTTAAAGTTTGGACATCGCGGTTTTCACCAGTGGATTTTGCACCTCATTTTACATAAAATAAGTCATATAAGTCTACTCTCAAGAGTTGATAAAGGTACAAACGAATAAAATGTTTATATATCACATTTTCAAATATCTATTATTTTCCATTTTACACGATCTCCTAAACGGTTAGAGATAGGACATCGCGGTTTTCACTAGTGGATTAAGCACCTCATTTTACATAAAATAAGTCTTATAAGTCTACTGTCAAGAGTTGATAAAGGTACAAACCGAATAAAATGTTTATATATCATATTTTCAAATATCTATTATTCTCCATTTTACTAGATCTCCTAAACGGTTAAAGATAGGACATCGCAGTTTTCACCAGTGGATTTAGCACCTCATTTTACATAAAATAGGTTCTATAAGTCAGCTTTCAGGAGTTGATAAAGGCACAAACGAATAAAATGTTTATATATCACATTTTCAAATATCTATTATTTTCCATTTTACTCTATCTCCTAAACGGCTAAAGATAAGACATCGCGGTTTTCACCAGTGGATTTAGCACTTTATTTTACATAAAATAAGTTCTATAAGTCTTCTCTCTGGAGTTGATAAAGGTTTAAACGAATAAAATGTTTATATCACATTTTTAAATATCTATTATTCTCCATTTTACTCTATCTCCTAAACGGTTAAAGATAGGACATCCCGGTTTTCACCAGTGGATTAAGCACCTCATTTTACATAAAATAAGTTCTATAAGTCTACTCTCAAGAGTTGATAAAGGTACAAACGAATAAATTGTATATAAATCACATTTTCAAATATCTATTATTTTCCATTTTACTCGATCTCCTAAACGGTTAAAGATAGGACATCGCGGTTTTTACCAGTGGATTGAGCACTTTATTTTACATAAAATAAGTTTTATAAGTCTACTCTCAAGAGTTGATAAAGGTACAAACGAATAAAATGTTTATATATCACATTTTCAAATATCATTATTCTCCATTTTACTCGATGTCCTAAACGGTTAAGATAAGACATCGCGGTTTTCACCAGTGGATTTTGCACCTCATTTCACATAAAATAAGTCCTATAAGTCTACTCTCAAGAGTTGATAAAGGTACAAACGAATAAAATGTTTATATATCACATTTTCAAATATCTATTATTCTCCATTTTACTCGATATCCTAAACGGTTAAAGTTAGGACATCGCGGTTTTCACCAGTGGATTTTGCACCTCATTTTACATAAAATAAGTCATATAAGTCTACTCTCAAGAGTTGATAAAGGTACAAACGAATAAAATGTTTATATATCACATTTTCAAATATCTATTATTTTCCATTTTACACGATCTCCTAAACGGTTAGAGATAGGACATCGCGGTTTTCACTAGTGGATTAAGCACCTCATTTTACATAAAATAAGTCCTATAAGTCTACTGTCAAGAGTTGATAAAGGTACAAACGAATAAAATGTATATATATCATATTTTCAAGTATTTATTATTCTCCATTTTACTCGATCTCCTAAACGGTTAAAGATAGGACATCGCGAGTTTTACCAGTGGATTTAGCACCTTATTTTACATAAAATAAGTTCTATAAGTCTACTCTCAAGAGTTGATAAAGGTACAAACGAATAAAATGTTTATATATCACATTTTCAAGTATTTATTATTCTCCATTTTACTCGATCTCCTAAACGGTTAAAGATAGGACATCGCGGTTTTTACCAGTGGATTTAGCACCTCATTTTACATAAAATAAGTTCTATAAGTCTACTCTCAAGAGTTGATAAAGGTACAAACGAATAAAATGTTTATATATCACATTTTCAAATATCTATTATTCTCCATTTTACTCTATCTCCTAAACGGTTAAAGACAGGACATCGCGGTATTCACAAGTGGATTTAGCACCTCATTTTACATAAAATAAGTCCTATAAGTCTACTCTCAAGACTCGATAAAGGTACAAACGAATAGAATGTTTATATATCACATTTTCAAATATCTATTATTCTCCATTTTACTCGATATCCTAAACGGTTAAAGTTAGGACATCGCGGTTTTCACCAGTGGATTTTGCACCTCATTTTACATAAAATAAGTCATATAAGTCTACTCTCAAGAGTTGATAAAGGTACAAACGAATAAAATGTTTATATATCACATTTTCAAATATCTATTATTTTCCATTTTACACGATCTCCTAAACGGTTAGAGATAGGACATCGCGGTTTTCACTAGTGGATTAAGCACCTCATTTTACATAAAATAAGTCCTATAAGTCTACTGTCAAGAGTTGATAAAGGTACAAACGAATAAAATGTTTATATATCATATTTTCAAATATCTATTATTCTCCATTTTACTCGATCTCACAAACGGTTGAAGATAGGACATCGCGGTTTTTACCAATGGATTTAGCACCTCATTTTACAAAAAATAAGTCCTATAAGTCTACTGTCAAGAGTTGATAAAGGTACAAACGAATAAAATGTTTATATATCACATTTTCAAATATCTATTATTCTCCATTTAACTCGATCTCCTAAACGGTTACAGATAGGACATCGCGGTTTTCACCAGTGAAATAAGCACCTCATTTTACATAAAATAAGTCCTATAAGTCTACTCTCAAGAGTTGATAAAGGTACAAACGAATAAAATGTATATATATCACATTTTCAAATATCTATTATTCTCCATATTACTCGATCTCCTAAACCGTTACAAATAAAACATCACGGTTTTCACCAGTATATTTAGCACCTCATTTTACATAAAATAAGTCCTATAAGTCTTCTCTCAAGAGTTGATAAAGGTACAAACGAATAAAATGTTTATATATCACATTTTCAAATATCTATTTTTCTCCATTTTACTCGATCTCACAAACGGTTGAAGATAGGACATCGCGGTTTTTACCAATGGATTTAGCACCTCTTTTACAAAAAATAAGTCCTATAAGTCTACTGTCAAGAGTTGATAAAGGTACAAACGAATAAAATGTTTATATATCACATTTTCAAATATCTATTATCCTCCATTATACTCAATCTCCTAAACTGTTAAAGATTGGACATTGCGGTTTTTACCAGTGGATTTAGCACCTCATTTTACATAAAATAAGTCATATAAGTCTACTCTCAAGGATTGATAAAGGTACAAACGAATAAAATGTTTATATATCACATTTTCAAATATCTATTATTCTCCATTTAACTCGATCTCCTAAACGGTTACAGATAGGACATCGCGGTTTTCACCAGTGGAATAAGCACCTCATATTACATAAAATAAGTCCTATAAGTCTACTCTCAAGAGTTCATAAAGGTACAAACGAATAAAATGTATATAAATCACATTTTCAAATATCTATTATTCTCCACTTTACTCAATATCCTAAACGGTTACAGATAGGACATCGCAGTTTTCATTAGTGGAATAAGCACCTCATTTTACATAAAGTAAGTCCTATAAGTCTACTCTCAAAAGTTGATAAAGGTACAAACGAATAAAATGTATATAAATCACATATTCAAATATCTATTATTCTCCATTTTACTCGATCTCACAAACGGTTGAAGATAGGACATCGCTGTTTTTACCAATGGATTTAGCACCTCATTTTACATAAAATGAGTCCTATAAGTCTACTCTCAGGAGATGATAACGGTACAAACGAGTATATTGTTTATATATCACATTTCAAATATCTAATATTCTCCATTTTACACGATCTCCTGAACGGTTAAAGATAGGACATCGCGGTTTTTACTAATGGATTTAGCACTTCATTTTACATAAAATAAGTCCTATAAGTCTACTCTCAAGAGTTGATAAAGGTACAAACGAATAAAATGTTTATATATCACATTTTCAAATATCTATTATTCTCCATATTACTCGATCTCCTAAACTGTTACAAATAGAACATCACGGTTATCACCAGTGGATTTAGCACCTCATTTTACATATAATAAGTCCTATAAGTCTTCTCTCAAGAGTTGATAAAGGTACAAACGAATAAAATGTTTATATATCACATTTTCAAATATCTATTATTCTCCATTTTACTCGATCTCACAAACGGTTGAAGATAGGACATCGCTGTTTTCACCAATGGATTTAGCACGTCATTTTACATAAAATAAGTCCATTAAGCCTACTCTCAGAAGTTGATAAAGGTACAAACGAATAAATTGTTTATATATCACATTTTCAAATATCTATTATTCTCCATTTTACTCGATTTTCTAAACGGTAAAAGATAGGACATCGTGGTTTTCACCAATGGATTTAGCACCTCATTTTACATAAAGTAAATCCTATAAGTCTACTTTCAGGAGATGATAACGGTACAAACGAATATAATGTTTATATATCACATTTCAAATATCTAATATTCTCTATTTTACTCGATCTCCTGAACGGTTAAAGATAGGACATCGCGGTTTTTACCAATGGATTTAGCACTACATTTTACATAAAATAAGTCCTATAAGTCTACTCTCAAGAGTTGATAAAGGTACAAACGAATAAAATGTTTATATGTCACATTTTCAAATATCTATTATTCCCATTTTTCTCGATCTCCTAAACGGTTAAAGATAGGACATCGCGGTTTTCACCAGTGGATTTTGCACTTCATTTTACAGAAAATAAGTCCTATAAGTCTACTCTCAAGTGTTGATAAAGGTACAAACGAATAAAATATATATATATCACATTTTCAAATATCTATTATTCTCCATTTTACTCGATCTCCTAAACGGTTAAAGATTGGACATTGCGGTTTTCACCAGTGGATTTAGCACCTCATTTTACATAAAATAAGTCGTATAAGTCTACTCTCAAGGATTGATAAAGGTACAAACGAATAAAATGTTTATATATCACATTTTCAAATATCTATTATTTTCCATTTAACTCGATCTCCTGAACGGTTAAAGATAGGACATCGCGGTTTTTACCAATGGATTTAGCACTACATTTTACATAAAATAAGTCATATAAGTCTACTCTCAAGAGTTGATAAAGGTACAAACGAATAAAATGTTTATATATCACATTTTCAAATATCTATTATTTTCCATTTTACACGATCTCCTAAACGGTTAGAGATAGGACATCGCGGTTTTCACTAGTGGATTAAGCACCTCATTTTACATAAAATAAGTCCTATAAGTCTACTGTCAAGAGTTGATAAAGGTACAAACGAATAAAATGTATATATATCATATTTTCAAGTATTTATTATTCTCCATTTTACTCGATCTCCTAAACGGTTAAAGATAGGACATCGCGAGTTTTACCAGTGGATTTAGCACCTTATTTTACATAAAATAAGTTCTATAAGTCTACTCTCAAGAGTTGATAAAGGTACAAACGAATAAAATGTTTATATATCACATTTTCAAGTATTTATTATTCTCCATTTTACTCGATCTCCTAAACGGTTAAAGATAGGACATCGCGGTTTTTACCAGTGGATTTAGCACCTCATTTTACATAAAATAAGTTCTATAAGTCTACTCTCAAGAGTTGATAAAGGTACAAACGAATAAAATGTTTATATATCACATTTTCAAATATCTATTATTCTCCATTTTACTCTATCTCCTAAACGGTTAAAGACAGGACATCGCGGTATTCACAAGTGGATTTAGCACCTCATTTTACATAAAATAAGTCCTATAAGTCTACTCTCAAGACTCGATAAAGGTACAAACGAATAGAATGTTTATATATCACATTTTCAAATATCTATTATTCTCCATTTTACTCGATATCCTAAACGGTTAAAGTTAGGACATCGCGGTTTTCACCAGTGGATTTTGCACCTCATTTTACATAAAATAAGTCATATAAGTCTACTCTCAAGAGTTGATAAAGGTACAAACGAATAAAATGTTTATATATCACATTTTCAAATATCTATTATTTTCCATTTTACACGATCTCCTAAACGGTTAGAGATAGGACATCGCGGTTTTCACTAGTGGATTAAGCACCTCATTTTACATAAAATAAGTCCTATAAGTCTACTGTCAAGAGTTGATAAAGGTACAAACGAATAAAATGTTTATATATCATATTTGCAAATATCTATTATTCTCCATTTTACTCGATCTCACAAACGGTTGAAGATAGGACATCGCGGTTTTTACCAATGGATTTAGCACCTCATTTTACAAAAAATAAGTCCTATAAGTCTACTGTCAAGAGTTGATAAAGGTTCAAACGAATAAAATGTTTATATATCACATTTTCAAATATCTATTATTCTCCATTTAACTCGATCTCCTAAACGGTTACAGATAGGACATCGCGGTTTTCACCAGTGAAATAAGCACCTCATTTTACATAAAATAAGTCCTATAAGTCTACTCTCAAGAGTTGATAAAGGTACAAACGAATAAAATGTATATATATCACATTTTCAAATATCTATTATTCTCCATATTACTCGATCTCCTAAACCGTTACAAATAAAACATCACGGTTTTCACCAGTATATTTAGCACCTCATTTTACATAAAATAAGTCCTATAAGTCTTCTCTCAAGAGTTGATAAAGGTACAAACGAATAAAATGTTTATATATCACATTTTCAAATATCTATTTTTCTCCATTTTACTCGATCTCACAAACGGTTGAAGATAGGACATCGCGGTTTTTACCAATGGATTTAGCACCTCTTTTACAAAAAATAAGTCCTATAAGTCTACTGTCAAGAGTTGATAAAGGTACAAACGAATAAAATGTTTATATATCACATTTTCAAATATCTATTATCCTCCATTATACTCAATCTCCTAAACTGTTAAAGATTGGACATTGCGGTTTTTACCAGTGGATTTAGCACCTCATTTTACATAAAATAAGTCATATAAGTCTACTCTCAAGGATTGATAAAGGTACAAACGAATAAAATGTTTATATATCACATTTTCAAATATCTATTATTCTCCATTTAACTCGATCTCCTAAACGGTTACAGATAGGACATCGCGGTTTTCACCTGTGGAATAAGCACCTCATATTACATAAAATAAGTCCTATAAGTCTACTCTCAAGAGTTCATAAAGGTACAAACGAATAAAATGTATATAAATCACATTTTCAAATATCTATTATTCTCCACTTTACTCAATATCCTAAACGGTTACAGATAGGACATCGCAGTTTTCATTAGTGGAATAAGCACCTCATTTTACATAAAATAAGTCCTATAAGTCTACTCTCAAAAGTTGATAAAGGTACAAACGAATAAAATGTATATAAATCACATATTCAAATATCTATTATTCTCCATTTTACTCGATCTCACAAACGGTTGAAGATAGGACATCGCTGTTTTTACCAATGGATTTAGCACCTCATTTTACATAAAATGAGTCCTATAAGTCTACTCTCAGGAGATGATAACGGTACAAACGAGTATATTGTTTATATATCACATTTCAAATATCTAATATTCTCCATTTTACACGATCTCCTGAACGGTTAAAGATAGGACATCGCGGTTTTTACTAATGGATTTAGCACTTCATTTTACATAAAATAAGTCCTATAAGTCTACTCTCAAGAGTTGATAAAGGTACAAACGAATAAAATGTTTATATATCACATTTTCAAATATCTATTATTCTCCATATTACTCGATCTCCTAAACTGTTACAAATAGAACATCACGGTTATCACCAGTGGATTTAGCACCTCATTTTACATATAATAAGTCCTATAAGTCTTCTCTCAAGAGTTGATAAAGGTACAAACGAATAAAATGTTTATATATCACATTTTCAAATATCTATTATTCTCCATTTTACTCGATCTCACAAACGGTTGAAGATAGGACATCGCTGTTTTCACCAATGGATTTAGCACGTCATTTTACATAAAATAAGTCCATTAAGCCTACTCTCAGAAGTTGATAAAGGTACAAACGAATAAATTGTTTATATATCACATTTTCAAATATCTATTATTCTCCATTTTACTCGATTTTCTAAACGGTAAAAGATAGGACATCGTGGTTTTCACCAATGGATTTAGCACCTCATTTTACATAAAGTAAATCCTATAAGTCTACTTTCAGGAGATGATAACGGTACAAACGAATATAATGTTTATATATCACATTTCAAATATCTAATATTCTCTATTTTACTCGATCTCCTGAACGGTTAAAGATAGGACATCGCGGTTTTTACCAATGGATTTAGCACTACATTTTACATAAAATAAGTCCTATAAGTCTACTCTCAAGAGTTGATAAAGGTACAAACGAATAAAATGTTTATATGTCACATTTTCAAATATCTATTATTCCCATTTTTCTCGATCTCCTAAACGGTTAAAGATAGGACATCGCGGTTTTCACCAGTGGATTTTGCACTTCATTTTACAGAAAATAAGTCCTATAAGTCTACTCTCAAGTGTTGATAAAGGTACAAACGAATAAAATATATATATATCACATTTTCAAATATCTATTATTCTCCATTTTACTCGATCTCCTAAACGGTTAAAGATTGGACATTGCGGTTTTCACCAGTGGATTTAGCACCTCATTTTACATAAAATAAGTCGTATAAGTCTACTCTCAAGGATTGATAAAGGTACAAACGAATAAAATGTTTATATATCACATTTTCAAATATCTATTATTTTCCATTTAACTCGATCTCCTAAACGGTTAAAGATTGGACATTGCGGTTTTCACTAGTGGATTTAGCACCTCATTTTACATAAAATAAGTCATATAAGTCTACTCTCAAGGATTGATAAAGGTACAAACGAATAAAATGTTCATATATCACATTTTCAAATATCTATTATTCTCCATTTAACTCGATCTCCTAAACGGTTACAGATAGGACTTCGCGGTTTTCACCAGTGGAATAAGCACCTCATTTTACATAAAATAAATCCTATAAGTCTACTCTCAAGAGTTGATAAAGGTACAAACGAATAAAATGTATATAATTCACATATTCAAATATCTATTATTCTCCATTTTACTCGATCTCCTAAACGGTTAAAGATAGGACATCGCGGTTTTCACCAGTGGATTGAGCATTTCATTTTACATAAAATAAGTCCTATAAGTCTACTTTCAGGAGATGATAACGGTACAAACGAATATAATGTTTATATATCACATTTCAAATATCTAATATTCTCCATTTTACTCGATCTCCTGAACGGTTAAAGATAGGACATCGCGGTTTTTACCAATAGATTTAGCACTTCATTTTACATAAAATAAGTCCTATAAGTCTACTCTCAAGAGTTGATAAAGGTACAAACGATTAAAATGTTTATATATCACATTTTCAAATATCTATTATTCTCCATTTTACTCGATCTCCTAAACGGTTAATGATAAGACATCGCGGTTTTCACCAATGGATTTAGCACGTCATTTTACATAAAATAAGTCCTTTAAGTCTACTTTCAGAAGTTGATAAAGGAACAAACGAATAAAATGTTTATATATCACATTTTCAAATATCTATTATTCTCCATTTTACTCGATCTCCTAAACGGTTAATTATAAGACATCGCGGTTTTCACCAATGGATTTAGCACCTCATTTTACATAAAATAAGTCCTATAAGTCTACTCTCAAGTGTTGATAAAGGTACAAACGAATAAAATATATATATATCACATTTTCAAATATCTATTATTATCCATTTTACTTGATCTCCTAAACGGTTAAAAATAGGTCCTTGCAATTTTCACCAGTGGATTTAGCACCTCATTTTACATAAAATAAGTCCTATAGTCTGCTCTGAAGAGTTTATAAAGGTTCAAGCGAATAAAATGTATATAAATCACATATTCAAATATCTATTATTCTCCATTTTACTCGATCTCACAAACGGTTGAAGATAGGACATCGCTGTTTTTACCAATGGATTTAGCACCTCATTTTACATAAAATGAGTCCTCTAAGTCTACTCTCAGGAGATGATAACGATACAAACGAATATAATGTTTATATATCACATTTCAAATATCTAATATTCTCCATTTTACACGATCTCCTGAACGGTTAAAGATAGGACATCGCGGTTTTTACTAATGGATTTAGCACTTCATTTTACATAAAATAAGTCCTATAAGTCTACTCTCAAGAGTTGATAAAGGTACAAACGAATAAAATGTTTATATATCACATTTTCAAATATCTATTATTCTTCATATTACTCGATCTCCTAAACTGTTACAAATAGAACATCACGGTTATCACCAGTGGATTTAGCACCTCATTTTACATATAATAAGTCCTATAAGTCTTCTCTCAAGAGTTGATAAAGGTACAAACGAATAAAATGTTTATATATCACATTTTCAAATATCTATTATTCTCCATTTTACTCGATCTCACAAACGGTTGAAGATAGGACATCGCTGTTTTCACCAATGGATTTAGCACGTCATTTTACATAAAATAAGTCCATTAAGTCTACTCTCAGAAGTTGATAAAGGTACAAACGAATAAATTGTTTATATATCACATTTTCAAATATCTATTATTCTCCATTTTACTCGATTTTCTAAACGGTAAAAGATAGGACATCGTGGTTTTCACCAATGGATTTAGCACCTCATTTTACATAAAGTAAATCCTATAAGTCTACTTTCAGGAGATGATAACGGTACAAACGAATATAATGTTTATATATCACATTTCTAATATCTAATATTCTCTATTTTACTCGATCTCCTGAACGGTTAAAGATAGGACATCGCGGTTTTTACCAATGGATTTAGCACTACATTTTACATAAAATAAGTCCTATAAGTCTACTCTCAAGAGTTGATAAAGGTACAAACGAATAAAATGTTTATATGTCACATTTTCAAATATCTATTATTCCCCATTTTACTCGATCTCCTAAACCGTTAAAGATAGGACATCGCGGTTTTTACCAATGGATTTAGCACTACCTTTTACATAAAATAAGTCCTATAAGTCTACTCTCAAGTGTTGATAAAGGTACAAACGAATAAAATATATATATATCACATTTTCAAATATCTATTATTATCCATTTTACTTGATCTCCTAAACGGTTAAAAATAGGTCCTTGCAATTTTCACCAGTGGATTTAGCACCTCATTTTACATAAAATAAGTCCTATAGTCTGCTCTGAAGAGTTTATAAAGGTTCAAGCGAATAAAATGTTTATATATCACATTTTCAAATATCTATTATTCTCCATTTTACTCGATCTCCTAAACGGTTAAAGATTGGAAATTGCGGTTTTCACCAGTGGATTTAGCACCTCATTTTACATAAAATAAGTCATATAAGTCTACTCTCAAGGATTGATAAAGGTACAAACGAATAAAATGTTTATATATCACATTTTCAAATATCTATTATTCTCCATTTTACTCGATCTCCTAAACGGTTAAAGATTGGACATTGCGGTTTTCACCAGTGGATTTAGCACCTCATTTTACATAAAATAAGTCATATAAGTCTACTCTCAAGGATTGATAAAGGTACAAACGAATAAAATGTTTATATATCACATTTTCAAATATCTATTATTCTCCATTTAACTCGATCTCCTAAACGGTTACAGATAGGACTTCGCGGTTTTCACCAGTGGATTTAGCACCTCATTTTACATAAAAGAAGTCCAATAAGTCTACTCTCAAGAGTTGATAAAGGTACAAACTAATAAAATGTATGTATATCACATTTTCAAATATCTTTTATTCTCCATTTTACTCGATCTCCTAAACGGTTAAGATAGGACATCGCGGTTTTCACCAGTAAATTTAGCACCTCATTTTACATAAATAAGTCCTAGAAGTCTACTCTCATGAGTTGATAAAGGTACAAACTAATAAAATACAAATAAAATGTATGTATATCACATTTTCAAATATCAATTATTATCTATTTTACTCGATCTCCTAAACGGTTAAAGATAGGACATCGCGGTTTTCACCAGTGGATTTAGCACCTCATTTTACATAAAATAAGTCATATAAGTCTACTCTCAGGAGTTGATAAAGGTACAAACGAATAAAATGTTTATATATCACATTTTCAAATATCTATTATTCTCAATTTTACTCGATCTCCTAAACGGTTAATGGTAAGACATTGCGGTATTCACCAATGGATTTAGCACCTCATTTCACATAAAAGAAGTCCAATAAGTCTACTCTCAAGAGTTGATAAAGGTACAAACTAATAAAATGTATGTATATCACATTTTCAAATATCTTTTATTCTCCATTTTACTCGATCTCCTAAACGGTTAAGATAGGACATCGCGGTTTTCACCAGTAAATTTAGCACCTCATTTTACATAAAATAAGTTCTATAAGTCTACTCTCAGGAGTTGATAAAGGTACAAACGAATAAAATGTTTATATATCACATTTTCAAATATCTATTATTATACATTTTACTCGATCTTCTAAACGGTTAAAGATAGGACATCGCGGTTTTCACCAGTGGATTGTGCACTTCATTTTACTTAAAATAAGTCCTATAAGTCTACTCTCAGGAGTTGATAAAGGTACAAACGAATAAAATGTTTATATATCACATTTTCAAATATCTATT
The DNA here is from genome assembly GCA_963930825.1 of Silvanus unidentatus. Lineage (NCBI taxonomy): Eukaryota > Metazoa > Arthropoda > Insecta > Coleoptera > Silvanidae > Silvanus > Silvanus unidentatus. The sequence continues at coordinate 8,009,770 of OZ005760.1, read as the reverse complement.
TTTGTCCATTTTACTCGATCTCCTAAACGGTTAAAGATAGGACATCGCGGTTTTCACCAGTGGATTTAGCACCTCATTTTACATAAAATAAGTCATATAAGTCTACTCTCAGGAGTTGATAAAGGTACAAACGAATAAAATGTTTATATATCACATTTTCAAATATCTATTATTCTCAATTTTACTCGATCTCCTAAACGGTTAATGGTAAGACATTGCGGTATTCACCAATGGATTTAGCACCTCATTTTACATAAAATAAGTCCTATAAGTCTACTCTCAAAAGTTGATAAAGGTACAAACGATTAAAATGTTTATACATCACATTTTCAAATATCTATTATTCTCCATTTTACTCGATCTTCTAAACGGTTAAAGATAGTACATTGCGGTTTTCACCAGTGGATTTAGCACCTTATTTTACATAAAATAAGTACTATAAATCTAATCTCAAGAGTTGATAAAGGTACAAACGAATAAAATGTTTATATATCACATTTTTAAATATCTATTATTCTCCATTTTACTCGATCTCCTAAACGGTTCAGATAGGACATCGCGGTTTTCACCAGCGGATTTAGCACCTCATTTTACATAAAATATGTCCTATAAGTCTACTTTTAAGAGTTGATAAAGGTAAAAACGAATAAAATGTTTATATATCACATTTTCAAATATCTATTATTTTCCATTTTACTTGATCTCCTAAACGGTTAAAGATAGGACATCGCGGTTTTCACCAATGAATTTAGCACCTCATTTTACATAAAAGAAAACATATAAGTCTACTCTTAAGAGTTGATAAAGGTACAAACGAATAAAATGTTTATATATCACATTTTCAAATATCTATTATTATACATTTTACTCGATCTTCTAAACGGTTAAAGATAGGACATCGCGGTTTTCACCAGTGGATTGTGCACTTCATTTTACTTAAAATAAGTCCTATAAGTCTACTCTCAGAAGTTGATAAAGGTACAAACGAATAAAATGTTTATATATCACATTTTCAAATATCTATTATTCTCCTTTTTACTCGATCTCCTAAACGGTGAAAGATAGGACATCGCGGCTTTCACCAATAGATTTAGCACCTCAATTTACATAAAAGAAGTCCAATAAGTCTACTCTCAAAAGTTGATAAAGGTACAAACGAATAAAATGTTTATATATCACATTTTCAAATATCTATTATTCTCCATTGTACTCGATCTCCTAAACGCTTAAAGATAGGACATCGCGGTTTTCACCAGTGGATTGAGCACTTTATTTTACATAAAATAAGTCCTATAAGTCTACTCTCAGGAGTTGATAAAGGTACAAACGAATAAAATGTTTATATATCACATTTTCAAATATCATTATCCTCCATTTTACTCGGTCTCTTAAACGGTTAAGATAAGACATCGCGGTTTTCACCAGTGGATTTTGCACCTCATTTTACATAAAATAAGTCATATAAGTCTACTCTCAAGGGTTGATAAAGGTACAAACGAATAAAATGTTTATATGTCACATTTTCAAATTTCTATTATTCTCCATTTAACTCGATCTCCTAAACGGTTACAGATAGGACATCGCGTTTTTCACCAGTGGAATAAGCACTTCATATTACATAAAATAAGTCCTATAAGTCTACTCTCAAGAGTTGATAAAGGTACAAACGAATTAAAGGTATATAAATCACATTTTCAAATATCTATTATTTTCCACTTTACTCAATCTCCTAAACGGTTAAAGATAGGATATCGCGGTTTTCACCAGTGGATTTAGCACCTTATTTTACATAATATAAGTTCTATAAGTCTACTCTCAAGAGTTGATAAAGGTACAAACGAATAAAATGTATATAAATCACATTTTCAAATATCTATTATTCTCCACTTTACTCAATCTCCTAAACGGTTAAAGATAGGACATCGCGGCTTTCACCAATGGATTTAGCACCTCAATTTACATAAAAGAAGTCCAATAAGTCTACTCTCAAGAGTTGATAAAGGTACAAACTAATAAAATGTATGTATATCACATTTTCAAATATCTTTTATTCTCCATTTTACTCGATCTCCTAAACGGTTAAGATAGGACATCGCGGTTTTCACCAGTAAATTTAGCACCTCATTTTACATAAATAAGTCCTAGAAGTCTACTCTCATGAGTTGATAAAGGTACAAACTAATAAAATGCAAATAAAATGTATGTATATCTCATTTTCAAATATCTATTATTATCTATTTTACTCGATTTCCTAAACGGTTAAAGATAGGACATCGCGGTTTTCACCAGTGGATTTAGCACCTCATTTTATATAAAATAAGTCCTATAAGTCTACTCTCAGAAGTTGATAAAGGTACAAAAGAATAAAATGTTTATATATCACATTTTCAAATATCTATTATTCTCCATTTTACTCGATCTCCTAAACGGTTAAAGATAGGACATCGCGGTTTTCACCAGTGGATTTAGCATCTCATTTTACATAAAATAAGTCCTATAAGTCTACTCTCAAGAGTTGATAAAGGTACAAACGAATAAAATGTTTATATATCACATTTTCAAATATCAATTATTCTCCTGTTTACTCGATCTCCTAAACGCTTAAAGATAGGACATCGCGGTTTTCACCAGTGGATTTAACAACTCATTTTACATAAAATAAGTCCTATAAGTCTACTCCTAAGAGTTGATAATGGTACCAACGAATAAAATGTATATATATCACATTTTCAAATATCTATTATTATCCATTTTACTTGATCTCCTAAACTGTTAAAGATAGGTCATCGCAATTTTCACCAGTGGACTTAGCACCTCATTTTACATAAAATAAGTCCTATAAGTCTACTCTCAAAATTTGATAAAGGTACACACGAATAAAATGTATTTATATCACATTTTCAGATATCTATTATTATCCATTTTACTTGATCTCCTAAACGGTTCAAGATAGGTCATCGCAATTTTCACCAGTGGACTTAGCACCTCATTTTACATAAAATAAGTCCTATAAGTCTACTCTCAGGAGTTGATAAAGGTACAAACGAATAAAATGTTTATATATCACATTTTCAAATATCTATTATTCTCCAATGTACTCGATCTCTTAAACGGTTAAAGATAGGACAACGTGGTTTTCACCAGTGGATTTAGCACCTCATTTTACATAAAATAAGTCATATAAGTCTACTCTCAGGAGTTGATAAAGGTACAAACGAATAAAATGTTTATATATAACATTTTCAAATATCTATTATTTTCCATTTTACTCGATCTCCTAAACGGTTATAGATAGGACATCGCGGTTTTTACCAGTGGATTTAGCACCTCATTTTACATAAAATAAGTCATATAAGTCTACTCTCAGGAGTTGATAAAGGTACAAACGAATAAAATGTTTATATATCACATTTTCAAATATCATTATTCTCCATTTTACTCGGTCTCTTAAACGGTTAAGATAAGACATCGCGGTTTTCACCAGTGGATTTTGCACCTCATTTTACATAAAATAAGTCATATAAGTCTACTCTCAAGGGTTGATAAAGGTACAAACGAATAAAATGTTTATATGTCACATTTTCAAATTTCTATTATTCTCCATTTAACACGATCTCCTAAACGGTTACAGATAGGACATCGCGTTTTTCACCAGTGGAATAAGCACTTCATATTACATAAAATAAGTCCTATAAGTCTACTCTCAAGAGTTGATAAAGTTACAAACGAATAAAATGTATATAAATCACATTTTCAAATATCTATTATTTTCCACTTTACTCAATCTCCTAAACGGTTAAAGATAGGATATCGCGGTTTTCACCAGTGGATTTAGCACCTTATTTTACATAATATAAGTTCTATAAGTCTACTCTCAAGAGTTGATAAAGGTACAAACGAATAAAATGTATATAAATCACATTTTCAAATATCTATTATTCTCCACTTTACTCAATCTCCTAAACGGTTAAAGATAGGATATCGCGGTTTTCACCAGTGGATTTAGCACCTTATTTTACATAATATAAGTTCTATAAGTCTACTCTCAAGAGTTGATAAAGTTACAAACGAATAAAATGTATATAAATCACATTTTCAAATATCTATTATTTTCCACTTTACTCAATCTCCTAAACGGTTAAAGATAGGATATCGCGGTTTTCACCAGTGGATTTAGCACCTCATTTTACATAAAATAAGTTCTATAAGTCTACTCTCAGGAGTTAATAAAGGTACAAACGAATAAAATGTTTATATATCACATTTTCAAATATCTATTATTATACATTTTACTCGATCTTCTAAACGGTTAAAGATAGGACATCGCGGTTTTCACCAGTGGATTGTGCACTTCATTTTACTTAAAATAAGTCCTATAAGTCTACTCTCAGGAGTTGATAAAGGTACAAACGAATAAAATGTTTATATATCACATTTTCAAATATCTATTTTTGTCCATTTTACTCGATCTCCTAAACGGTTAAAGATAGGACATCGCGGTTTTCACCAGTGGATTTAGCACCTCATTTTACATAAAATAAGTCATATAAGTCTACTCTCAGGAGTTGATAAAGGTACAAACGAATAAAATGTTTATATATCACATTTTCAAATATCTATTATTCTCAATTTTACTCGATCTCCTAAACGGTTAATGGTAAGACATTGCGGTATTCACCAATGGATTTAGCACCTCATTTTACATAAAATAAGTCCTATAAGTCTACTCTCAAAAGTTGATAAAGGTACAAACGATTAAAATGTTTATACATCACATTTTCAAATATCTATTATTCTCCATTTTACTCGATCTTCTAAACGGTTAAAGATAGTACATTGCGGTTTTCACCAGTGGATTTAGCACCTTATTTTACATAAAATAAGTACTATAAATCTACTCTCAAGAGTTGATAAAGGTACAAACGAATAAAATGTTTATATATCACATTTTTAAATATCTATTATTCTCCATTTTACTCGATCTCCTAAACGGTTCAGATAGGACATCGCGGTTTTCACCAGCGGATTTAGCACCTCATTTTACATAAAATATGTCCTATAAGTCTACTTTTAAGAGTTGATAAAGGTAAAAACGAATAAAATGTTTATATATCACATTTTCAAATATCTATTATTTTCCATTTTACTTGATCTCCTAAACGGTTAAAGATAGGACATCGCGGTTTTCACCAATGAATTTAGCACCTCATTTTACATAAAAGAAGTCCTATAAGTCTACTCTCAGAAGTTGATAAAGGTACAAACGAATAAACTGTTTATATATCACATTTTCAAATATCTATTATTCTCCATTTTACTCGATCTCTTAAACGCTTAAAGATAGGACATCGCCGTTTTCACCAGTGGATTTAGCACCTTATTTTACATAAAATAAGTCCTATAAGTCTACTCTCAGAAGTTGATAAAGGTACAAACGAATAAACTGTTTATATATCACATTTTCAAATATCTATTATTCTCCATTTTACTCGATCTCTTAAACGCTTAAAGATAGGACATCGCCGTTTTCACCAATGGATTTAGCACCTCATTTTACATAAAAGAAAACATATAAGTCTACTCTCAAGAGTTGATAAAGGTACAAACGAATAAAATGTATATAAATCACATTTTCAAATATCTATTATTCTCCACTTTACTCAATCTCCTAAACGGTTAAAGATAGCACATCGCGGCTTTCACCAATGGATTTAGCACCTCAATTTACATAAAAGAAGTCCAATAAGTCTACTCTCAAGAGTTGATAAAGGTACAAACTAATAAAATGTATGTATATCACATTTTCAAATATCTTTTATTCTCCATTTTACTCGATCTCCTAAACGGTTAAGATAGGACATCGCGGTTTTCACCAGTAAATTTAGCACCTCATTTTACATAAATAAGTCCTAGAAGTCTACTCTCATGAGTTGATAAAGGTACAAACTAATAAAATGCAAATAAAATGTATGTATATCTCATTTTCAAATATCTATTATTATCTATTTTACTCGATCTCCTAAACGGTTAAAGATAGGACATCGCGGTTTTCACCAGTGGATTTAGCACCTCATTTTACATAAAAGAAGTCCTACAAGTCTACTCTCAGGAGTTGATAAATGTACAAACTAATAAAATGTAAATAAAATGTATGTATATCACATTTTCAAATATCTATTATTCTCTATTTTACTCGATCTCCTAAACGGTTAAAGATAGGACATCGCGGTTTTCACCAGTGGATTTAGCACCTTATTTTACATAAAATAAGTCCTATAAGTCTACTCTCAAGAGTTGATAAAGGTACAAACTAATAAAATGTAAATAAAATGTATGTATATCACATTTTCAAATATCTATTATTATCCATTTTACTTGATCTCCTAAACGGTTAATGATAGGTCATCGCAATTTTCACCAGTGGATTTAGCACCTCATTTTACATAAAATAAGTCATATAAGTCTACTCTCAAGGATTGATAAAGGTACAATCGAATAAAATGTTTATATATCACATTTTCAAATATTTATTATTCTCCATTTTACTCGATCTCCTAAACGGTTAATGATAAGACATCGCGGTATTCACCAATAGATTTAGCACCTCATTTTACATAAAAAAAGTCCTATAAGTCTACTCTCAGGAGTTGATAAAGGTACAATCGAATAAAATGTTTATATATCACATTTTCAAATATCTATTATTCTCCATTTTACTCGATCTTCTAAACGGTTAAAGATAGGACATTGTGGTTTTCACCAGTGGATTTAGCACCTTATTTTACATAAAATAAGTACTATAAATCTACTCTCAAGAGTTGATAAAGGTACAAACGAATAAAATGTTTATATATCACATTTTTAAATATCTATTGTTCTCCATTTTACTCGATCTCCTAAACGGTTACAGATAGGACATCGCGGTTTTCACCAGCGGATTTAGCACCTCATTTTACATAAAATATGTCCTATAAGTCTACTTTTAAGAGTTGATAAAGGTAAAAACGAATAAAATGTTTATATATCACATTTACAAATATCTATTTTTTACATTTTACTCGATCTCCAAACGGTTACAGATAGGACATCGCGGTTTTCACCATTGGACACCTCATTTTACATAAAATAAATCCTATAAGTCTAGTCTCAAGAGTTGATAAAGGTACAAACGAATAAAATGTTTATATATCACATTTTCAAATATCTACTATTCTCCATTCTACTCGATCTCCTAAACGGTTAAAGATAGGACATCGCGGTTTTCACCAGTGGATTTAGCACCTCATTTTACATAATATAAGTTCTATAAGTCTACTCTCAAGGGTTGATAAAGGTACAAAAGAATAAAATGTATATATATATCACATTTTCAATTATCTGTTATTCTCCATTTTACTCGATCTCCTAAACGGTCAAAGATAAGACATCGCGGTTTTCACCAGTGCATTTAGCACCTCATTTTACATAAAATAAGTTCTATAGCCTGCTCTCAAGAGTTGATAAAAGTAGAAACGAATAAAATGTTATATATCACATTTTCAAATATCTATTATTCTCCATTTTACTCGATCTCCTAAACGGTCAATGATAGGACATCGCGGTTTTCACTAGTGGATTTAGCACCCCATTTTACATAATATAAGTTCTATAAGTCTACTCTCAAGGGTTGATAAAGGTACAAAAGAATAAAATGTATATATATATCACATTTTCAATTATCTGTTATTCTCCATTTTACTCGATCTCCTAAACGGTCAAAGATAAGACATCGCGGTTTTCACCAGTGGATTTAGCACTTCATTTTACATAAAATAAGCCCTATAAGTCTACTCTCAAGAGTTGATAAAGGTACAAACGAATAAAATGTTTATATATCACATTTTCAAATATCTATTATTCTCCATTTTACTCGATTTCCTAAACGGTTAAAGATAGGACATCGCGGTTTTCACCAGTGGATTGAGCACTTTATTTTACATGAAATAAGTCCTATAAGTCTACTCTCAGGAGTTGATAAAGGTACAAACGAATAAAATGTTTATATATCACATTTTCAAATATCTATTATTATCCATTTTACTCGATCTCCTAAACGGTTAAAGATAGGACATCGCGGTTTTCACCAGTGGATTGAGCACTTTATTTTACATGAAATAAGTCCTATAAGTCTACTCTCAGGAGTTGATAAAGGTACAAACGAATAAAATGTTTATATATCACATTTTCAAATATCTATTATTATCCATTTTACTTGATCTCCTAAACGGTTAAAGATAGGACATCGCAATTTTCACCAGTGAATTTAGCACCTCATTTTACATAAAATAAGTCCTATAAGTCTACTCTCAAAATTTGATAAAGGTACAAACGAATAAAATGTATGTATATCACATTTTCAAATATCTATTATTATCCATTTTACTTGATCTCCTAAACGGTTAAAGATAGGTCATCGCGGTTTTCACCAGTGGATTTAGCACCTCATTTTACATAAAATAAGTCATATAAGTCTACTGTCAAGAGTTGATAAAGGTACAAACGAATAAAATGTTTATATACCACATTTTCAAATATCTATTATTATCCATTTTACTTGATCTCCTAAACGGTTAAAAATAGGACATCGCGGTTTTCACCAGTGAATTTCGCACTTCATTTTACAGAAAATAAGTCCTATAAGTCTACTCTTAAGTGTTGATAAAGGTACAAACGAATAAAATGTTTATATATCACATTTTCAATTATCTGTTATTCTCCATTGTACTCGATCTCCTAAACGGTTAAAGATAGGACATCGCGGTTTGCACCAGTGGATTGAGCACTTTATTTTACATAATATAAGTTCTATAAGTCTACTCTCAAGGGTTGATATAGGTACAAAAGAATAAAATGTATATATATCACATTTTCAATTATCTGTTATTCTTCATTTAACTCGATCTCCTAAACCGTTACAGATAGGACATCGCGGTTTTCACCAGTGTATTTTGCACCTCATTTTACATAAAATAAGTTCTATAAGTCTACTCTCAAGAGTTGATAAAGGTACAAACGAATAAAATGTTTATATATCACATTTTCAAATATTTATTATACTCCATTTTACTCGATCTCCTAAACGGTTAAAGGTAGGACATCGCGGTTTGCACCAGTGGATTTAGCACCTCATTTTACATAAAATAAGTCATATAAGTCTACTCTCAGAAGTTGATAAAGGTACAAACGAATAAAATGTTTATATATCACATTTTCAAATATCTATTATTTTCCATTTTACTCGATCTCCTAAACGGTTAAAGATAGGATATCGCGGTTTTCAACAGGGGATTGAGCACCTCATTTTACATAAAATAAGTTCTATAAGTCTACTCTCAGAAGTTGATAAAGGTACATACGAATAAAATGTTTATATATCACATTTTCAAATATCATTATTCTCCATTTTACTCGATCTCCTAAACGGATAAGATAAGACATCGCGGTTTTCGCCCGTGGATTTTGCAACTCATTTTACATAAAATAAGTCATATAAGTCTACTCTCAAGGGTTGATAAAGGTACAAAGGAATAAAATGTTTATATTTCACATTTTCAAATATCAATTATTCTCCATTTTACTCGATCTCCTAAACGGTTAAAGATAGGACATCGCGGTTTTCACCAGTGTATTTTGCACCTCATTTTACATAAAAAAAGTCCTATAAGTCTACTCTCAAGTGTTGGTAAAGGTACAAACGAATAAAATATATATATATCACATTTTCAAATATCTATTATTATCCATTTTACTTGATCTCCTAAACGGTTAAAAATAGGTCCTTGCAATTTTCACCAGTGGATTTAGCACCTTTTTACATAAAATAAGTCCTATAAGTCTACTCTCAGGAGTTGATAAAGGTACAAACGAATAAAATGTTTATATATCACATTTTCAAATATCATTATTTTCCATTTTACTCGATCTCCTAAACGGTTAAAAATAGGACATCGCGGTTTTCACCAGTGGATTTTGCACCTCATTTTACATAAAATAAGTCCTATAAGTCTACTCTCAAGGGTTGATAAAGGTACAAAGGAATAAAATGTTTATATTTCACATTTTCAAATATCAATTATTCTCCATTTTACTCGATCTCCTAAACGGTTAAAGATAGGACATCGTGGTTTTCACCAGTGGATTTAGCACCTCATTTTACATAAAATAAGCCCAATAAATCTTCTCTCAGGAGTTGATAAAGGTACAAACGAATAAAATGTTTATATATCACATTTTCAAATATCATTATTCTCCATTTTACTCGATCTCCTAAACGGTTAAGATATGACATCGCGATTTTCGCCAGTGGATTTAGCACCTCATTTTACATAAAATAAGTCCTATAAGTCTACTCTCAAAAGTTGATAAAGTTACAAACGATTAAAATGTTTATATATCACATTTTCAAATATCTATTATTCTCCATTTTACTCGATCTTCTAAACGGTTAAAGATAGGACATTGTGGTTATCACCAGTGGATTTAGCACCTTATCTTACATAAAATATGTACTATAAATCTACTCTCAAGAGTTGATAAAGGTACAAACGAATAAAATGTTTATATATCACATTTTTAAATATCTATTATTCTCCATTTTACTCGATCTCCTAAACGGTTACAGATAGAACATAGCGGTTTTCACCAGCGGATTTAGCACCCCATTTTACATAAAATATGTCCTATAAGTCTACTTTTAAGAGTTGATAAAGGTAAAAACGAATAAAATGTTTATATATCACATTCACAAATATCTATTTTTTCCATTTTACTCGATCTCCAAACGGTTACAGATAGGACATCGCAATTTTCACCATTGGACACCTCATTTTACATAAAAAAAGTCCTATAAGTCTACTCTCAGGAGTTGATAAAGGTACAAACGAATAAAATGTTTATATATCACATTTTCAAATATCAATTATTCTCCTGTTTACTCGATCTCCTAAACGCTTAAAGATAGGACATCGCGGTTTTCACCAGTGGATTTAACACCTCATTTTACATAATATAAGTCCTATAAGTCTACTCTCAGAAGTTGATAAAGGTACAAACGAATAAAATGTTTATATATCACATTTTCAAATATCATTATTCTCCATTTTACTCGATCTCCTAAACGGATAAGATAAGACATCGCGGTTTTCGCCAGTGGATTTTGCAACTCATTTTACATAAAATAAGTCATATAAGTCTACTCTCAAGGGTTGATAAAGGTACAAAGGAATAAAATGTTTATATTTCACATTTTCAAATATCAATTATTCTCCATTTTACTCGATCTCCTAAACGGTTAAAGATAGGACATCGCGGTTTTCACCAGTGTATTTTGCACCTCATTTTACATAAAAAAAGTCCTATAAGTCTACTCTCAAGTGTTGGTAAAGGTACAAACGAATAAAATATATATATATCACATTTTCAAATATCTATTATTATCCATTTTACTTGATCTCCTAAACGGTTAAAAATAGGTCCTTGCAATTTTCACCAGTGGATTTAGCACCTTTTTACATAAAATAAGTCCTATAAGTCTACTCTCAGGAGTTGATAAAGGTACAAACGAATAAAATGTTTATATATCACATTTTCAAATATCATTATTCTCCATTTTACTCGATCTCCTAAACGGTTAAAGATAGGACATCGCGGTTTTCACCAGTGGATTTTGCACCTCATTTTACATAAAATAAGTCCTATAAGTCTACTCTCAAGGGTTGATAAAGGTACAAAGGAATAAAATGTTTATATTTCACATTTTCAAATATCAATTATTCTCCATTTTACTCGATCTCCTAAACGGTTAAAGATAGGACATTGTGGTTATCACCAGTGGATTTAGCACCTTATTTTACATAAAATAAGTACTATAAATCTACTCTCAAGAGTTGATAAAGGTACAAACGAATAAAATGTTTATATATCACATTTTTAAATATCTATTATTCTCCATTTTACTCGATCTCCTAAACGGTTACAGATAGAACATCGCGGTTTTCACCAGCGGATTTAGCACCCCATTTTACATAAAATATGTCCTATAAGTCTACTTTTAAGAGTTGATAAAGGTAAAAACGAATAAAATGTTTATATATCACATTTACAAATATCTATTTTTTCCATTTTACTCGATCTCCAAACGGTTACAGATAGGACATCGCAATTTTCACCATTGGACACCTCATTTTACATAAAAAAAGTCCTATAAGTCTACTCTCAGGAGTTGATAAAGGTACAAACGAATAAAATGTTTATATATCACATTTTCAAATATCAATTATTTTCCTGTTTACTCGATCTCCTAAACGCTTAAAGATAGGACATCGCGGTTTTCACCAGTGGATTTAACACCTCATTTTACATAATATAAGTCCTATAAGTCTACTCTCAGAAGTTGATAAAGGTACAAACGAATAAAATGTTTATATATCACATTTTCAAATATCATTATTCTCCATTTTACTCAATCTCCTAAACGGATAAGATAAGACATCGCGGTTTTCGCCAGTGGATTTTGCAACTCATTTTACATAAAATAAGTCATATAAGTCTACTCTCAAGGGTTGATAAAGGTACAAAGGAATAAAATGTTTATATTTCACATTTTCAAATATCAATTATTCTCCATTTTACTCGATCTCCTAAACGGTTAAAGATAGGACATCGCGGTTTTCACCAGTGTATTTTGCACCTCATTTTACATAAAAAAAGTCCTATAAGTCTACTCTCAAGTGTTGGTAAAGGTACAAACGAATAAAATATATATATATCACATTTTCAAATATCTATTATTATCCATTTTACTTGATCTCCTAAACGGTTAAAAATAGGTCCTTGCAATTTTCACCAGTGGATTTAGCACCTTTTTACATAAAATAAGTCCTATAAGTCTACTCTCAGGAGTTGATAAAGGTACAAACGAATAAAATGTTTATATATCACATTTTCAAATATCATTATTCTTCATTTTACTCGATCTCCTAAACGGTTAAAGATAGGACATCGCGGTTTTCACCAGTGGATTTTGCACCTCATTTTACATAAAATAAGTCCTATAAGTCTACTCTCAAGGGTTGATAAAGGTACAAAGGAATAAAATGTTTATATTTCACATTTTCAAATATCAATTATTCTCCATTTTACTCGATCTCCTAAACGGTTAAAGATAGGACATCGTGGTTTTCACCAGTGGATTTAGCACCTCATTTTACATAAAATAAGCCCAATAAATCTTCTCTCAGGAGTTGATAAAGGTACAAACGAATAAAATGTTTATATATCACATTTTCAAATATCATTATTCTCCATTTTACTCGATCTCCTAAACGGTTAAGATATGACATCGCGGTTTTCGCCAGTGGATTTAGCACCTCATTTTACATAAAATAAGTCCTATAAGTCTACTCTCAAAAGTTGATAAAGTTACAAACGCTTAAAATGCTTATATATCACATTTTCAAATATCTATTATTCTCCATTTTACTCGATCTTCTAAACGGTTAAAGATAGGACATTGTGGTTATCACCAGTGGATTTAGCACCTTATTTTACATAAAATAAGTACTATAAATCTACTCTCAAGAGTTGATAAAGGTACAAACCAATAAAATGTTTATATATCACATTTTTAAATATCTATTATTCTCCATTTTACTCGATCTCCTAAACGGTTACAGATAGAACATCGCGGTTTTCACCAGCGGATTTAGCACCCCATTTTACATAAAATATGTCCTATAAGTTTACTTTTAAGAGTTGATAAAGGTAAAAACGAATAAAATGTTTATATATCACATTTACAAATATCTATTTTTTCCATTTTACTCGATCTCCAAACGGTTACAGATAGGACATCGCAATTTTCACCATTGGACACCTCATTTTACATAAAAAAGTCCTATAAGTCTACTCTCAGGAGTTGATAAAGGTACAAACGAATAAAATGTTTATATATCACATTTTCAAATATCAATTATTCTCCTGTTTACTCGATCTCCTAAACGCTTAAAGATAGGACATCGCGGTTTTCACCAGTGGATTTAACACCTCATTTTACATAATATAAGTCCTATAAGTCTACTCTCAGAAGTTGATAAAGGTACAAAAGAATAAAATGTTTATATATCACATTTTCAAATATCTATTATTATCCATTTTACTTGATCTCCTAAACTGTTAAAGATAGGTCATCGCAATTTTCACCAGTGGATTTAGCACCTCATTTTACATAAAATAAGTCATATAAGTCTACTGTCAAGAGTTGATAAAGGTACAAACGAATAAAATGTTTATATATCACATTTTTAAATATCTATTATTTTCCATTGTACTCGATCTCCTAAACGGTTAAAGATAGGACATCGCGGTTTTCACCAGTGGATTGAGCACTTTATTTTACATAAAATAGGTCCTATAAGTCTACTCTCAGGAGTTGATAAAGGTACAAACGAATAAAATGTTTATATATCACATTTTCAAATATCATTATTCTCCATTTTTCTCGATCTCCTAAACGGTTAAGATAAGACATCGCGGTTTTCACCAGTGGATTTTGCACCTCATTTTACATAAAATAAGTCATATAAGTCTACTCTCAGGAGTTGATAAAGGTACAAACGAATAAAATGTTTATATATCACATTTTCAAATTTCTATTATTTTCCATTTTACTCGATCTCCTAAACGGTTAAAGATAGGACATCGCGGTTTTCACCAGTGGATTGAGCACTTCATTTTACATAAAATAAGTTCTATAAGTCTACTCTAAGGAGTTGATAAAGGTACAAACGAATAAAATGTTTATATATCACATTTTCAAATATCATTATTCTCCATTTTACTCGATCACCTAAACGGATAAGATAAGACATCGCGGTTTTCGCCAGTGGATTTTGCACCTCATTTTACATAAAATAAGTCATATAAGTCTACTCTCAAGGGTTGATAAAGGTACAAAGGAATAAAATGTTTATATTTCACATTTTCAAATATCAATTATTCTCCATTTTACTCGATCTCCTAAACGGTTAAAGATAGGTCATCGCGGTTTTCTTTAATGGATTTAGCACCTCATTTTACATAAAAAAGTCCTATAAGTCTACTCTCAGGAGTTGATAAAGGTACAAACGAATAATATGTTTATATATCACATTTTCAAATATCTATTATTCTCCATTTTACTCGATCTCCTAAACGGTTAATGATAAGACATCGAGGTTTTCACCAGTGGATTTTGCACCTCATTTTACAGAAAATAAGTCCTATAAGTCTACTCTCAAGTGTTGGTAAAGGTACAAACGAATAAAATATATATATATATATCACATTTTCAAATATCTATTATTATCCATTTTACTTGATCCCCTAAACGGTTAAAAATTGGTCCTTGCAATTTTCACCAGTGGATTTAGCACCTCATTTTACATAAAATAAGTCCTATAAGTCTACTCTCAGGAGTTGATAAAGGAACAAACGAATAAAATGTTTATATATCACATTTTCAAATATCATTATTCTCCATTTTACTCGATCTCCTAAACGGTTAAAGATAGGACATCGCGGTTTTCACCAGTGGATTTTGCACCTCATTTTACATAAAATAAGTCCTATAAGTCTACTCTCAAGGGTTGATAAAGGTACAAAGGAATAAAATGTTTATATTTCACATTTTCAAATATCAATTATTCTCCATTTTACTCGATCTCCTAAACGGTTAAAGATAGGACATCGTGGTTTTCACCAGTGGATTTAGCACCTCATTTTACATAAAATAAGCCCAATAAATCTTCTCTCAGGAGTTGATAAAGGTACAAACGAATAAAATGTTTATATATCACATTTTCAAATATCATTATTCTCCATTTTACTCGATCTCCTAAACGGTTAAGATATGACATGGGGGTTTTCGCCAGTGGATTTAGCACCTCATTTTACATAAAATAAGTCCTATAAGTCTACTCTCAAAAGTTGATAAAGTTACAAACGATTAAAATGTTTATATATCACATTTTCAAATATCTATTATTCTCCATTTTACTCGATCTTCTAAACGGTTAAAGATAGGACATTGTGGTTATCACGAGTGGATTTAGCACCTTATTTTACATAAAATAAGTACTATAAATCTACTCTCAAGAGTTGATAAAGGTACAAACGAATAAAATGTTTATATATCACATTTTTAAATATCTATTATTCTCCATTTTACTCGATCTCCTAAACGGTTACAGATAGAACATCGCGGTTTTCACCAGCGGATTTAGCACCCCATTTTACATAAAATATGTCCTATAAGTCTACTTTTAAGAGTTGATAAAGGCAAAAACGAATAAAATGTTTATATATCACATTTACAAATATCTATTTTTTCCATTTTACTCGATCTCCAAACGGTTACAGATAGGACATCGCAATTTTCACCATTGGACACCTCATTTTACATAAAAAAAGTCCTATAAGTCTACTCTCAGGAGTTGATAAAGGTACAAACGAATAAAATGTTTATATATCACATTTTCAAATATCAATTATTCTCCTGTTTACTCGATCTCCTAAACGCTTAAAGATAGGACATCGCGGTTTTCACCAGTGGATTTAACACCTCATTTTACATAATATAAGTCCTATAAGTCTACTCTCAGAAGTTGATAAAGGTACAAAAGAATAAAATGTTTATATATCACATTTTCAAATATCTATTATTATCCATTTTACTTGATCTCCTAAACTGTTAAAGATAGGTCATCGCAATTTTCACCAGTGGATTTAGCACCTCATTTTACATAAAATAAGTCATATAAGTCTACTGTCAAGAGTTGATAAAGGTACAAACGAATAAAATGTTTATATATCACATTTTTAAATATCTATTATTTTCCATTGTACTCGATCTCCTAAACGGTTAAAGATAGGACATCGCGGTTTTCACCAGTGGATTGATCACTTTATTTTACATAAATTAGGTCCTATAAGTCTACTCTCAGGAGTTGATAAAGGTACAAACGAATAAAATGTTTATATATCACATTTTCAAATATCATTATTCTCCATTTTACTCGATCTCCTAAACGGTTAAGATAAGACATCGCGGTTTTCACCAGTGGATTTTGCACCTCATTTTACATAAAATAAGTCATATAAGTCTACTCTCAGGAGTTGATAAAGGTACAAACGAATAAAATGTTTATATATCACATTTTCAAATTTCTATTATTTTCCATTTTACTCGATCTCCTAAACGGTTAAAGATAGGACATCGCGGTTTTCATCAGTGGATTGAGCACTTCATTTTACATAAAATAAGTTCTATAAGTCTACTCTCAGGAGTTGATAAAGGTACAAACGAATAAAATGTTTATATATCACATTTTCAAATATCATTATTCTCCATTTTACTCGATCACCTAAACGGATAAGATAAAACATCGCGGTTTTCGCCAGTGGATTTTGCACCTCATTTTACATAAAATAAGTCATATAAGTCTACTCTCAAGGGTTGATAAAGGTACAAAGGAATAAAATGTTTATATTTCACATTTTCAAATATCAATTATTCTCCTTTTTACTCGATCTCCTAAACGGTTAAAGATAGGTCATCGCGGTTTTCTTTAATGGATTTAGCACCTCATTTTACATAAAAAAGTCCTATAAGTCTACTCTCAGGAGTTGATAAAGGTACAAACGAATAATATGTTTATATATCACATTTTCAAATATCTATTATTCTCCATTTTACTCGATCTCCTAAACGGTTAATGATAAGACATCGCGGTTTTTACCAGTGGATTTTGCACCTCATTTTACAGAAAATAAGTCCTATAAGTCTACTCTTAAGTGTTGGTAAAGGTACAAACGAATAAAATATATATATATCACATTTTCAAATATCTATTATTATCCATTTTACTTGATCCCCTAAACGGTTAAAAATTGGTCCTTGCAATTTTCACCAGTGGATTTAGCACCTCATTTTACATAAATTAAGTCCTATAAGTCTACTCTCAGGAGTTGATAAAGGAACAAACGAATAAAATGTTTATATATCACATTTTCAAATATCATTATTCTCCATTTTACTCGATCTCCTAAACGGTTAAAGATAGGACATCGCGGTTTTCACCAGTGGATTTTGCACCTCATTTTACATAAAATAAGTCCTATAAGTCTACCCTCAAAAGTTGATAAAGGTACAAACGATTAAAATGTTTATATATCACATTTTCAAATATCTATTATTCTCCATTTTACTCGATCTTCTAAACGGTTAAAGATAGGACATTGTAGTTTTCACCAGTGGATTTAGCACCTTATTTTACATAAAATAAGTACTATAAATCTACTCTCAAGAGTTGATAAAGGTACAAACGAATAAAATGTTTATATATCACATTTTTAAATATCTATTATTCTCCATTTTACTCGATCTCCTAAACGGTTACAGATAGGACATCGCGGTTTTCACCAGCGGATTTAGCACCTCATTTTACGTAAAATATGTCCTATAAGTCTACTTTTAAGAGTTGATAAAGGTAAAAACGAATAAAATGTTTATATATCACATTTACAAATATCTATTTTTTCCATTTTACTCGATCTCCAAACGGTTACAGATAGGACATCGCGGTTTTCACCATTGGACACCTCATTTTACATAAAATAAATCCTATAAGTCTAGTCTCAAGAGTTGATAAAGGTACAAACGAATAAAATGTTTATATATCACACTTTCAAATATCTATTATTCTCCATTTTACTCGATCTCCTAAACAATTAAAGATAGGACATCGCGGTTTTCTCCAGTGGATTTAGCATCTCATTTTACATAAAATAAATCCTATAAGTCTACTCTCAAGAGTTGATAAAGGTACAAACGAATAAAATGTTTATATATCACATTTTCAAATATCAATTATTTTCCTGTTTACTCGATCTCCTAAACGCTTAAAGATAGGACATCGTGGTTTTTACCAGTGGATTTAGCACCTCATTTTACATAAAATAAGTCCTATAAGTCTACTCTCAGAAGTTGATAAAGGTACAAAAGAATAAAATGTTTATATATCACATTTTCAAATATCTATTATTCTCCATTTTACTCGATCTCCTAAACGGTTAAAGATAGGACATCGCGGTTTTCACCAGTGGATTTAGCATCTCATTTTACATAAAATAAGTCCTATAAGTCTACTCTCAAGAGTTGATAAAGGTACAAACGAATAAAATGTTTATATATCACATTTTCAAATATCAATTATTCTCCTGTTTACTCGATCTCCCAAACGCTTAAAGAGAGGACATCGCGGTTTTCACCA
The DNA here is from genome assembly GCA_963930825.1 of Silvanus unidentatus. Taxonomy (NCBI): domain Eukaryota; kingdom Metazoa; phylum Arthropoda; class Insecta; order Coleoptera; family Silvanidae; genus Silvanus; species Silvanus unidentatus. Next base: position 7,990,424 of record OZ005760.1, on the reverse strand, counting down.
GTGGATTTAACACCTCATTTTACATAAAATAAGTCCTATAAGTCTACTGTCAAGAGTTGATAAAGATACAAACGGATAAAATGTTTATATATCCCATTTTCAAATATCTATTATTCTCCATTGTACTCGATCTCCTAAACGGTTAAAGATAGGACATCGCGGTTTTCACCAGTGGATGGAGCACTTTATTTTACATAAAATAGGTCCTATAAGTCTACTCTCAGGAGTTGATAAAGGTACAAACGAATAAAATGTTTATATATCACATTTTCAAATATCATTATTCTCCATTTTACTCGATCTCCTAAACGGTTAAGATAAGACATCGCGGTTTTCACCAGTGGATTTTGCACCTCATTTTACATAAAATAAGTCATATAAGTCTACTCTCAGGAGTTGATAAAGATACAAACGAATAAAATGTTTATATATCACATTTTCAAATATCTATTATTTTCCATTTTACTCGATCTCCTAAACGGTTAAAGATAGGACATCGCGGTTTTCACCAGTGGATTGAGCACCTCATTTTACATAAAAAAGTCCTATAAGTCTACTTTCAGGCGTTGATAAAGGTACAAACGAATAAAATCTTTATATATCACATTTCCAAATATCTATTATTCTCCATTTTACTCGATCTCCTAAACGGTTAATGATAAGACATCGCGGTTTTCAAAAATGGATTTAGCACCTCATTTTACATAAAATAAGTCCTATAAGTCTACTCTCAAAAGTTGATAAAGGTACAAACGATTAAAATGTTTATATATCACATTTTCAAATATCTATTATTCTCCATTTTACTCGATCTTCTAAACGGTTAAAGATAGGACATCGCGGTTTACACCAGTGGATTTTGCACTTCATTTTACAGAAAATAAGTCCTATAAGTCTACTCTCAAGTGTTGGTAAAGGTACAAACGAATAAAATATATATATATATATCACATTTTCAAATATCTATTATTATCCATTTTACTTGATCTCCTAAACGGTTAAAAATAGGTCCTTGCAATTTTCACCAGTGGATTTAGCACCTTATTTTACATAAAATAAGTCCTATAGTCTGCTCACAAGAGTCTATAAAGGTTCAAGCGAATAAAATGTTTATATATCACATTTTCAAATATCTATTATTCTCCATTTTACTCGATCTCCTAAACGGTTAAAGATAGGACATCGCGGTTTTCACCAGTGTATTTTGCACCTCATTTTACATAAAAAAATTCCTATAAGTCTACTCTCAAGTGTTGGTAAAGGTACAAACGAATAAAATATATATATTTATCACATTTTCAAATATCTATTATTATCCATTTTACTTGATCTCCTAAACGGTTAAAAATAGGTCCTTGCAATTTTCACCAGTGGATTTAGCACCTTTTTACATAAAATAAGTCCTATAAGTCTACTCTCAGGAGATGATAAAGGTACAAACGAATAAAATGTTTATATGTCACATTTTCAAATATCATTATTCTCCATTTTACTCGATCTCCTAAACGGTTAAAGATAGGACATCGCGGTTTTCACCAGTGGATTTTGCACCTCATTTTACATAAAATAAGTCCTATAAGTCTACTCTCAAGGGTTGATAAAGGTACAAAGGAATAAAATGGTTATATTTCACATTTTCAAATATCAATTATTCTCCATTTTACTCGATCTCCTAAACGGTTAAAGATAGGACATCGTGGTTTTCACCAGTGGATTTAGCACCTCATTTTACATAAAATAAGCCCAATAAATCTTCTCTCAGGAGTTGATAAAGGTACAAACGAATAAAATGTTTATATATCACATTTTCAAATATCATTATTCTCCATTTTACTCGATCTCCTAAACGGTTAAGATATGACATCGCGGTTTTCGCCAGTGGATTTTGCACCTCATTTTACATAAAATAAGTCAATTAAGTCTACTCTCAAGGGTTGATAAAGGTACAAAGGAATAAAATGTTTATATTTCACATTTTCAAATATCAATAATTCTCCATTTTACTCGATCTCCTAAACGGTTAAGGATAGGACATCGCGGTTTTCCTTAATGGATTTAGCACCTCATTTTACATAAAAAAAGTCCTATAAGTCTACTCTCAGGAGTTGATAAAGGTACAAACGAATAAAATGTTTATATATCACATTTTCAAATATCTATTATTCTCCATTTTACTCGATCTCCTAAACGGTTATTGATAAGACATCGCGGTATTCACCAATGGATTTAGCACCTCATTTTACATAAAATAAGTCCTATAAGTCTACTCTCAAAAGTTGATAAAGTTACAAACGATTAAAATGTTTATATATCACATTTTCAAATATCTATTATTCTCCATGTTACTCGATCTTCTAAACGGTTAAAGATAGGACATTGTGGTTATCACCAGTGGATTTAGCACCTTATTTTACATAAAATAAGTACTATAAATCTACTCTCAAGAGTTGATAAAGGTACAAACGAATAAAATGTTTATATATCACATTTTTAAATATCTATTATTCTCCATTTTACTCGATCTCCTAAACGGTTACAGATAGAACATCGCGGTTTTCACCAGCGGATTTAGCACCCCATTTTACATAAAATATGTCCTATAAGTCTACTTTTAAGAGTTGATAAAGGTAAAAACGAATAAAATGTTTATATATCACATTTACAAATATCTATTTTTTCCATTTTACTCGATCTCCAAACGGTTACAGATAGGACATCGCAATTTTTACCATTGGACACCTCATTTTACATAAAAAAAGTCCTATAGTCTGCTCTCAAGAGTTTATAAAGGTTCAAGCGAATAAAATGTTTATATATCACATTTTCAAATATCTATTATTCTCCATTTTACTCGATCTCCTAAACGGTTAAAGATTGGACATCGCGGTTTTCACCAGTGGATTTAGCACCTCATTTTACATAATATAAGTTCTATAAGTCTACTCTCAAGGGTTGATAAAGGTACAAAAGAATAAAATGTATATATATATCACATTTTCAATTATCTGTTATTCTCCATTTAACTCGATCTCCTAAACGGTCAAGGATAAGACATCGCGGTTTTCACCAGTGGATTTAGCACCTCATTTTACATAAAATAAGTCATATAAGTCTACTCTCAGAAGTTGATAAAGGTACAAACGAATAAAATGTTTATATATCACATTTTCAAATATCTATTATTTTCCATTTTACTCGATCTCCTAAACGGTTAAAGATAGGATATCGCGGTTTTCACCAGTGGATTGAGCATCTCATTTTACATAAAATAAGTTCTATAAGTCTACTCTCAGGAGTTGATAAAGGTACAAACGAATAAAATGTTTATATATCACATTTTCAAATATCATTATTCTCCATTTTACTCGATCTCCTAAACGGTTAAGATAAGACATCGCGGTTTTCGCCAGTAGATTTTGCACCTCATTTTACATAAAATAAGTCATATAAGTCTACTCTCAAGGGTTGATAAAGGTACAAAGGAATAAAATGTTTATATTTCACATTTTCAAATATCAATTATTCTCCATTTTACTCGATCTCCTAAACGGTTAAAGATAGGACATCGCGGTTTTCCTTAATGGATTTAGCACCTCATTTTACATAAAAAAAGTCCTATAAGTCTACTCTTAAGAGTTGATAAAGGTACAAACGAATAAAATGTTTATATATCACATTTTCAAATATCTATTATTATCCATTTTACTTGATCTCCTAAACGGTTAAAGATAGGTCATCGCAATTTTCACCAGTGAATTTAGCACCTCATTTTACATAAAATAAGTCCTATAGTCTGCTCTCAAGAGTTTATAAAGGTTCAAGCGAATAAAATGTTTATATATCACATTTTCAAATATCTATTATTCTCCATTTTACTCGACCTCCTAAACGGTTAAAGATACGACATCGCGGTTTTCACCAGTGGATTTAGCACCTCATTTTACATAATATAAGTTCTATAAGTCTACTCTCAAGGGTTGATAAAGGTACAAAAGAATAAAATGTATAAATATCACAATTTCAATTATCTGTTATTCTCCATTTTACTCGATCTCCTAAACGGTTAAAGATAGGACATCGCGGTTTTCACCAGTGTATTTTGCACCTCATTTTACATAATATAAGTTCTATAAGTCTACTCTCAAGGGTTGATATAGGTACAAAAGAATAAAATGTATATATATCACATTTTCAATTATCTGTTATTCTCCATTTAACTCGATCTCCTAAACGGTTAAAGATAGGACATCGCGGTTTGCACCAGTGGATTTAGCACCTCATTTTACATAAAATAAGTCATATAAGTCTACTCTCAGAAGTTGATAAAGGTACAAACGAATAAAATGTTT